>CM046814.1:33576661-33660927 GCA_025617385.1 Murraya koenigii | reverse complement strand
CGGATCGACCCAGCATGCAACGCTGTGCTAGCAACACGGAGAGATGCTAAGCCGCAAGGCGTAAAAGGAGATGGCCAACCGCGAAAGATACGAAGCCATCAACCGTGAGGTGGAAAAGTCATGAAAGTCGAATTCATACGGGAGGTATCCTACCCTCGAATGGATCTCGAACGCGGTGTCAGCCAAGAAGGTGGGAAAATGGAGAATGCAGTGGTCGACTCTGCTGACGTGAACAAGCGCCTGCCTAAAAGATAGCTTTCCACTCATCAAGATAGTACTCAACCGGTGGATTCTACTACGGACACGGGCCGCTTAGTTTCATGGATGCATTCTCAAGATATAACCAAATTCTCATGCACCGATCGACGAGGAGTGCACAGCCTTCATCACCGATCGTGGTCAGACCGCTACAAGGTCATGCCTTCTGGCCTAAAGAATGCAGGGCAACGATCGTAGGCTAGTGAATAAGGTCTTCAAGCCATTGATCGATCGGACGACTGGAGGTATATATGGATGACATGATCACCAAGTCTAAAGATGCGGAGGAGCATGTAAGACATCTAGAGGAGACCTTCGCACTTCTAAGAAAGTACTGTATGATGTCGAACCCGCAGAAATGTGCTTTGGAGTGGGTTCTGTGAAAATTTTAGGCTTCATGGTGAGTCACAGAGTGATCGAGGCCAATCCCGAGAAGATAAGAGCAATGGTGGAAATGAGGTCCCCTGAAGCCTCAAGCGAGATACAAAGTCTCGACCAAGAACCAAGGCCCCTCAACAGTGTTCTTGTCTCGAGCCACGATAAATGCCGAGTCTTCTTCAAGAAACGAAGAAAGGCAGAAGACAAAGTTGACGACTGAACGCGGCTGCTGCCCACCAACTGAAAGAATACTAGCTGAAAGTCTCACATCGCCGACACCGAAAGGTGAGAGGTACTGCTTTATACTTGGTCGTATCCCAACGGGCAACGAGCCTCGGCCTGTAAGTGGAGGAGTTGTGGTACTAGACTGCTTATTACACAAGCGTAGCTTTGCTGTAAGCGTAGACCCAGATCCACCAATGGAGAAGTGAGCACCGCCCTAGTCACAAGCAGCTCGAAAGTCGAGGCCCTATTTTCAGTGCATATTCGAGAGTGGTTTTAACAAACCAACCCTCGTGCAAACTCAGACAAGCGTGAGACTTCCGAAGGTCGGTAAAATGGTCAGAGAGCCGAGCGAGTTCGACATTAATTACCAGCCCGAATACCATAAAAGCACGCCTTTAGCCGACTACGTGGTCGAATGCACTGCAAGAGACGAGGAGACTGGAGAGCGAGCCTGCACTGCAGTTCCCAGCCCTCGACCAACACCGGATAGTCACAGCAGATGGATCCCGTGAAGTCGTGGAGCAGGAGCAGTGAGTTGTGCTCTTAAGTCCGTGAGGCGTAGATGCAATACGCGTGAAATTGGAGTTCAAGTCACCAACAATCGTGCCGAGTACGGTTCGTGATAACGGGACCAAGCTTGCCCCTGAGTAAAAGTAGAGGAGGTAAAGCTCGAACGACTCACAGCTGGTAACGAATCACCTCGACGAGAGCTTTCAGCAAAGCGGAGAAATGGACGCCTACCTTCGTAGGCGAGCAACTAACGAGGAATTTTCGAACTGTCGAGGTGGAACAAATCCCAACGGGAAGAATTTTCGAGCAGATATGATAGCTCGCATGGCAACCGTGATCGGACCCCAAATTACCAAAGTCTATCCCTTTGAAACGAAGACCGCTCGAGCATCGAGCAAGAGGACGAGGTGATGAGCCTATCGACGAGCAACACCGGATGGAGCCGATTGCTTCTACCTCAAGAAAGTGGACAAGCTTACCGATAAGAAGGTGCAAGGAAGTCGAGGTGCAAAGCAGCCGTGTATACCTCATCGAGTGATCTTATATAGACTGGGTACACTCTCCCTCGTTGCGGCTTAGACCAAGAGGAAGCCGATTATGTCCTCCGAGAGATACACGAGGTAATCTGTGGAAATCATTCCGCACGAGGTCCTCGGCTTTCAAGGCCTCGAGGCAAGGATATTTTTGGCCTCGCATGCATCAAGATGCTCAAGAGAAGACAAGAAGTCGCAAGAGTTGCCGTAGCTTTGCCAACTACCTAACTCACCTCCCGGAGAACCTTATCACGGATGAGTTCGCCATGGCCGCTCGCTCAACGGGAATTGATTCGATCGGCCATCGCCGGCGGGAAAGCATCCGCCACCCATGCCATAGTCGCGATTGATTATTTCACCAAACGGGTCAAGTAGGAGCCTCGAGCAAAGATCACTGGAAAGTAAAACCACCGACTTCATTTGAAGAATGTGATTGCAGTGTACGGGATTCCTCATGCATTAGTCACCGATAACGGGAGGCGCTTGATAATGGCAAGTTCGTAGACTTCGCTGTAATCTGGGATAGAGTCAAGTTTTGCTCTCCTCACACCCGCAGCTAACGGACAAGTAGAGGCCGCGAATAAAACTATAAAACGCCTCAAGACAAGATCAGGCGAGCAAACAGGAGCTCGGTGGACGAGTCGCTCGGTGTCTTATGGGCTTACGTAACCACACACAAATCGCCACCGGAGAGACCCTATTCTCCTTGGCATTTGGGCACGAAGCAGCTGGTTCCCACCGAAATAGAATAGGGACACACCGGACAGAGCATTTCAATGAGGAGCAAAACAACGAGCAGATGAGTGCAGGTCTGGACTTGCTGGAAGAGAAGAGAGAAAGGGTCGCTGCTAAGATCTCAAAATATCAACAGAGAGTGGCTCGTTATTACAATCGAAATGTACACATTCGCCGGTTCCAAGTGGGAGATTGGGTGCTCAGGAAGGTCAAGCAGAGCACGAAGGACCCAAGGCAAGGTGTGCTAGGACCTAATTGGGAAGGCCCTTATCGAGTCACTCAGTTAGCAGGACCAGGAGCGTACCAGCTATCTCATCCAGACGGACGAGAGGTCAAGAGGCCGTGGAATGCACAACTCCTGATGAAATAGTTCCAGTAAGTCCCCTTGTATTGTGAAGTATTAATGTAAGATTCCTACCCAAAATGTTATGTGTAAAAACATAAATGTATATAAGAATAAGAAAGACATTCATAGTGTAAGTTCAAGATAAAGACCAGAAGTACAAGAAGAAACTTGGGTCAATTGCAGGCCCGAGCAGAAGAAGCTTGGGTCAATTACAGGCTCGAGCAGAAGTTCAAGAAGAACTCCTTGGCCAAAAGTCCCAAAGCCTAAGTCTTAGGTGGGACGGTGTCGAGCTTGGGTCAATTGCAGGCCCGAGCAGAAGTTCGAGAAGAACTCCTTGGCCAAAAGTCCCAAAGCCTAAGTCTTAAAGTGGACTGGCCGAGCTCGAGTCAATCAGTAGTCTCGAGAAGGTTCGAGAAGAACTCCTCGGCCAAAAGTCCCAAAGTCTAAGTCTTAAGCGGACTTGCCGAGCTCGAGTCAATCGCAGTCCCGAGCGTAAGAAGCTCGGGTCAATTATAGGCCCGAGTAAGTTCGAGAAAACTCCTGGCCAAAGTCCCAAAGCCTAAGTCTTAGAGCGGACGTGCCGAGTTCGGGTCAATTGCAGTCCGACAGTAAGAAGCTTGGGTCAATTGCAGCCCGAGCGTAAGTTCGAGAAGAACTCCTGGCCAAAAGTCCCAAAGCCTAAGTCTTAGACGGGACGGTGTCGAGCTTGGGTCAATTGCAGCCCGAGCAGTAAGATACAAAAGAAGCTTAGGTCAATCGCAGCCCGAGCGAAGTTCGAGAAGAACTCCTCGGCCAAAAGTCCCAAAGCCTAAGTCTTAAGCAGTGACGGTGCCGAGCTCAATCAATCGTAGGCCGAGTAGGAGTAACACAAGCAAGAAGCTTTGGTCAATCGCAGGCCCCAGCAGAAGAAGCTTGGGTCAATTGCAGGCCCGAGCAGAAGAAGGTCAGTCAATTGTAGACCCAAGCAAAAAAAATTCGAGAACAACGTAAAGGTCAGAAGTCCCACAGCCTTAGATCTAGGCAGGACAAGACCGAAGCAAGAGCCAATTGTTGGCTCAAGCAAGAAAAGTGCGAAAGAGATTACACATAATTTAAACTCGAGCCATAATCGAACTCAAAGAAAATAAGCTCAGAAATAAAGGTCACTGCACTATGAGAAAATGTCGAACCAAGTAAACCGAGCTCATAAGACAAACGCAAGGCTTTCAACTCAAATCAAGTAAAGCTTTACTACGCACGAAGTTAAAATGATGATACAAAAAGTATTACACTTAGGCGTAAAAACAAGAGAAAAGTCCAACACTTATAAAATTTCCACTTAACAAGTGCACGAAGATAATCTCATGTACAGCATGAAGCTCGCATGCATACAATAGTTGCTCGAATGCATGTTCTTTATTTATTGATTAGAATAATTACATGTACTTAAAAAAAAAAAGAAAACGAAAGTCCAAATTACGCAGCAGGAGGGACGCTGTCGCAGCAGCAGGAGGAAGGCCAAGATCGCAGAAGAGACATCGCCAGCCGCAGCAGGAGGAAGGCCAACATCAGCAGGAGGAGCAGTATGAGGGACATCAGCAGGGGCGTCAGCAGGAGGGTCATTGGCAAAAGAGGAAGCGAGCTCTCTGACAACAATTGGGACTCGTGACTGAGTAGCTTCATGAGTGTTCATGTATTCACCTACATACCCTTCAACCTTAGACATGTTGCACCTGGGTATGCCTTACCAAAAGCATACATGAGGCAGCTCATAGCCGGAGTCCACCTCGTTGTTGTACTCTGGCAAGCCGGACCTTTAAAGTGTCAATTTGCCCTCAAGACGAGCAGCTTCACCCCCACGAGCCGCTCGTAGGAAGATTTCTGAGTGTCCAGATCCTTTCGAGCATCACCCAATTCATCACGGGTTTCAGCCAGCCTCCTCCTGCTCGAGAGGCCTTGAGTCACCCATTGCTATCTTCTCTCGCAAAATTTAAGTTCTCGCCCGTAAGCTTTTGATTTTCCTCCTTCACCGCCTACGCCCGCTCCAAGCTCTTAACCTTCGCTTAAGTTCTTCCCGGAGTCCCGAGTCAAGCCCCGAGAATGGTCGCAGCCGCTAAAGTTCGAGAGGAGAGTCGCCGGAAAGCACCGAATGACTCATCGTAATTAAAGGATTCTAGCTCATCCAAGAATCGCCGCCCAACTCTTCGACTGTAGGTCCTCGGCAGGCTCGAGGCGGCCAGCCGAGTTTGCTCCTCGCACATTACTCTGGCTCGAGGGCGAGCCGAGCAACCGGCCCTGGCCGCCTAGTGAAGATATGATAGCTCAGATGGGAGCCACCTCTGACCCCAAGTTTCCAAAGTCTATCCCCTATAAGTTAAAACCCGCCGAGTATCGAACGGGAGGACGAGGTGATGAACCTAACAACGAGCAACACCTGACGCACCGATCATTTCTTACCTCAAGGAAGGGACAAGGCTTACCGATAAGAAGCGTGCAAGGAAATCGAGGAGCAAAGCAGCCTGTACACTCTCATCGACTGGGGTCTTATATAGACGGGGTACACCTCCCTCGTCACAGTGTTTAGACCAAGAGGAGGCCGATTACGTCCTCCGAGAGATACACGAGGGAGTCTCGTGGAAATCATTCTCGGTTCGAGGTCCTTGGCTTTCAAGGCCTCGAGGCAAGGGTATTTTTGGCCTCGCATGCACCAAGATGCTCGTGAGAAGACGAGAAGTTCGCAAGAGCCGCCAGAGCTTTGCTAACCACCGACCCAACCTCCCGAGAACCTTACGACGATGAATTCGCCATGGCCATTCGCTCAGCTGGGAATAGATTTGATCAGCCACCGCCGAGCGGAGAGCATCCGCCACCCATGCCATAGTCGCGATTGATTATTTCACCAAACGGGTCAAGCTGGAGCCTCGAGCAAGATCACGTAGTGTAAAACCACCGATTTCATTCGAAGAATGTGATTTGCAGTGTACGGGATTCCTCATGCATTAGTCACCGATAACGGGAGGCAGCTTGATAATGGCAAGTTCGTAGACTTCGCCGTAACCCTGGGATAGAGTCAAGTTTTGCTCTCCCTCACACCCACATGCCAACGGGCAAGCAGAGGCCACGAATAAAACTATAAAACGCCTCAAGACAAGACCAGGCGAGCAAAAAGGGCTCGGGTGGACGAGCCGCTCGGTGTCTCGTGGGCCTACGTAACCACACACAAAACGGCCACCGGAGAGACCCCATTCTCCTCGGCATTTGGGCACGAGCAGCTGGTTCCCTACCGAGATAGGAATCGGGACACACCTGACGTAGCACTTCAACGAGGAGCAAAACAACGAAAGCGATGCGTGCAGCTCGACTCACTGGAAGAAAAAGAGAAAGGATAGTCGCCAAGATCTCGTAATATCAACAAAGAGTGGCTCGTTATTACAACCAAAAGCGTACACATTCGCCGGCTCCAAGCGGGTGATCGGGTGTCGAGGAAAGTCAACCGAGAGCACGAAGGACCCAAGGCAGTGGTGTACTAGACCAAACTGGAAGCGTCCCTATCGAAGTCACTCAACTAGCAGGACCACGAGAGATACCGGCCTGCTCATCCAGATGGACGAGAGGTCAAGAGGCCGTGAACGCACAACTCCCGAGGAAGTATTTTCAGTAGGTCTTTTATATTGTAAATGCTATATGTAATAACTCTCCCAAGACGGGATATGTAAAAGTACAAATGTATGTAAAATTAAGAATAAGATTCATAATACAAGTTCAAAATGAAGACTGTAGCAAGAATAACTCTCAAGACGAAGTCCCAAAGCCTAACTCATTAAAGTGGACTCGCCAAGGCTCAAGTTATTTGAAAACCGGAGCAGTGAGTATCATCAAAAGACCTCGGTCAATTAAAAGGCTCGAGCGTAAGAAGAACTCCTAGCATGAAGTCCCAAAGCCTAACTCATTAGGCGGATTGTGCCACGCCCAAGTTATTTGAAAACCAGAGCAGTGAGTATCATCAAGACCTCGGTCAATTAAAAGGCTCGAGCGGTAAGAAACACTCCTAGCATGAAGTCCCAAAGCCTAACTCATTAGAGCGGACGTGCCACGCCCGAGTTATTCGAAAACCGCAGAGCGAGTATCATCGAAGACCCCGGTCAATTAAAAGGCTCGAGCGGTAAGAAGAACTCCTATGCATGAAGTCCCAAAGCCTAACTCATTAGAGCGGATCGTGCCAAGCTCAAGTTATTTGAAAACCGAGCAGGTGAGTATCATCGAAGACCTCGTGTCAATTAAAAGGCTCGAGCGTAAGAAGAACTCCTAGCATGAAGTCCCAAAGCCTAACTCATTAGGCGTGATCGTGCCACGCTCAAGTTATTTGAAACCGAGCAGGAGTGTCATCGAAAGAGCTCGGTCAATTAAAGGCTCGAAGGTAAGAAGAACTCCTCAAGACGAAGTCCCAAAGCCTAACTCATTAGAGTGATTCGCCAAGCTCCAAGTTATTTAAAACCGAGCAGTGAGTGTCATCGAAGACCCCGGTCAATTAAAAGGCTCGAAGCGTAAGAAGAACTCCTAGGCATGAAGTCCCAAAGCCTAACTCATTAGAGTGATTGCGCCAAGCTCCAAGTTATTTGAAAACCGGAGCAGTGAGTATCATCGAAGACCCCGGTCAATTAAAAGGCTCGAGCGTAAGAAGAACTCCTACGCATGAAGTCCCAAAGCCTAACTCATTAGACGTGATCGTGCCACGCCTCAGTTATTTGAAAACCAGAGCAGTGAGTATCATCGAAGACCTCGGTCAATTAAAAGGCTCGAGCGTAAGAAGAACTCCTCAGCATGAAGTCCCAAAGCCTAACTCATTAGAGTGACTGTGCCACGCTCGAGTTATTTGAAAACCAGAGCAGGTGAGTGTCATCGAAAGAGCTCGGTCAATTAAAAGGCTCGAGCGGTAAGAAGAACTCCTCAAGACGAAGTCCCAAAGCCTAACTCATTAGACGTGATCGTGCCAAGCTCCAAGTTATTTAAAACCAGAGCAGGAGTGTCATCGAAGACCTCGGTCAATTAAAAGGCTCGAAGCGTAAGAAGAACTCCTAGCATGAAGTCCCAAAGCCTAACTCATTAGGCGGATTGCGCCAAGCCTCAAGTTATTTGAAACCGTAGCAGTGAGTATCATCGAAGACCCCTGTCAATTAAAAGGCTCGAGCAGTAAGAAGAACTCCTACGCATGAAGTCCCAAAGCCCAACTCATTAAAGTGATCGTGCCACGCCTCAAGTTATTTGAAAACCGGAGCAGTGAGTATCATCGAAGACCCCGGTCAATTAAAAGGCTCGAGCGTAAGAAGAACTCCTAGCATGAAGTCCCAAAGCCTAACTCATTAGGCGGATCGTGCCACGCCCAAGTTATTCGAAAACCAGAGCAGGAGTGTCATCGAAAGAGCTCTGGTCAATTAAAGGCTCGAGAGGTAAGAAGAACTCCTCAAGACGAAGTCCCAAAGCCTAACTCATTAGGCGGATCGTGCCAAGCTCCAAGTTATTTAAAACCGAGCAGGAGTGTCATCGAAGACCTCGGTCAATTAAAAGGCTCGAGCAGTAAGAAGAACTCCTGCATATGAAGTCCCAAAGTCTAACTCATTAGAGTGATCGTGCCAAGCTCAAGTTATTTGAAAACCAGAAGCGTGAGTATCATCGAAGACCCTGGTCAATTAAAAGGCTCGAGCGTAAGAAGAACTCCTATGCATGAAGTCCCAAAGCCTAACTCATTAGACGTGATTTGCACACGCTCAAGTTATTTGAAAACCGAGCAGTGAGTATCATCGAAGACCTCGGTCAATTAAAAGGCTCGAGCGTAAGAAGAACTCCTAGCATGAAGTCCCGAAGCCTAACTTATTAGGCGTGACGCGCCACGCTCAAGTTATTTGAAAACCAGAGCAGTGAGTGTCATCGAAAGAGCTCTGGTCAATTAAAGGCTCGAGCGGTAAGAAGAACTCCTCAAGACGAAGTCCCAAAGCCCAACTCATTAGAGCGGATTCGTGCCAAGCTCCAAGTTATTTAAAACCAGAGCAGTGAGTGTCATCGAAGACCTCGGTCAATTAAAAGGCTCGAGCAGTAAGAAGAACTCCTAGCATGAAGTCCCAAAGCCTAACTCATTAGAGCGATTCGTGCCAAGCTCCAAGTTATTTGAAAACCGCAGCAGTGAGTATCATCGAAGACCTCGGTCAATTAAAAGGCTCGAGCGTAAGAAGAACTCCTACGCACGAAGTCCCAAAGCCTAACTCATTAGCGTGATCGCGCCACGCCCAAGTTATTTGAAACCGCAGCAGTGAGTATCATCAAGACCTCGGTCAATTAAAAGGCTCGAGCGTAAGAAGAACTCCTAGCATGAAGTCCCAAAGCCTAACTCATTAGAGTGACTGTGCCACGCTCGAGTTATTTGAAAACCGTAGCAGTGAGTGTCATCGAAAGAGCTCTGGTCAATTAAAGGCTCGAGCGTAAGAAGAACTCCTCAAGACGAAGTCCCAAAGCCTAAGTCATTAGGCGTGACTGTGCCAAGCTCCAAGTTATTTAAAACCAGAGCAGAGTGTCATCAAGACCCTCGTCAATTAAAAGGCTCGAGAGGTAAGAAGAACTCCTAGACATGAAGTCCCAAAGTCTAACTCATTAGAGTGATTGCGCCAAGCTCCAAGTTATTTGAAAACCGGAGCAGTGAGTATCATCAAGACCTCGGTCAATTAAAAGGCTCGAGCGTAAGAAGAACTCCTACGCATGAAGTCCCAAAGCCTAACTCATTAGAGTGACGTGCCACGCCCAAGTTATTTGAAAACCAGAGCAGTGAGTATCATCGAAGACCCTGGTCAATTAAAAGGCTCGAGCGTAAGAAGAACTCCTCAGCATGAAGTCCCAAAGCCCAACTTATTAGAGCTGACGTGCCACGCCCGAGTTATTTGAAACCGTAGCAGTGAGTGTCATCGAAAGAGCTCTGGTCAATTAAAGGCTCGAGAGGTAAGAAGAACTCCTCAAGACGAAGTCCCAAAGCCTAACTCATTAAAGTGATTCTGCCAAGCTCCAAGTTATTTAAAACCAGAGCAGTGAGTGTCATCGAAGACCCCGGTCAATTAAAAGGCTCGAGCGTAAGAAGAACTCCTAGCATGAAGTCCCAAAGCCTAACTCATTAGAGCTGATTGCGCCAAGCTCCAAGTTATTTGAAACCGTGAGCAGTGAGTATCATCAAGACCCCGTCAATTAAAAGGCTCGAGCGTAAGAAGAACTCCTACGCATGAAGTCCCAAAGCCTAACTCATTAGAGCTGATCGTGCCACGCCAAGTTATTTGAAAACCAGAAAGCAGAGTATCATCGAAGACCTCGGTCAATTAAAAGGCTCGAGCGTAAGAAGAACTCCTAGCATGAAGTCCCAAAGCCTAACTCATTAGGCGGATCGTGCCACGCCCAAGTTATTTGAAAACCAGAGCAGGAGTGTCATCGAAAGAGCTCTGGTCAATTAAAGGCTCGAGAGGTAGAAGAACTCCCAAGACGAAGTCCCAAAGCCTAACTCATTAGAGTGATTGCGCCAAGCTCCAAGTTATTTAAAACCGGAGCAGTGAGTGTCATCGAAGACCCTGGTCAATTAAAAGGCTCGAGCGTAAGAAGAACTCCTGCATACGAAGTCCCAAAGTCTAACTCATTAGGCGTGATTCGCGCCAAGCTCCAAGTTATTTGAAAACCGAGCAGTGAGTATCATCGAAGACCTCGGTCAATTAAAAGGCTCGAGCGTAAGAAGAACTCTTACGCATGAAGTCCCAAAGCCTAACTCATTAGAGCGGATCGTGCCACGCCAAGTTATTTGAAAACCAGAGCAGGTGAGTATCATCGAAGACCCCGGTCAATTAAAAGGCTCGAGCGTAAGAAGAACTCCCAGCATGAAGTCCCAAGCCTAACTTATTAGAGTGATCGTGCCACGCCCAGTTATTTGAAAACCGTGAGCAGTGAGTGTCATCAAGACCCTGGTCAATTAAAAGGCTCGAGCGTAAGAAGAACTCCTGGCATGAAGTCCGAAAGCCTAACTCATTAGAGTGATGTTGCCACGCCAAGTTATTTGAAAACCAGAGCAGGAGTGTCATCGAAAGAGCTCTGGTCAATTAAAGGCTCGAGCAGTAAGAAGAACTCCTCAAGACGAAGTCCCAAAGCCTAAGTCATTAGGCGGATTCGCCAAGCTCCAAGTTATTTAAAACCGGAGCAGTGAGTGTCATCAAGACCTCGGTCAATTAAAAGGCTCGAGCGTAAGAAGAACTCCTGACATGAAGTCCCAAAGTCTAACTCATTAGAGTGATCGTGCCAAGCTCGAGTTATTTGAAAACCGGAGCAGTGAGTATCATCGAAGACCTCGGTCAATTAAAAGGCTCGAGCGTAAGAAGAACTCCTACGCATGAAGTCCCAAAGCCTAACTCATTAGAGCGGATCGCGCCACGCCCAGTTATTTGAAAACCGAGCAGTGAGTATCATCGAAGACCTCGGTCAATTAAAAGGCTCGAGCAGGTAAGAACCCTAGCATGAAGTCCCAAGCCTAACTTATTAGAGCGAGCGTGCCACGCCCAAGTTATTCGAAAACCGCAGCAGTGAGTGTCATCGAAAGAGCTCTGGTCAATTAAAGGCTCGAGAGGTAAGAAGAACTCCTCAAGACGAAGTCCCAAAGCCTAACTCATTAGAGTGATTCGCCAAGCTCCAAGTTATTTGAAAACCGGAGCAGTGAGTATCATCGAAGACCCCGGTCAATTAAAAGGCTCGAGCGTAAGAAGAACTCCTACGCATGAAGTCCCAAAGCCTAACTCATTAGAGCTGATCGGCGCCACGCTCGGTTATTCGAAAACCGGAGCAGTGAGTATCATCGAAGACCCTGTCAATTAAAACGCCGAGCGTAAGAAGAACTCCTAGCATGAAGTCCGAAAGCCTAACTCATTAGGCGTGATCGTGCCACGCCCGGTTATTTGAAAACCGCAGCAGTGAGTGTCATCGAAAGAGCTCGGGTCAATTAAAGGCTCGAGAGTAAGAAGAACTCCTCAAGACGAAGTCCCAAAGCCTAACTCATTAGGCGTGATTCTGCCAAGCTCCAAGTTATTTAAAACCAGAGCAGTGAGTGTCATCGAAGACCCTCGGTCAATTAAAAGGCTCGAGCGTAAGAAGAACTCCTGCACATGAAGTCCCAAAGTCTAACTCATTAGAGTGATCGGCGCCAAGCTCAAGTTATTTGAAAACCAGAGCAGTGAGTATCATCGAAGACCCCGGTCAATTAAAAGGCTCGAGCGTAAGAAGAACTCTTACGCATGAAGTCCCAAAGCCTAACTCATTAGAGTGATTGTGCCACGCCCGGTTATTTGAAAACCGAGCAGTGAGTATCATCGAAGACCTCGTCAATTAAAAGGCTCGAGCGTAAGAAGAACTCCTAGCATGAAGTCCCAAGCCTAACTTATTAGAGCGACGGCGCCACGCCAAGTTATTTGAAAACCGGAGCAGTGAGTGTCATCGTAAAGAGCTCGGTCAATTAAAGGCTCGAGCAGTAAGAAGAACTCCTCAAGACGAAGTCCCAAAGCCCAACTTATTAGAGCTGATTGCGCCAAGCTCCCAAGTTATTTGAAAACCGCAGCAGTGAGTCTCATCAAGACCCCGGTCAATTAAAAGGCTCGAGCAGTAAGAAAACTCCTAGCATGAAGTCCGAAAGCCTAACTCATTAGGCGTGACGTGCCAAGCTCAGGTTATTTGAAACCGGAGCAGTGAGTATCATCGAAGACCCCGGTCAATTAAAAGGCTCGAGCGTAAGAAGAACTCCTATGCATGAAGTCCCAAAGCCTAACTCATTAGGCGGACGTGCCACGCCCAGTTATTTGAAAACCGTAGCAGTGAGTATCATCGAAGACCTCGGTCAATTAAAAGGCTCGGGAGAAGAAGAACTCCTGTGCATGAAGTCCCAAAGCCTAACTCATTAGGCAGACGGTGCCACGCCCAAGTTATTTGAAAACCAGAGCAGAGTATCATCGAAGACCCTGGTCAATTAAAAGGCTCGAGCGTAAGAAGAACTCCTAGCACGAAGTCCCAAAGCCTAACTCATTAGGCGTGACGCGCCACGCCCAGTTATTTGAAAACCAGAGCAGGAGTGTCATCGAAAGAGCTCTGGTCAATTAAAGGCTCGAGCGTAAGAAGAACTCCCTGCCGAAGTCCCAAAGCCTAACTCATTAGCGTGGATGGTGCCACGCCAGGTTATTTGAAAACCGAGCAGGTGAGTGTCATCAAAAAGAGCTCTGGTCAATTAAAGGCTCGAGCGTAAGAAGAACCCCTGCCGTAAGTCCCAAAGTCTAACTCATAAGCGTGATAGTGCCATGCCCGGGTCAATCGAAGACCGCAGCGTGAGTATCGCCAGGTTCAAGAAAAGCTCCTCGCATGAAGTCCCAAAGACTAACTCATTAAAGCGGACGATGCCAAGCTCCTGGTCATTCAAGACCGTAGCAGGAGTAATATGAGTAGAAGCTCGTGTCAATTACAGTGCCCGAGCAGGAGTTTAAAGGAACCCTTATCCAAAAGTCCCTAGGCCTAAGTTCTAGAGCGGACGTTGTCTCAGCAAGAGCCAAATGTAGGCTCGAGCAAGTCAAATGAGCTCACAAAATGTATATAAGGCTTTTTAGCCTAAGTCGAGCAAAACTCTACCATGCATTCATAAATGAAAATAGGATGTCCAACACTTAGAAAATTTTTACTCAAGAAGCACATTCAAAGTTAATACAACATGAAGGCAAGAGCATGTGCACACGAGCATTCAATAGAGTTGTTCAAACATGTGTCTTTTATTTCGAAATGATTACATATGTAAAAAAAAAAAAAAAAGTCCAAGTCATTCACAGCAGCAGCAGGGAAGAGCAAGATCAACTAAGGGGCGCCTTCGGAGCTAGCAGTGGATGGCCAAGATCCGCAGGAGGAGCAGCAGGAGGGGCGCCAGAGGAGCTTCAGCAGGAGGGCATCGGAAGAAGAGGAGCCGGCCTCGGCAACACCTCGGGCTCTGGAGCGAGTAGCTTCGTGATTGCTCATGTATTCGCCACATACCCTTCCACCTCGACATGCTCGGCCTCGGTATGCCTTGCCAAAAGCATACATAAGGCTATCGGAATGGATTCCGCCTCGATGTTGTACTCATGAGCGAGATCGGACCTTCAGAGTGTCAATTTGCTTCAAGACGAGCAGCCTCTCCTTCCACGAGCTGCTCAGTAGCAAGACTTCCGAGTGTCCGGATCCTTCCGAGCATGCTTCACCTGCTCTGGTCTCGACCAACTCCCTCTCAAGCCCGGTGACCTTGGAGCTCGCCACCACTGCCTTCTCTCGCAAGATTTATATTCTCATCCAAGCAGCCTTCCGATTTTCCTCCTTCATCACGCTCACACCGCTCCAAGCTCCGAACCTTTGCTCAAGTTCTTCCTGATCTTAGAGTAACCTCATTAAGCCTCGGTCGCAGATACCAAAGCTCG
Organism: Murraya koenigii; assembly: GCA_025617385.1. NCBI lineage: Eukaryota > Viridiplantae > Streptophyta > Magnoliopsida > Sapindales > Rutaceae > Murraya > Murraya koenigii. The sequence continues at coordinate 33,646,477 of CM046814.1, read as the reverse complement.
GAGGAGAGCCACTGGAAGATATCGAACAGCACTGGGGAGTGCAGGACTCTATCTCATCTAGAACCCGCCGGTCACCTCTTCATTGAAAGCCCTCCGGTAAGGCTCGAACGGTCAGCCGACTGCTCCTCGCGACATGGCGAGTCAAGGACGAGCTGGGTCGCCAGCCCTTTGTCTCCCGCGAGAGACTTCTTCCGCCTCCTCGCTGGTCGGGCAAGATGCGGCCGAGCAGTGCGGGCGAGCACTCGACCGCCGAGGTCTCTTTAGCGTGCTCGCACCTTCTGGCCGTCCCCACACGCCGATGCAACATTTCACGATCCCGCCGCTCATTTCTTCACTTGAACTAAATTGACTCCAAAAGCTCCGAGGTATCAACAGCCTCCCGCACGAGCTCACGCTTGAAAGAGCAACTGCACACGTGCTCAAGTCGACCCCAATCGAATAAGAAGCACCCTGTGAGACCGCAAAAACAACCGTGAGCAAGACAATGAAAACAAACACCAGCAGGAAAGCTAAAAGTAAAATCCATAAGATGTATAAAAGACCCTGAGTGCGATCAATCACGAGTTCGAACGAAAAGCAAGCAACAGTAGGGAATAGTGAAGCAGCTGAGGATTTTTAAAGAGGTGAACGCGTCCCTTCCATCGAGCGGCGCGCTTCGAGGGACACGACCTTTCGAATTTCAAATGCACTGGCCAGGATCAACCCACGCTGCCCCACCTTAAAGTGAATTAACAGAGGTGGAGACAACTGGAAAGCGTAGGAAGCGTAAAAGGCCGCGTGTTAGGCCCATCATTATCGAAGTTTCAGCCTTGTCTCGCCTCACTCGAAAGACTAGAAACCGGGGACCGGTGTTTGGGTAACATCGACAGTGCCCCTCAAGCCCTTCCAGTGTATTGAGTAAATATCGACAGCCCCTCAAGCCCTTCCACCTAGCGAGACACCCCGGGACAACCGCTCGAGGTCGTCCCTCAGGTCAAAGCCGGTCAAGGTCGAGCCGAGCACTCCTGCTCGCCGAGGTCGCCCCTCGTGTCAAAGCCGGTCAGCGTAGAGCTCAAGACTCGCTCGCCGAGGTCGTCCCTCGGTCAAAGCCGGTCAAGGTCGGAGCCGAGCACATCTCTCCCCGCCGCAATTCCACGAGCACAACTGGCAAGACCCACCCGGGAAACTCGACCTGCTTTCTCAAAATCCCAAAGACACCTTTTAATGTCTCGACCGGGTCCCACATGGTGAAGTGGTGATATCGTTGCCGGTGGCTCAGCACATGCCTCAAGCGTGTAATAATTCCCAGCGACTTGTCCGACATGATGATCCGCCACGTGAATCGAAGTTAAGGGACGACCGCTCATCCCTAGGGAATATTCCGCCAAACTTGGCCGCCGAGGGACTCAGATACTACTAGCGTGGGAACGGATAGCCCGGAAAGGAAAAGAGCGGAAAAATGGAGTATAAAAGGAAACGGCGAGGAACGTTAAAGGGTTGGCATTTCTAATTCACAAAAGGGTTGGAAGGATTGAACCCGCAAGAGAGATTGGCAATTTTCATTCAAAAAGTATCCAGAATTTGATACGAGTTCTTCCTTTTCAAATCTCTCTCATTCGATTCTCTCAAAAACACCATACTTATCCAAAAAGGGGGCGAAATAATACCCTTTCATTTTTCCGGCCACCCACACTAGTGGAGATACCAAAAAGAGAAACCCGACATCGACTTGAGCGTCGGAGGTTTCACGGACACGCCCGACGACCTCGACCCGTGCTCGTGAGTGCAGGTCCGGGAATCACCGCTCAAGAAGACAAATGAACGGACAGAGGAGGCAATCCCGCCGAGCTTATCGCGAGCGTAAGGATCGAGGTACTATTTGGAACCGCGAGTGAAGGTTCGTGACATTCCCGCCGAGCTGCTTGGAGGTACCGCTGGAGCGTTCAAGCACCGCTGAGGCACGCGGAAAAATCGCATCAACATTTTTGGCGCCGCTCGTGGGATCGACACAAAAGCCCGATTTCCTAATCCATTCAAGACACACAACACAACGATGAGGGAAACGACCAAGAGGAGTAAGTCCTAAGAATCCAGAACTTTGAGAGAAGTGGCCAACGAGGCCCGTAATGTGGAGATCCAGAAAGAATGGATCTGATGGAAAACATGATCGAAACTATGACCTCCCCGTTATAAGAATTCGTGGAAGGACAGAGAAAAGCATGTAACGATGTCCCGAGTCCAAATCGAGGGAATGCTCATGTTCGGAAAATGCGGAGACGAAGCCCAAAGACCTCGGCACCGAATGTTGCAGTGAGAGAAGAAACAAACATGGAGGAAAGGGGTCTCGCCAACATTTGCAGGAGATGACCCCAACCTCTCGTAAGTGAAGAGTCTGAGGGAGAGGTACGCAGTTGGCACAAGTCATGGAAGATCTTCGGGTAACCGAAAGAGTCCAAGCCGGCGAATAATGCTTGACAACGAATCTCCTCTCTCCTGAGATCACGGGTGTCACGATCCCATCGTGACTTTCGCCTCCTGATCTGACAATATTCTGGAAAGAGTGACCCATTAGTACACATAGAGCGGTTCAATGACATGACAGGGGTGCAAGGTCCGCTGCCAAAGACAGAGGTGCAGTGGCCTTCCCGCTCACTCGAGGGAAGCGGCGAGAGAATGGTACCGCAGACTCCCACCGGGAAGAATTTCGAGTTTCGAACAGATGTGCAGGAGTTCGCAGAACAATTTCGTGGCGCAGTGACCACCGAGGATGACATGACGGAGTCGCCGGGCGAGGCGTAAAGAAGGAGAGTCCCTCCGGAGTTTATCAAAAGATACCATAGATCGGTCCTAGATCTCGGTGCGCTCAACCATCCCCAAGCTCTAAGGGATTAAAAGAGGGTGTTCTGACTGGGAGACCATGGTATAACCTGCATGAGTCCTTCGATCCGCTCAGTATTCGGACGCTGCACGTAACAAGTAAAACCGGACATGGTAATCGAAGAAGAAAAGGCTGCCAAACCGAGGAACGAACAAGTCAACTGGAGCAAGCAGGAAGGAGAAAGTGGGTCCCGCCCGAGGACACAGCTCCAAAGGCAGCAGGGACCCGGCAGCCTCAGACAAACCGTGATCGTAGAGTTCCCCACAGCGGATGGTCCCCCAACCACCTCGCAGTCTCCGTGCCGAATCACAGAGAATACAGAGCGCCATGATGGCCAAATACCCCGCAACCAGCCCACCGAGTAGACTCGAGCGAGTCACAACAGGGTGATCGTGCATCGCCACCCCCACCAAGAAGCTTCCCGAGGATGAGGCAATACAAGTAAGTGGAACAGTAACCCCGCTACATGACAAGATAATGAGTTGAAGGTATCTCTCAAGAGATACTTCAAGTGGTCGAGGAGCGTGGACCGCTAAGCCCTCTAACGCCGATGACCACACCAGCCAAGCAAGTGAGCAGGGGGCGCTCGCTGCTTCCATGGAAACCATGGTCACACCACATCACAAGGTCGTGATTTGAAAAACCAGTGAAGATTTAGTTAGAAATCGATACCGGATGAGTTTAGTAGGCGAGGGCACCCGATAGTCGAACAACGTACCGAGGAAGGTGACCGAGCCTACGAAATAGACATGGAGCCACCATCCACAAGAGTAATTTCGGTGGGCCAACGATGGCCTAAGTTCTAACAGGCCCTGAAAACTATCGCAGATATGCCACGCCGACCGAGAAGTCCTGCTTCATCGCCTCCTACGGCCAAGCAGGCAAGGTTCTAGCAGTGCCAATCACGTGGATGTATGAAGATGAGAAGGGTGTCAGACTCCACCGAAGATGCCCCGTGGTAAAGGCCAATATAGCGAATAAGTGAAGTTGACCGAACATCGGTCGATTCGGGAGCTCTGTAGATATTCTTTTCAAATCCACACTCGAGGATTTAGGAATAAGCAGCGCGAGCCTCGAGCATACGAGCACTTCTTCAAGGGTTCTGGGAGGAAAGCTAATACCTCTAGTGAATCATCATGTCGGCAAGAACTATGGGCTCAAGCCTTCGAGAAGAACATGATGTTGGATTTCGTGGTGGTAGATGAAACCAACCCATACCAGCGATTCTCGGGAGGCCATTTACGAGGATCACCCAACGCGTGGTGTCCACTCATTACCTAGCCCTAAAATATCGAGTAAACGGGGCTATAGGGGTCGTGAAAGGCAGCCAAAGGGTGGCGAGGAGCCGCTATGCCAGTAGCCGCCAAAAACTATGCAGATCACCTCTCAGACACGAGGGGAATCGAGGAACCAAGGCAAGAGCCGAGAGAAGTTGGAGGAGCTCGAGAGTAGAGTAGATGACCCCGAGAAGAAAGTCCGAATCGGCTCGAGCCTTAGCGAGCCGTCAAGGAAAAGTCAGTGGAATGTCCGCGAGCACACGCAGATGTGTTCGCATGGACGCATGATGATATGCCCGGATCGACCCGTAAGTGGCTTGTCACGGTGCTGGCAGTGACAAAGCCATCAATTGCGAGGTTGAAAAGTCGCTGAAAGCTGGATTCATACGGAGGTGTCCTACCCCGAATGGATCTCGAATGTGATGCCAGTGAAGAAAGCAAATGGGAAATAGAGAATGTGTGTTGATTTCACAGATTTGAATAAGGCCCGCCTGAAAGATAGCTTTCCACTACCAAAGATAGACCAACCGGTGGACTCTACAAGTAGGCACCGGTTGCTTAGCTTCATGGATGCATTCTCGTGATATAACCAAATTCCCATGCACCAACTCGACGAGGAGTGTACAGCTTTCATCACCAATCAGTGTCGATCACTATAAGGTCATGCCTTTCGACCTAAAGAATGCGAGGCGACGATCGTAGGCTAGTGAATAAGGTTTTCAAGCCATCGATCGGCTTGGACTATGGAGGTATATGTAGATGACATGATCACCAAGCCTAGAGACGCGGAAGAGCATGTAAAGCATCTAGAGGAGACCTTCAGACTCCTAAGGAAGTACCGAATGAAGTTAAACCCCGAAAATGTGCTTTGGAGTGAGTTCGGGAAAATTCTTAGGCTTCATGGTGAGTCATAGGGGATCGAGGCCAATCCTGAGTAAGATCGTAGCAATGATAGAAATGAGGTCTCCTCAGTAGCCTCAAGGAGATACAGTAGTCCGACCGCAAGCTAGCGCCTCTCAACAAGTTCGTGATCTCGAGCCACTGAAAAGCCGAGTCTTCTTTCGTGAAACGAAGAAGGGCGGGAAGACGAAATGGACGCCTGAATACGAGGAGGCGCTCCAAAGCAATGAAAGAGTATTTGCTAAAAGTCTCACATCACAACACCTCGAGCGGGAGAGGTACTCGTTTCTATACTTGGTCAGTATCCCAACGGGCAACGAGCTCGGCTCCGTAAGTGGAGGAATCGGAATACAAGACTCGCTTATTACACGAGCGAGCATTGCTAGAAGCGTAAACCCGTGATCCAACCATGGAGAGTGGGCACTAGCCTCGGTCACTGCGTCCGAAGTCGAGCCTTATTTTCAAGCACATTCAGGCATGGTATCGACTAACCAGCTCCTCGTGCAAACTCTACACAAACCCGAGACCTCCGAAGGTCGGTTAAATGGTCATGGAGTTAGCTGAGTTTGACCTTAATTACCAACCCCGAGCGACCATAAAACACAGCCTTTAGCCGACTTCGTGGTCGAGTGCACGGCGAGGGGTAAAGAGACGGAGAGCGAACCCTCGTCAAGCTCCCAGGCTTCAACCAAAACATCGGTAGTCACAGTAGATGGATCCTGTGGAAGTCGGGGAGCAGGAGCAAGGTGGGGCTCGAAAGTCCAGTAGGGGCTGAGATGCAATACGTCGTGAGATTAGAGTTCAAGTCACCAACAATCGAGCCGAGTACGAAGTCAGTAATAGCGGGCTCAAGCTCGCCTCAGTAGTAAAAGCAGAGGAAATAAAGCTTCGAACAGACTCACAGTTGGTAACAAATCACCTCGACAAGAGCTTTCAGGCAAAGGGGGAGAAGATGGACGCTTACCTTCGGAAGGTAAGGCAACTGAATGGGAATTTCCGAAATCGTCGAGGTGGAACAGATCCCGAGGGAAAGAATTTTCGAGCAGATATGATAGCTCAGCATGGCAGCCACCCTGGACCCCAAGTTTCCAAAGTCTATCCCCTATAAGTTAAAACCCGCCGAGTATCGAGCGTGAGGACGAGGTGATGAACCTAACAACGAGCAACACCTGGATGCAGCCGATCATTTCTTACCTCAAGGAAGGGACACGGCTGACCGATAAGAAGCAGGCAAGGAAATTGAGGAGCAAAGCAGCCAGGTACACTCTCATCGATGGGGTCTTATATAGACAGGGTACACCCTCCCTCGCTGCAGTGTTTAGACCAAGAGGAGGTCGATTACGCCCTCCGGAGATACACGAGGGAGTCTGTGGAAATCATTCTGGTTCGAGGTCCTTGGCTTTCAAGGCCTTGAGGCAAGGGTATTTTTGGCCTCGCATGCACCAAGATGCTCAGGAGAAGACGAGAAGCTGCAAGAGCTGCCAGAGCTTTGCTAACCACCTGACCCAGCCTCCGGAGAACCTTACGACGATGAATTCGCCATGGCCATTTGCTCAGTGGGGAATAGATTTGATTGGGCCACTGCCGAAGGGGAGAGCATCCGCCACCCATGCCATAGTCGCGATTGATTATTTCACCAAATGGGTCTAAGTGGAGCCTTGAGCAAGATCACGTAAGGTAAAACCACCGATTTCATTTGGAAGAATGTGATTTGCGGTGTATGGGATTCCTCATGCATTAGTCACCGATAATGGGAGGCGGCTTGATAATGGCAAGTTCGGAGACTTCGCCGTAACACCGGGATAGAGTTGAAGTTTTGCTCTCCCTCACACCCACAGGCCAATAGAAATGGGGACACACCGGACAGAGCACTTCAACGAGGAGCAAAACAACGAGCAGATGTGTGCAGGCCTGGACTTGCTGGAAGAAAAAAGAGAAAGGATAGCTGCCAAGATCTCAGAATATCAACAAAGAGTGGCTTGTTATTACAACCAATAGGTACACATTCGCCGGTTCCAAGTGGGTGATTGGGTGTTGAGGAAATTCAACCAGAGCACGAAGGACCCAAGGCAGGGTGTACTAGGACCAAACTGGGAAGGTCCCTATCGAGTCACTCAACTAGCAGGACCATGAGCATACCGGCTCTCTCATCCAGATGGACGAGAGGTCAAGAGGCCGTGGAACGCACAACTCCTGAGGAAGTATTTTCAGTAGGTCTTTTTATATTGTAAAATGCTATTGTAATAACTCTCCCCAAGATGGGATATGTAAAAGTACAAATGTATGTAAAATTAAGAATAGCATTCATAATGCAAGTTCAAAATGAAGACCAGAAGCAAGAATAACTCCTCGGCACGAAGTCCCAAAGCCTAACTCATTAGGCGGGACGGTGCCAAGCTCGGGTTATTTGAAAACCAGAGCAGGAGTATCATCAGAAGACCTCGGGTCAATTAAAAGGCTCGAGCAGAAGAAAAACTCCTAGGCATGAAGTCCCAAAGCCTAACTCATTAGGCGGGACGGTGCCACGCTCGGGTTATTTGAAAACCAGAGCAGGAGTATCATCAGAAGACCTCGGGTCAATTAAAAGGCTCGAGCAGAAGAAAAACTCCTAGGCATGAAGTCCCAAAGCCTAACTCATTAGGCGGGACGTGCCACGCTCGGGTTATTTGAAACCGCAGAAGGAGTATCATCGAAGACCTCGGGTCAATTAAAAGGCTCGAGCGTAAGAAGAACTCCTAGGCATGAAGTCCGAAAGCCCAACTCATTAAAGTGACGGCTGCCAAGCTCCAAGTTATTTGAAAACCAGAGCGGGAGTATCATCGAAGACCTCGGTCAATTAAAAGGCTCGAGCGTAAGAAGAACTCCTATGCATGAAGTCCCAAAGCCTAACTCATTAGACGTGATCGGTGCCACGCTCGGGTTATTTGAAAACCAGAGCAGGAGTATCATCAGAAGACCTCGGGTCAATTAAAAGGCTCGAGCAGAAGAAGAACTCCTAGGCATGAAGTCCGAAAGCCTAACTCATTAGGCGGGACGGTGCCACGCTCGGTTATTTGAAAACCGGAGCAGGGAGTGTCATCGAAAGAGCTCGGGTCAATTAAAGGCTCGAGCGGAAGAAGAACTCCTCAAGACGAAGTCCCAAAGCCTAACTTATTAGGCGTGACGGTGCCAAGCTCCAAGTTATTTGAAAACCGGAGCGGGAGTCTCATCGAAGACCTCGGGTCAATTAAAAGGCTCGAGCGTAAGAAGAACTCCCAGGCATGAAGTCCGAAAGCCTAACTCATTAGGCGGGATCGGTGCCAAGCTCCGAGTTATTTGAAAACCGGAGCGGGAGTATCATCGAAGACCTCGGTCAATTAAAAGGCTCGAGCAGAAGAAGAACTCCTATGCATGAAGTCCCAAAGCCTAACTCATTAGGCGGACGTTGCCACGCTCGGGTTATCTCGAAAACCAGAGCAGGGAGTATCATCAGAAGACCTCGGGTCAATTAAAAGGCTCGAGCAGAAGAAGAACTCCTAGGCATGAAGTCCGAAAGCCTAACTCATTAGGCGGGACGGTGCCACGCTCGGGTTATTTGAAAACCAGAGCAGGAGTGTCATCAGAAAGAGCTCGGGTCAATTAAAGGCTCGAGCAGAAGAAGAACTCCTCGGCACGAAGTCCCAAAGCCTAACTCATTAGGCGGGACGGTGCCAAGCTCGGGTTATTTGAAAACCAGAGCAGGAGTCTCATCAGAAGACCTCGGGTCAATTAAAAGGCTCGAGCAGAAGAAGAACTCCTAGGCATGAAGTCCGAAAGCCTAACTCATTAGGCGGGACGGTGCCAAGCTCGGGTTATTTGAAAACCAGAGCAGGAGTATCATCAGAAGACCTCGGGTCAATTAAAAGGCTCGAGCAGAAGAAGAACTCCTATGCATGAAGTCCCAAAGCCTAACTCATTAGGCGGGACGGTGCCACGCTCGGGTTATTTGAAAACCAGAGCAGGAGTATCATCAGAAGACCTCGGGTCAATTAAAAGGCTCGAGCAGAAGAAGAACTCCTAGGCATGAAGTCCCAAAGCCTAACTCATTAGTGCGGACGGTGCCACGCCTCAAGTTATTTGAAAACCAGAGCAGGAGTATCATCAGAAGACCTCGGGTCAATTAAAAGGCTCGAGCATAAGAAGAACTCCTAGGCATGAAGTCCCAAAGCCTAACTCATTAGAGCGGACGTGCCACGCCTCAAGTTATTTGAAAACCAGAGCAGGAGTATCATCAGAAGACCTCGGGTCAATTAAAAGGCTCGAGCAGAAGAAGAACTCCTAGGCATGAAGTCCCAAAGCCTAACTCATTAGGCGGGACGGTGCCACGCTCGGGTTATTTGAAAACCAGAGCAGGAGTGTCATCAGAAAGAGCTCGGGTCAATTAAAGGCTCGAGCAGAAGAAGAACTCCTCGGCCAGAAGTCCCAAAGCCTAACTCATTAGGTGGGATGGTGCCACGCTCGGGTTATTTGAAAACCAGAGCAGGAGTGTCATCAAAAAGAGCTCGGGTCAATTAAAGGCTCGAGCAGAAGAAGAACTCCTCGGCCAGAAGTCCCAAAGTCTAACTCATAAGGCGGGATAGTGCCATGCTCGGGTCAATTGAAGACCAGAGCAGGAGTATCAGCAGAAGTTCAAGAAAAGCTCCTCGGCATGAAGTCCCAAAGCCTAACTCATTAGGCGGGACGATGCCAAGCTCGGGTCATTTGAAGACCAGAGCAGGAGTAATATGAGAAGAAGCTCGGGTCAATTACAGGCCCGAGCAGGAGTTTAAAGGAACCCTTATCCAAAAGTCCCTAGGCCTAAGTTCTAGGCGGGACGTTGTCTAGCAAGAGCCAAATGTAGGCTCGAGCAAGTCAAATGAGCTCACAAAATAGACATAAGGCTTTTTTAGCCTAAGTCAGAGCAAAACTCTACCATGCATTCATAAATGAAAATAGGATGTCCAACACTTAGAAAATTTTTTACTCAGCAAGCACATTCAAAGTTAATACAACATAGAAGGCAAGAGCATGTGCACACGAGCATTCAATAGAGTTGTTCAAACATGTGTCTTTTTATTTGAAATGATTACATATGTAAAAAAAAAAAAAAAAAAGTCCAAGTCATTCAGCAGTAGCAGTGGGAAGAGCAAGATCAACCGGAAGGGCGTCTTCGAGAGCGGCAGTGGATGGCCAAGATCCGTAGGAGGAGCAGCAGGAGGGGCGCCGAGGGAGCTTCAGCAGGAGGGGCATCGGAAGAGGGAGCCGGCCTCCGGCAACACCTGGGGCTCCGGAGCGAGTAGCTTGTGGATTGCTCATGTATTCGCCTACATACCCTTCCACCTCGACATGTCGGCCTCGGGTATGCCTTGCCAAAAGCATACATAAGGCAATCAGAACTGAGTCCGCCTCAATGTTGTACTCGAGAGCGAGTCGGACCTTCGTAGTGTCAATTTGCTCTTGAAGACGAGCAGCCTCTCCTTCCACGAGCTGCTCAGTAGCAAGACTTCCGAGTGTCCAGATCCTTCCGAGCATGCTTCACTGCTCTTGGTCTCGACCAACTCCCTCTCAAGCCCGGTGACCTTGGAGTCGGCCACTGCCTTCTCTCGCAAGATTTATATTCTCATCCAAGCAGCCTTCGATTTTCCTCCTTCACTGTTCGCACCGCCCAAGCTCGAACCTTTGCTCAAGTTCTTCCTGATCTTAGAGTAACCTCATTAAGCCCGGTCGCAGATGCCAAAGCTCTGGAGGAGAGCACTGGAAGATATCGAACAGCGCTGGGAGTGCAGGACTCTATCTCATCTAGGAACCTGCTGGTCAGCTCTTCATTGAAAGCCCTCCGTAAGGCTCTGAACGGTCAGCCGACGCTGCTCTCGCGACATGGCGAGTCGAAGGACGAGCCGGGTCAGCAGCCCTTTGTCTCCGCGAGAGGACCTTCTTCCGCCTCTCGCCTGGTCGTGCGTAAGATGCGGCTCGAGCAGCGGGGCGGAGCACTCGACTCGCCGAGGTCTCTTTGAGGTGCTCGCACCTTCGGCCGTCCCCACACGCCGATGCAACATTTCACGCATCCCGCCGCTCATTTCTTCACTTGGAACTAAATTGACTCCAAAAGCTCCGAGGTATCAACAGCCCTCGCACGAGCTCACGCTTGAAAGAGCAATCGCACACGTGCTTGAAGTCGACCCCAATTGAATAAGAAGCACCCCGTGAGACCGCAAAACAACCAGAAGCAAGACAATGAAAACAAACACCGAGCAGAAAGCTAAAAGTAAAATCCATAAGACGTATAAAAGACCTGAGTGCAAAAGTGTCATGGATCTGAGGGACCCTCGCTACGAGTGCAGCAGGCCCCCACTCTCCCCAACGAAGAAGAATTTGCTCTTCCAGCTGCCACCGGAGGCCTGGAGATCGGTGATGGGCTTCTTACCCTTCAGCTCGGAGGTAAGGTAATACCAACCAAAGATCCTTCGGGCTACACTTCAGCCGGTAGAGGTGTCCGATTTCCCTACCGAGGGCTCGCCCAGTCACAACTGCTTCCACAAAACGAAGAGTCCAGAAAGGACCCTCCACCCATTCGGGTTCAATTGCCCAGGGCCGACTGAACCCGCATGAATCCTGCCAAAATAAGGTCTGAGAGGCACCTAACCCCCATTCAAGCACTCCAAGTAGAAGGTTAGTATACCTGGGGGACTACTGGGATTTCACTCGCACCGACAACCTTAAAACTACACTATCGGTATGTTGTAAGTCCGCCTAAGTCTATCTAAATCGTAGGGGTGGTTTCACATCTCGTGAGGTCAATCGGGTATTGCCCATGTTCGGACCTTCGACCGCCCTCGTCCTTCGCTGCTACCGAGTCTCACCCACTGCAACTCACTCTCGGACTGGAATCCCTCACTGGGATTATGCTAAGGGGTCAGTGCCTCACTAGAAGAGGAAGAGTCCTCCCAGAACATCCTACGGGTTCAAGGATTTGACATTTTCCTAAGGGTATGAACTAAAGGGGAGCAAGAGAAGAAACAGAGTAATGGCGTGAAACTGAAGAATGGTTTGTACCGAACAACGAAAGGAAGTGTGGTTGACCGGAAATCACCTTGACAGGAAAAAGAACAGTAAGCGGCGGAGAGCGGATCAATTGCGAGTTTGAACGAAAAGCAAGCAAATAGAGGGAATAGTGAAGCAGTTGGGGATTTTTTAAAGAGGTGAACGCGTCCCTTCCACTGGCGGCGTGCGTTTCGAGGGACACGACCTTTCGAATTTCAAATGCACGGCTAGGATCAACCCACGCGTCCCACCTTAAAGGTGAATTAACAGAGGTGGGAGACAACTGGAAAGCGTGGGAAGCGTAAAAGGCCGCGTGTTAGGCCCATCATTATCGAGTTTCAGCCTTGTCTCGCTCACTCGAAAGACTAGAAACCGGGGACCGGTGTTTGGGTAAACATCGACAGGCCCTCAAGCCCTTCCAGTGTATTGGTAACATCGACAGGCCCCTCGAAGCCCTTCCACCGAGCGAGACACCCCGGGCAGCCTGCCGAGGTCGTCCCTCAGGTCAAAGCCGGTCAAGGTCGAGAGCTGAGCACTCCTTGCTCGCTCGAGGTCGCCCTCGGTCAAAGCCGGTCAGGTAGAGGCTCGAGCACTCGCTCGCTCGAGGTCGTCCCTCAGGTCAAAGCTGGTCAAGGTCGAGAGTCGAGCACATCTCTCCTGCTCGCAGAATTCCACGAGCACAGCTGAGCAAGACCCGACCCAGGGCAACCTGACCCGTTTTCTCAAAATCCCAGCACACCTTTTAATGTCTAACCGGGGTCCCACATGGTGTAGTGGTGATACTGTTGCCGGTGGCCGGCACATGCCTCCAAGGTGTAATAATTCCTAGCGCACTTGTCCGACATGATGATCTGGCCACGTGAATCGGGTTAAGGGGACAGCCGCTCATCCCTAGGGAATATTCCGCCAAACTTAGCTGTCAGAGGGACCCAGATACCACTAGCGTGGGAATGGACAGCCTGGAAAGGAAAAGAGCGGGAAAAATGGAGTATAAAAGGAAACGAAGGGGAACGTTACAAGGGTTGGCATTTCTAATTCACAAAAGGGTTGGAAGGATTGAACCCGCAAGAGAGATTGGCAATTTTCATTCAAAAAGTATCTGTAACTTGATACAGGTTCTTCCTTTTCAAATCTCTCTCATTTGATTCTCTGAAAAAACACCATACTTATCCAAAAAGGGGCGAAATAATACCCCTTTCATTTTTCCGGTCTCCCTCACTAAGGGAGATACCAAAAAAGAGAAACCCGATTACTGACTTGAGTGTCGGAGGGTTTTCGCCGAGACACGCCCGGCGACCCCTGACCCGGTTTTCTGTGAGTGCAGGTCCGGGGAATCACTGTTCTGAAGAAGACAGCGGAACGGGACAAAGGAGGCAATCCTGCTCGAGCTTATCGCGAGCAGAAGGATCGAGGTACTATTTGGAACTGCGAGCAGAAGATTCAGACATTCCTGCTCGAGCTGTTTGGAGGTACTGTTGGAAGGTTCGAAGCACTGTTGAGGCACGTGGGAAAAACTGCATCAACAACCATCTTAATTAATATTCATGTATTAATTTCACAGCTTTGCAATGTTCCCGAATGCTTTCCAAAGTCCTCAAGCTGCTGAAATGAGTTTTTGTTAAAGATTTGATGATGTACATGCTGATGGATAATTCGGAATTGATGACTATGTCTTATGTCTACTTTATCTTCTATTACTTTGCTCAAATGCTCAACAAATTGAATGTTAAGTATGTGGGTGTGTTTTTTGGAGAAAGCATATGTTGAATGAACTCGTGTTTCCAGATTCAACTGTGCATCTAGAAAGATTTTATTCAAGAGACAAGTCTTACTTTCTGTAAAGTAATTGCATCATTGAACCTTTAGGTGATAAATATTTATTCTTCATTTTTCTTCGTTTTGGTGTCCAGCTTTGAAGTACGCTTAAGAGTTTCCCATTTTCAAACTGACTGAGAAAAAGGCTCAAGAAGAAAAAGAAAGTTAAGAGTTCTTTCTTAAAAGATTTAGCAAAATCAGTAACAATTCAGCAATAAATTGAAATGAATTTTGGCAATTAATTAGCAAAATGGGTATCCATCCAACTTGACATATTCCTCCGAAGATGACAGTCAATATTTAGTCAAAATAATATATTAATTCTCCATTTTATTTAAAAATTATTATTATTTTTTGTTGGTAATCTTCGTGCTCTATCATTTTAACATTTTGAACTACTTTGGAATTGGATTGCAATTATTTCAAGTGTGCTCTTTATTGTTTTAATGGCTCTTTCACTAAATCTAGTATGTAAAAATAATTTAGTTTCGCTCTTCTTAGTTTGGACTTGAAAAATGAAAACGCAAAATTATGACTAGTCTTGGATATTAATTTATAATGGTTAATAGTTGTGCTGTCTTTCTCGTTTTGTTAAATATTTAAAATTTTAAAAGTTCAGGAAAATATGTTTTGGTTGGGTAGTATTCTCTTTGCCAAGATTTAATTCAAACTCCGCTAACAAACATGATATACACACAATCAAACATAATCGATCGGGAAAAGAACCTGGTAGTTGTATAAAATTGAACCACACATCAATGATGAAGAACATTTTGTACGATGGTCCAATTATTAGGTTGTTCCACAGAAAAAATTGGAACAATGGAGGCAGGGTTGGGGAAATTATACGGTATCTGTTCTAATGGAAGCAGTGTTGAGGAAATTAAATTAAACGCGATTGTGATATTCATTGAATGAATTAAACGGTGTTCCGTTAAAACATTGTGACTTGTAAAAGAAGCTTGTTTTTAGAAATAAGCTGGTTCATGAATTCTTAGTGTTCCTTTTCGATAAGCAAGCTGACGCAGAACAAAAGCAAGAGTTACCGAAATCAATCAATGAAAAAGACAGAAATCGATCGACAAAAGCAATACAAAGAAAGCAATGGTAACAAATAAAATAAAGTAAAACAAATAAGAAGAGCAAAACAAATCACCGGAAGCCAGCACAACAGGGAAGTCAGAAAGTCACTAAGAAAAGGCCATAACAGTCACGTTCTTATTAGCTTTCGTAAGTTGTTAAGATAAAGATTTGCATACCACTTTTGGTTGAAATTTTGTAAAAGACTGCCAGCAGAGAAAGCCTCCAATCCTAAAGCTAAACGGGATGCTTACTGTACAAAATAATTATAAGCTTGCCGCCCAGTGCGCACGTTATATATCCATCTTTCGGAGCTCCACTAATGGTGGGTGCATGCTCCCAATTTGTTTTACTTTGGGAAAATGACTTTAATTAGCAAGCACTTTCGCATCCTAAAGAGAGTATACACCTTTGTGAAGTCCAAAAATAAGGCTTCAAAAACATACTCATAATTATCATTAGACAGACCAAATTGTTAATGTTAAAATAGTTAAATTTTTTATAATGAAATTCGTTATTTAAAATTTAGGAATATTCATATTATATCACTAAAAATTAATAATAAAATATGTGGAAGTGTACCTAAATCTATAATACTGAATTATCCTCTAAGATCAAGTGGTTGACCTTTTAGATCAACAAGTATATCTTAGAAAGCCCTTTAATTTCTATATATACTATTTCTGATGATAGGATATTAGAAATAATAGAAAAGATACGTGTGATATAGGGACTATAATTACTTATATAGATAACCTTTCTTATTATCATTGGATATTCTTAATTCTACCCATCATAAAATTAAAATATCATTAGGTCTCTATACATTAAAATTCTCACCCTATTAGATACATTAAAGTCGAAATTACGGAAAACATAATTAGATCTATTTTAATTGAGCTTAACTTTATATGACAATCCACAACACATAATTATTAACATATAAACCTAATGTTAGATTAATGATCCAACATTATTGAATTAAATATCCAATAACCTCCCACTTGGACTATATGTTAAATCTTATAATTTTGTTTTGCCAAAAGAAATAACCGTATGAACTCGACCTTACTATCATTACCAAAACATCTATGACTAATTCGGTCCATCAATTATATCAACATAAGATCAAAGCGCTTTCGTTATAACTCTCATAACTCAACCCATCAATGGTCATAATGCCAATACAAATGAATTACATGGATTATTATGTGAATAACATGTCTATTTCCAATCGGTCCACCTTAAACATTAGTTAGATCAAACCTTAACAAAATCGGAATGTGAATAAATCAAAATTTTATTTCTGCAAAAATAACCTTAAATAATCATAAACTCGAAATAATTGAAAAATGTATATATCATAAGAGCATCTAAAATTACAAACTCCTATCAAAACTGAATATTTTTAAATGACATGAAACATATACAAACAAGTGTGCTCATGAAACATTTTAGGTAGCAATCTCTTAGAAAACGGATCCGCAATCATGGAGTTTGTGCCAAGATGCTCTATAGACAATTATCCACTCCGAACTATTTTTTAACAACTAGAAACTTGATGTCTATATGTTTCGACTTCGTCGAGCTTCATTGTTATTGGAATATAGCATCGCGACTTATTGTGCAAAATAATCATAGTGATCTATCAATACCATCTACTATGCACGATCCGTGACAAAATTCTGCAGCTATATTCCATGATTGGTTGCTTCATAACATATTATGAACTTTGTTGCCATCATGGAAGAGGCTATAAGAGACTTGCTTAGCACACTTTTAGGAAACAACACCCTAACTAGCATATAGATATAACTCATTGTGGACTTTATACTATCTTGGCATCTAGCAAAATTGAAGTCAGTATACCCAATGATCTCCATCTAATTCGACCTCCGATATGTAAGTATGTAGTCTTTTATTCTCTATAAGTACCGTAAGATTCATTTTCCTACTTTCCAACGGTCTACTCCTAAATTATTTAAATATCTACCCAACATCCCAATAACGTAAACAATATCCGGTCACATACAAACCTGAGCATACATTAAACTTTTAACTGATTGAGACTAAACTTGCCTCCTTTAGCTACATGGGTATTACTTAGTTTACAATCTTGTAAGCTATATCTCTTGAGAACCTTTTCGATATACCTCTTTTGTGATAATTTAAGAATACCCCAGGAGAGATCTCATTCTATCTATATACCTAATACAAAAAAAGGAGTCACTAAAATCTTTCATTTTAAAATTCTTAGCAAGAAATCTCTTAAGTGTCGTACAATAAGCCTATATTGTTATGGGCAAGCAAAATATCATCGACATATAAAACCAAAAAAATATACTTTCTCCTACATAACTTATGGTATATGTAATCATCGACCAAATAGATCTCAAAATCGAACGAGATGATCACTTTATGAAACTTGAAATATTATTGTCGAGATGCTTGTTTGAACCAATAGATGGATTTTCTAAGGTTGCAAACCATATTCTTTGGGTTTTCTGACTCAGTTTTTTTGTTGTACCATATAGAAGGTTTCATCAATGTCACGATTGAGAAACGTTATCTTCACATCCATTTGATGAAGCTTAAGATTGAAATGTGCCACTAATACCATTATAATCCTGAAAGAGTCTTTCGAAGATAACTGAGAAAAAGTCTCTTAATAGTCGATACCTTCTTTCTTTATAAAGCCCTTTGTGATAAGACGTGTTTTGTACTTTTATGTATTGCCTATCAAATCCATTTTGGTCTTAAATATCTATTTGCAACCAATAGATTTCGCATCTTCTAGCAGTGGGACAAGATCTCATACGTCATTATACTTTATGAACTTTATTTCTTCATACATGACATGAATCCACTTCTGAGAGTTAGAAATTTCTATGGCTTCATGGAAATTGATTGATATTCTTCCATTACTCTTGAAGAAATACAATGTAGTCATCTGGCACTACACTTCTCCTTTCTTTAGTGGATCTCCTTAATGGTATAGTTCCTCGAGGTGGTAGAATTTATTCTTTTGTAACAATATCTAGTATTAGAGGCTCTCTAATATTGTCTTGATTTATTGTTTCCTAAACAAAGCCAAGAACGAGACCCTAATCAATACCATTAACACATGTGGGAATATTAACCTATTCATCTTCAAAGACAAAGTTCCTAATTGTATTTCCCCAAGAAACTCGACATCCTCAAAGAACCTTGCATTTCTTGACTCAAAAATCGACTTAGTCATGGAATCATAAAACTTCTACTCCTTGGATCTTTCAGAGAATCCAATAAAATAGCAACTCATCGTCCTAAAGTCTGGTTTCTTCTTATTAGGCCTATAAGGTCTTGCCTCAGATGGACATCCCCAAACATGCAAATAGTTTAGACTACACTTCTTACTTGTCCAAAGTTCGTAAGGAGTTTTAATAGCTGCTTTAGTTGAAACCTGTTAAGGATATATGATATAGTCTTAAGCGCTTCTCCTTAAAGTGATTATAATAAAGTATAATGACAAATCATATTCTTCACCATATTTTTAAGCGTCATTTTTTTATTTTTCAACAATACTATTCATAGTGGACGAGTCTGACATAATATATTATGGGACGAAACCGTATTTCTCTAGGAACTTAACAAATGGTTATGGACATTGTTCACTCAAACCATCATATCTACCATAATATTCATCACCACGATCAGATCTGAGGCTTTTGATTCTTTTGTTGAGTTGATTCTCCACTTCAGCCTTAAAATTTTTGAATATATCCAAGAACTATGATTTTTCATGAAGAAGATAGT
This sequence comes from Murraya koenigii, assembly GCA_025617385.1. Taxonomy (NCBI): domain Eukaryota; kingdom Viridiplantae; phylum Streptophyta; class Magnoliopsida; order Sapindales; family Rutaceae; genus Murraya; species Murraya koenigii. The sequence goes on along the minus strand of CM046814.1, from coordinate 33,627,715 downwards.
TATATCTAGAAAAATCGTCGATGAACGTCATATTGTTGGCCATTCTAAGCAGCCGTAGAGAATGGTCCATAAATGTCTGTATATATGAGTTCTAAGATGTTCAAAGTCCTATTGGATTCCAATATTCTTTTATTGGTTTGTTTTCCCTTTATACAGTTAACACAAATATCAAAGGGGTCGAGAATTTGATCTGACAAAAGTCTCTCTATTTTTTGTCTGGAGATATGACTCAATCTCTTGTGCCATAGTTTAGTCGAATTCTCATTGGTTAATTTTCTCTTTAGATCTCGTGTACTCAATTGCAGGGGTTCATTAAATGAAGCAATCGTACCAATCAAATATAGATTATCATAGCCTGATAAAGAATCAGACCCAACCAATTTTTAATCATTAAACAAATAAAATTTTCTATTCCTAAATAAATAAGGAAAACCAGATTTGTCCAAAACGGAACTTGAAATCAAGTTCTGTCTAAATGACAGTAAAATAAATGTTTTATAAAGATTCAAATAAAATTCAATCTTTAATAATAATCTCAATTTTCCTATTACTTTAACTTCAACCGTTTTGCCATCTCCAACATACATATATCTTTCATCATCACTTGGCTTTCGGTAATTCAGGCAACCTTATATAGATAAACTGTTGTAAGTAATTTCACCAAAATCTATCCACCATATGTGTCTAGGCACCGATGTTAAATTAATCTCAGAACAAACTAAATTAATAATCATACATTTCAAACTACTATAAGAATATAAATGACTGAAATTGATATAATATTGAATGAAATTTATTTAAATATTTATAAACAAGTATATAAAATATTTTTTATTGTGTATATATAATAATTGATAGTTAAAATAAATATTTCATATTATAGATTTTTTTTTTATTTTACGATCTCAATATAATTAATAATAATAATAATAATAACCTCTTAAAAGTTAATTATTTTATTTCCTAATACATAAGGATAATTTTGAATTTTTATAATATATATGAGATATTAATAGAATTGTATTACATTTAAAGGTGATTCTCAAAATCATATTTTGGAAAGTTACTCCTTCCTTGATTTTCAATATTTGTTGTAGGATGCAATGATTTTACCAAAAGTGATTTCTAAAGAAATTTACCTAGTACTAAAATTAGTTTTTAACTTTTCAAAATCATTTTTGAGCCTCCGAAAAACAATCTCAAATAGACTTGAAGTTTTATATAGTATTTTTTTGTCCATGCATAATTAGTATCTTGTATGATAAATTGGAATCAGAAACGATAATAATTTAGAGTATGTTTTGGATTAAAGTTGGACAGTTGTAGCTTTTAAGTTATAGTATTAAAGTGTTTAATAACACTAGCTGTTATAGCTTAGAAGGTATGTTAATATGATTTTTTACTTGTATGATTAAAAATCTACTATATTTTTAATAATTTTATTAAAATTATTATTTAAAAATTATATTTACTAACTATTATTTTATTTTATATATATATTTTTTTACAATAACTGTAATTTAAAAAGTACAACACCTTAATCTCAAACGTGCTCCTTACTTTGGGTTTTTGCTATTCAGTATTATAATTAATAAATAGCTTTGTTTTGATCTTCAAATGGATGTAGGTTGATTAAATAGCCGAGCTATTATAAATCCTTGTGTCTGATCGTTGGTGCTTTGTTTCTTCTGATTTTCTTAGTGTCTTGACTGTGATTGAACTTCGGTTCTTAAGTTCATTAAACAGTATTTGAGTAAAATTAGGTCTTGGGCGATTGGCTTGGTATCCAAATCAGTCTCAACATTTTGAAAAGCTTAGGAATTGGATGGTAATTATGTCAAGTGCGCTCTTTATTGTTTTATTTGTTTTTTTTATTATTATTATTATCTAGTGTGTTGAAAAAATAATTTAATATCACTTCTTAGTGTTTTCGTCAAAATGACCAATTTGAGATTAATGGCACTTACAAAATAATCTGAAATGTACAATTATTTGTTTAATAGACTCTGAGAGTGCTAGTTTTAAAAGTTTTTCTTATTGTGATTATTTTGTCTCTCCACCACTTCACTATTTATTGTGTAATTATTTAATTAATATTGTATTACAGAACTCCCATTCTGTTCATGCAACATAGAGATCCGAAGTGCTGATCTTCCACGGCTTACACATAAATTTGGTATCCATTTTCTTTGAAGAGGAAAGAATAATAGTTAAAAAGCATCTTCTCTCATTCATTTTTGTAGCTTTAATTTTCTGTTCAATTTTATAAGCTCCCATACTTTCTCTTTTTGCAATTATTAGAATACTTCGCACAGATCTATAATAAATTAAAATATTTCCCACGTAGATCCATAACATTTCTCTCTTTCTTTTCTACTTTTTCATTTTTATATCTTGTCGCGCATAATATATTTGAGAAATTTTAAGACTCATGTCTAAACTCTAACTAGCCGCCTCAGGCATAGAGCACAGAAATAGTTAATAATTGAGAACCTCTTTTAGAAATTTGTGAAAGTTAATAGTTAAGAACTTTTCTTTTCAGGCCTGCAGCGAAATCAACAGAAGCAAAAAACCAAGAAAATGACAGCAATTGACAGAGCTAAACAAAGCAAGCAATTGCAACAAATAAAATAAAACAAAAAAGAAAAGCAAAGCCAATCACCCGAGGCCAGCACAAAAGGAAAGTGACAAAAGTCATCAAAAGCATGCTATAACAGTCGAGTTATTATTAGCTTCCTTAGCAAGAACTTTTGCATCCTAAATAAATAATCCACATAAGTGAATTTTAATTACCAAGGACTTGCTGTGTTACAGGTTGGCTAAAGACTTATTTTATTTTCTTCAGCAGCATCAACCATGGCAACGGCAACAACAACATCAAACACTGAAACAAAGAAGGTGAAATTGAAGTTAATGATTGACAAAGGAGCTAACAAGGTCCTGTTTGCCGAAGCTGAAAAAGATTTTGTGGATATCCTGTTCAATCTCCTTTATATGCCATTTGGTAGTGTCACCAGGCTCCTCAGCAATGCTGGCATGGTTGGCTGCACAGGAAACATTTACCAGAGTCTTGAAAATCTGAGTGAAGCTTTCGTGACACCCAATCAGAACAAAGTTGAGCTCTTAAAACCCCTTTTAAAATGGGAAAAAGAATCTGTGCTTCTGCAGCCCCAAGCTTGTCCGCAACCCGTGGAGAGAAAGTTTTACAAATGTGTTTACAATCATGATTGCGTGACAAATCAAATAAACACCCCGTGTCCCCGATGTAATAATGTTAATTCTCTGCGTTATGAATTGCCACTGGTGAGCATGGTTTCGGAGAGTGAGGGAGGAATTGTAAAGAAATCTGCCACTTACACGATAACAGATGATTTATTAGTGACACCAGGGTCAATGATATTAGGCATTGGCCTGCTACAAGGCAAACTTAAGGATGTTATTGGCGCCCTTGAGGAGAGAGTTGTCGATGTTGGCCCTGACGAGGTAAGGAGTTGTTCACTTATTCTCAGTTAGCATCTTTATCTTGTTCGAATTTTGATTTCAATGACACAAATTTTAATTTGAAAGCATAATTGAGCTGCCATGTTGCTCTTTTCACCCTACCAAAGATATTGGTTTTGGGCTAAAGCATATGGTTTTTATAACTCTCAGGTTTTGGAGCTGTTGAAAGCTTCATTGCAGACAAATGAAGCTCTCACTACCGTCTTCCTTATGAAGAAAAAGTTTTTGGGATGAAGATTATATGACTCAAAAATTAAATGCGGTGGGAGTAGCTTGCATGAATTAATCTATAAGTCAAGATCTATATATCCGTTTGGTTTATTTATTACAAACCTAGTATATATTCTTGTTTCTGTGCTTTTCTTGATGTCAGAAAACTATGTAATGAATTGATGATGTTAATATATTATGAATCCACCGATAGAGTTAAGTGAAACATTGTTGGAACTAGAGGCAGTACTAGTAGTGTGGGGAAATTATATGGCTCCTTTTCTAAGTTTCATTTTTAGAAAAGCATGAGCCCCTTTTAGTTTTTGTGTTATTTGTTTCTCTTCAACATCAAATTAATCTGATGATGAAAACAGGATTTTGAAAGTCAGTGATGATCATAAATGACATTAAAATTGTGTTGTGTTAAAACAAAGTGAAATGTAAGAGTTTTATTTGTTTTAGAAATAAGCTTTATGAATTCATGGTGGTCTTTTTAGCAAAGACAATTTGATGTAGAAGAAATTAGAATTTCATCATTTAAGGTGCGTTTGAAATTTTCCGTATTAATCACCATATATGTATTTAGTTATTTTATTTACACTTTAATTGTGATTTATACCTTGAGATTTGAGTTAATTTAAGGAAATAGATTTAATATATAGAGAGGTTTGTCATTATTTTTATACCCGTACCCAAGACGAAAGAAAGCAATTCTAACAAATAAAGCAAAACAAGAAAGAAAAGAAAGACATATATATCACCGGAAGTCAGCACAAAAGGAAAGTCACGAAAGTCATCAAAAGCATGCTATAAGATTCAAGTTATTACTAGCTTTCGTTTACGGTAAAGATTTGCATATCGCATAATGGTTCAAAGCATTTCAATATTGTTGAAGCAAAGAAAACCTCCCAGAAGCTAAATGGGATGCTTCACTCTACAATTGATGCTCTCGGATTTGGAAGCAAAGTCGGCACATGCAGCAGCCTATTTATAGTCTAAGCTTGAGATCGAGATTGTGCTCTGCATTTGATCATCATCTTCATTATATTATCAAAATAATAGTAATTTTCGCTGCCAACTTTGTTTTACTTTTGCAGAGTGACTTATTAGCAAGCGCTTTCGCATCCTGAAGAGAGAGTAAATAATCCACGTAAGTGATATTTAACTGCCGAGTAGTGTAACAGATTCGCTAAAGAATTATTTTTTCTTTTCAGAAACATAAGCCATGGCAACAGCAACAAAATCATCAAACACTGAAACCACGATGGTGAAATTGAAGTTAATTATTGACAAGCGAGCTAACAAGGTCCTGTTTGCCGAAGCTGAAAAAGATTTTGTGGATATCCTTTTCAATCTCCTTTATATGCCATTTGGTAGTGTCATCAGGCTCCTCAGGGATGCTGCCACGATTGGCTGCACGGGAAACCTGTACCAGAGTCTTGGAAACCTGAGTGAAACTCTCCTGATAACCGATTCAAACAAAGTTGAGCTCTTGAAACCCCTTTTAAAATGGGAAAAAGCATCTGTGCTATTGCAGCCCCAAGCTTGTCCGCGACCTGTAACTGTGGAGAGAAAGTTGTACAATTGTGGAAACAATCACCGGTATGTGACAACTCAGCTAAACACCAAGTGTCCCCAATGTTCTTATCCTCAGGCTTATGAAGTGCGGCAGTCGAACATAGCTTCGGAGAGTGAGGGCGGAATTGTGAAAAAATCTGTTGCTTACACGGTAACAGATGATTTATCAGTGACACCAGGGTCAATGTTTTTAGGCATTGATCTGCTACAGGGCAATATTAAGGATACTGGTGCACTGAGGGAGAGAGCTGTCGATATTGGCCCTGATGAGGTAAGGAGTTCTTCTCTGGTATCTTTTATTCGATTGAATTTCGACTTCAATATCTCAAACTTTTAATTTGAAAGTATAAGCTACGTACTAATGTATATATTATGGGCTTTCATACCTCCAGGTTCTGGAGCTGTTGAATGCTTCAATGCAAACAAATGAAGCTCTCTCTACCGTCTTCCTTCCTCATGAAGAAAAAGTTTTGGGATGAAGATTATATCCCCATTTGGGCCCCCAATCCCAGCGCCTTCAGGATGAAGAATATATGACTTATAAAAATTAACTGTGGTGGGAGTAGTTTGTCATGAAAGCTATAAGTTGTCATTATAGATTTTCTTGTCTCTGCACTGTTCTTGATGTTACAGAACTCTGCGATGAATCAATCATGTTAATATGTTATGCCTAAACTATGTTGCTTGTTTACTTGTTGGGATGATGATGGGGTAAATTGAGCGTCAACACGTTCATTTTCCTGTTGTTTATTCATACTTAGTCGATGACAATCTATTGTTCCAATTTTTTTCCCATTTCGACTGTTCATAAATTTTATGAATTACCTATCAAGATGGGCGGTACCCACTTCAACACGGTACACAGTATCGTGTTGAATAAAAAGAAAAAAATAATAATAATAAAATAATAATATATAGTAGTCAAAATGCAGCTATAAATTGAGTGCTCATTCTCTCATTTCAATCATCCTAGAAAATTCATTCCTCTTGTATTAAAGAGAATTTTGAGAGTTATTGGGTGTAATTGGGGTATTGGGAAGTGAGAATAGTTTTCTCCTAGTTATAGAGAGAGTATAATTTTTCTCTTTTATTATTAGAGAGAAGTTATTATTTTTCCAGTATAATAAAATTATTTCCTTCTGTCTTTGCCCGTGGATGTAAGTTATAAGTCAAACCACGTAATTTTTAGTGTCTGAATTTGTGCTTGCTCTTTATTTTTATTCCAATCTCACTTAGCTGTGGTTTTGCTTCACCCATAAATCTCCTAACAGTGGTATCAGAGCGAGGTTACATTTTTTGGAATCGGGGTTACTGTTCACGTATACGGTACTGTTCACGTGAAACAGTGAGAGCCGATCCTAACTAAGTTAGTTCGTGGTGAAAGCAATGGCGGCAAAATACGAGATTGAGAAGTTCAATGGGAACAATTTCTCGATGTCGAAAATGAAGATTAAAGCTATTCTGAGGAAAAATAATTGCTTGGCAGCAATTGGAGAAAGACCCATAGAGGTAATTGATGATGCTAAATGGAACAAGATAGACGGTAATGCAATTGCTGATCTACACTTAGCACTTGCAGATGAGGTGTTATCCAGTTTGGCAGAGAAAAAGACAGCGAAGAAAATATGGGATACTCGCAAGGTCTACGAGGTCAGTCGCACAATAAGATCTTTTTAAAGAGGAGACTTTATACTCTTCGCATGGCGGAATCTACATCATGAATCGACCATATCAACACCTTGAAGACTCTATTTTCGCAACTCACAACGTTGGGTCACAAAATAGAGGAAAATGAACGTGCGGAGCTTCTACTTCAAAGTCTACCAGATTTGTATGATCAATTCATCATCAATCTAACGAACAACAACCCGACGGACAGTCTAGTTTTCGATGATGTTGCAGCCTCCATCTTAAACGAGGAAAGCAGGCGCAAGACCAAGGAAGATAGACATGCAAGTTCGCAGCAAGCAGAAGCGCTATTGGTGACGAGAGGGAGATCAACAGAACGTGGCCCCAGTGGGAGTTACAATCATGGTAGATCAAAATTCAGAAGTAAGAAGAATGTGAAATGCTACAATTGTGGCAAGAAAGGGCATGTGAAGAAAGAGTGTTGGAGCAATCAGAAGAGTAGAGAGAATAAAGCACCTGAGTCATCAAATGCTCAGGGTTGTGTGGCTAGTACTTCGGATGATGGCGAAATTCTCTATAGTGAGGCAGCAGCTGTTACAGAAGGCAGAAAGCGGTTAGCTGACGTCTGGCTTATAGACTCAGGAGCAACATGGCACATGACCTCTCGGAGAGAATGGTTCCACACATATGAACCAATCTCAGGAGGATCTATGTACATGGGCGATGACCATGCCTTGGAGATTGCTGGTATTGGTACTGTCAAAATAAAAATGTATGATGGTACAGTTCGCACAATTCAAGAGGTACGATATGTCAAAGGCTTGAAGAAAAATCTATTGTCTTTAGGACAAATAGATAGTCTTTGGTACAAAGTCCATATTGAAAATTGGATGATAAAAATTGTCAGAGGAGCGCTTGTGTTAATGAAGGTAGAAAAGATCAGTGCGAATCTATTCATGCTTCAAGGAGAAACACTACAGGAAGCTGATGCGTGTGTCGCATCAAATGGAGAAGAGTGAACGATGATATGGCATCTCAGACTTGGCCACATGTCATAACAAGGTTTGAAGATTCTCTCACAGCGACAGCTGCTTCCGGGACTCAAATCTGTAAGTATACCATTTTACGAGCATTGTGTTATAAGTAAGCAGCATAGATTGAAATTTAGCAGATCTCATGCTAGAAGTAAATGCATTCTGATGTTTGGGAATCACCGGATTTATCCCAAGGAGGTGCAAAGTACTTCGTTACTTTTATTGATGATTACTCCAGGACATGTTGGGTGTATCCAATCAAGAAAAAGTCAGATGTGTTTCCAGTATTCAAGGAATTCAAAGCGCGGGTTGAACTTGAATCTGGGAAAAAGATCAAGTGCTTAAGAACAGATAATGGCGGAGAGCATACAGATGGTGCATTTCTTGCATACTCGTAAGCAAGAAGGTATTCGGAGGCGATTCTGATGCATACACTCCTCAACAAAATGGAGTGGCGGAGCGGATGAACAGAACTCTTACAGAGAGGATAAGAGCTATGTTGAAGACTGCTGGTCTACCTAACTCTTTTTGGGCTGAAGCAGCCAAAACTGCCTGTTATGTGATAAATCGGTCTCCATCAACAGCCATTGAGTTAAAGACGCCGATGGAGATGTGGATAGGTAAGCCAACTGATTACTCTCATTTACATGCATTTGGAAGTCCTGTATATGTAATGTATAATGCCCAAGAAAGAACAAAGCTAGATCCAAAATCTAGAAGGTGTATCTTTTTGGGGTATGCTGATGGTGTAAAGGGTATCGTCTGTGGGATCCCACTGCCCACAAGATTGTCATCAGCAGAGATGTTGTCTTTGTAGAAGATCAACTGAAAAAGAAAGATGGAGATGATAGTACTGTGAAAGAAAAGTCAGAGACTACACCGGTATATATAGAAAATAGTCAGGAAGATTCAGAATCTTATGAAGCAGCACCAGAGCACGAGGAACAAGAACCAGTCAAGTCTGAGGCTCCAGAAGTTCGTCGGTCAACTCGAGAGAGACGACCACCAACTTGGCACTCAGAGTATGTTACAGAGATCAATGTTGCATATTGTCTTTTAACAGAGGATGGAGAGCCATCAACTTTCCATGAAGATTTAAACAGCTCAGATGTTACTTTGTGGACGGCAGCAATGCAGGAAGAAATTGAAGCTCTACACAAAAACAAGACATGGGAACTTGTGCCACTGCCACATGGAAGAAAAGCCATTGGAAACAAATGGGTCTACTAGATCAAACGTGGTGGCAATAATCAAGTGGAGCGGTATTGTGCAAGATTGGTAGTAAAGGGATATGCTCAGAAAGAAGGTATTGACTTCAATGAGATATTTTCTCCAGTAGTCAGACTCACGACAGTCAGAGTAGTCTTGGCGATGTGTGCTACATTCGACCTACATCTAGAATAATTAGATATGAAAACTGCATTTCTTCATGGAGAACTTGAAGAAGAGATTTATATGCTCCAACCAGAAGGTTTTGCTGAAACAGGCAAGGAGAACTTGGTTTGCAGATTAAACAAATCTCTATACGGTCTCAAACAAGCGCCGAGGTATTGGTATAAGAGATTTGATTCCTTAATCATGAGCCTTGGATACAACAGACTCAGTTCAGACCATTGTGCTTATTACAAGAGATTTGAGGATAATGATTTTATCATTTTGCTGTTGTATGTGGACGACATATTGGTCGCAGGCCCCAACAAAGATCAAGTCCAATAACTAAAGGCACAATTGGCTAGGGAGTTTGAAATGAAGGACTTGGGACTAGCAAACAAGATTCTAGGGATGCAAATTCACCGAGACAGAAATAACAGGAAGATTTGGCTTTCACAGAAGAATTACTTGAAGAAAATCTTGCGACGCTTCAACATGCAAGATTGTAAGCCAATTTCTACCCCACTTCCTATTAATTTCAAATTATCCTCAAGTATGTGTCCTAGCAATGAAGCAGAGAGAAAGGAGATGTCTCGAGTACCATATGCATCAGTAGTAGGAAGTTTGATGTTCGCTATGATCTGTACAAGACCAGATATTGCACAAGCAGTGGAAGCAGTTAGTCAATACATGGTGAATCCTGGTGGAGAACATTGGCAAACAGTGAAGAGGATTCTAAGATACATCAGAGGAACCTCAGATGTTGCATTATGTTATGGAGGGTCAGAATTTAACTGTCGGAGGCTACGTGGATTCGGATTTCGCAGTGACCTTGATAAAAGAAAATCCACTCATCGGCTATGTGTTTACACTTGCGGGAGGAGTCATAGTCGGGTTTCAAAACTGCAGACTGTTGTGGCTTTATCTACGACAGAGGCAGAATACATGGCAGCTACACGAGCATGCAAGGAAGCTATTTGGATACAAAGGCTACTTAAGGAGCTCGGGCATAAACAAGAGAAAATTCCTGTGTTTTGTGACAGTCAGAGTGCTTTGCATATTGCAAAGAATCCAGCCTTTCATTCCAGGACAAAACATATAGGGGTTCAATATCACTTCATTCGAGAAGTAGTGGAAGATGGAAGTGTAAATTTATAGAAAATCCATACCAAGGAGAACCTAGCAGATGTTATGACTAAGCCAATCATTACTGACAAGTTTATATGGAGTAGATCCTCTTGTGGCCTAGCAGAAACGTAAGTAACATGTTAATGGCAAAGCAGAAAGGATGGTGTGGAGATTGATTGGTTCTTAATCAAATCTCCAAGTGGGAGAATGTCAAGGAAGTGGGCACCGCCCATCTAGAAGGGCGGTGCCCAATTCAACAGGCACACAATGCCGTGTTGAATAAAAAGAAAAAAAAATAATAAAATAATAATGCATAGTAGCCAAAATGCAGCTATAAATTGAGCACCCATTCTCTCATTTCAATCATCCCAGAAAATTCATTTCCTCTTGTATTAGAGAGAATTTTGAGAGTTATTGGGTGTAATTGAGGTATTGGGAAGTGAAAATAGTTTTCTCCTAGTTATAGAGAGAGTATAATTTTTCTCTCTTATTATTAGAGAGAAGTTATTATTTTTCCAGTATAATAAAATTATTTCCTTCTGTCTTTGCCCGTGGATGTAAACTATAAGCCGAACCACGTAATTTCTGATGTCTGAATTTGTGCTTGCTCTTTATTTTTCTTCCAATCTCACTTAACTGTGGTTTTGCTTCACTCATAAATCTCCTTACATTACCAGTATGCGCACAGGGAAACGAACTCTGGCAATCGGCAAAAAATTTTCCTCATCAATGGTGATTAGCTTGTCAGCTTATGTCCCATATGTACATAAAGTCCCTACAATTAGGCTTTTATTTTAGAAATAATATAATTAAGCTCCATGAATTCTTGGTGGTCCTTTGAAAAAGACATTCATAACTAGAAAAACTGAATACAAAATTAATTCATTCATATGATAAAAGTATCTAGGATAAACATCTTATCAAAATCTAGATAATCAATTGATCCTATACAAGAGTACGACTGATCTCCTGAATAGATTGAAGCAATTGTGAAGCAATTATCAGTGACACCAGGGTTCTACAAGGCAAAGTTTAGCATATTGGTGCCTTCGGAAAACCGAGTTGTTGATATTGGCACTGATGACGTTAAGGAAAATAACATAATTGGTTACTTTCTTGCATATTTATATTGTTTGAATTTTGATTTCAGTAACACAAACTTAGCCTTACAATTTTGATTTCAGTAACACAAAATAAAATAATCCGGTAAACAAGAACCCCCAACTGCAGCGTTTCCAACTGTCGTGCAATCAAAGCTGCCTGATAACGCTGCTTGTGGATTAATTTGTGTCAGAAATGAAGTCTGATCAAACCTCAAAAATGAAGTTCAATTAGCTGAGTTAGTGGAGCGTCGTGGTGGTTTCCAGATCAGCATTGTGACCTTGGCTCAAATGTGATACACTGCTGTGTGCCTGAAGTTATGTGACTGATATTGAAATACAATGTGACTTTGATATAAGAGAGCAACACATATCTAGGCCTCATGAGCCTATTGGATCATTGCTAGAAGTGACTAAAAAGAAATTAAAAGGATTTAATTAATACACTATTTTAAATGACTAATAAATCTATTCGAATTTAGAGATATTAACATTTTACCATATAATATTTTCTTACATATCATTTTACCATTAAAGTTTACTAAAATATAAAGTGAGGAAAAAATAATTATAAAAAAAAATAGTGGTAAAGTGATATATCAAAAAATATTAAATAGTAAAATGATAACATTATTTAAATTTTTTATAAGTATTGATCACATGTAGGTAGATTTCTCTAATATTTGGAGTAGCCTACTCTAACGTGGGAGTCGATTTTCAGGTTGTGCGCCTCATCATTGTGTTGATCAAGGCTAGTTGACAAATTTTCAATCGTAATATTAGTAGAATTGTATGTAATATTAACAAAAAAACATGATTAAAAGCAATAATGCTCCTTCAATTCAAATTGTTTTTATTTTTAAAATTTTGCGAAAGTATGTAACAATAATTAACAGAACTATGTCACTATAAAATGGGAAACCTCTAAATGTTGGAACTTTTGAAGCTGTAAAATGACAATGTTGGACTTAACAAAGTATGAATTCACTTGAAAATTGAAACACATGATTGTGTTTCACTAGCCATTACTTAATTAATTAAGATAAATAAGTCTCAAATTAAGGAAACCAAAATTCAACCTAAGGAACCTTCGCTGGAGGATGTACGTAACATCCCAAGGATTGAAAAATAATTGGTAATATAATTACCCATTTAAGACCTAATAATTATTCAAATCTTTTTAGATATTTTCATCCTAATTTATCTCATTGTTTCCCTTTTTGCTTATTTCTCTTAATTCTATTTAAAATTTGAAATAGTTATTAAAAACTAATTCCCTTACATTTATTAATCATAGCCTCATCATCAAACAATTTTATACGTAAAACACATTATTTGTAGCTGCTCCGCCAAAATCCCATCATCAACATCTTGACCGTGAGTTAGCAGAAAATCATATTAAACCAACAGTGGATGGTCAAGTAGACGAATATAAGAATCAAACAATATATGAAAATGGACGGTTGAGATGTTAAAGTTCACTAATAATGTGTTTTATTACGCATACATTAGCATAGCTCTATGACAAGATCTCCTATTTGCTATTTCCATAAAAAGAGGGAAGAGTGAACAAATTGGAAAGCATTATTGAAATTGAAACGAAATTATGTGAAAGCACAGCTTTTTGTTGCAATAATAACATAAGCAATTAACAAAGGGAAATTTACACAAATAACCTTCCTCGTTTTGTATTTTTCACGAATAACCTTTCTATATTTTTCCTATTATAATTAGCCAATCTCCAATTTTTCAGACCAAGATACCCTTGTTTCGTGACTGGCCAAAATTTTCGCAACAGTTCCTCGACTTCTGAGACAACGATCAGAGACACGACACCGAAGGTAACCTTTCTGTAATTTTTTTTTTTTAAAGAAACTCGGGCAGCCATCGCACCAGAATCGGTGCGATGGCTGCTGCCATCGCACCAAATTTGGTGCGACGGGCATCCGTCGCATGCCCGTCACACTTTGCCTGGTGCGACGCTACCAGTTTCAGATTCTGGAATTTAGTGCGACGGATGCACCGCCGCACGAGTTTAATCGTGACGGTACCGGTTCAGATTACGTAATTTGAGTGCGACATGCGAGCCGTCGCACAAAACTTGTGCAACGATCTGCATGTCGCACCAAATTATGGGGTTGTAATTTCTGGAATTTGGTGGGACGGTGTACCTGTCGCATAATTTTTGTGCGACAGGGTGCTTGTCGCACCTGTAATATTTTCTGAAATTTTACGAAAGAATTTTTTTTTTAATTTGTAAATTATATAATTGTAATTTAATAATGTTATATTTGTAACAGAAATATGGCAGATTCTGCGTATGTTCCAGGCATGATGCAGATACCTTACGCTGCTCATTTTCCTGGGCGTATTACAAGTATGTGTAAGTTAGATACAGTCGTAAAAGCTATTGAGGGTAAGTTAACAAAATGACAGTTACAATTATTCAAAAAGGATATATTTGGCCATTTCTTAGAGTGTCGAAGCTTTCCATTTAGTGGTGTGATTATGCATAATTTGTTGCTAAGACAAGTGGCCTGTAATGAGACAGATCAGTTGTGGTTTGAAATTGGTGAGCATTTGATACGCTTATCAATTGGAGAGTGGTGTTTAGTTACGGGACTTTGTTGGGGTGAAGACAGTGTACCAAAAATGATAAAAAAGAATCATAGGCTGCTTAATACGTATTTTGATGGTCTGTTTCGCAATTTAAATCTCGGCGAGTTCGACGAAAGGTTTGGTAACTTAGACTTCGACGCTATGGACGACATTGATGTAGTAAAAATTGCACTCTTTTATTTTGCAGACAGAGTTCTAAATGGAAGAAAAGCTCATAGTCAGATAAACTTTTCATTGCTTAACGAGGTGGATGACATTGATCACTTTCGAAACCGTCCATGGGGTCGTTTGTCATGGGAAACGATATACGACAGTCTTGACAATGCATTGTATGGTAAAATGGAGAAATTTAAGAAGACTCGCTTGGAAAAGCCAAATCATAATATTGAAAAGTACAATGTTTACGGCTTTACATCTGGAGTTCAGGTACGTTAAAATCGTACTATATTAAAATTATATTCTTCGATAATTGTTTGTTAATAGTAAATATTTAATACTTTTTTAATATTGTCATTTTACTTATTGTAGGCATGGATGTTCGAAGTTATTGGAGGGCTGCCATCACAGTGGGTCGTGAAAACAAAAAAAAAAGATTCCACGCATTGTACAATGGAAGCCCATCGCTTCCTCCAAAATCAACTTCACTGTTGTGAATTCATTGTTTAATAATAACTCTCGTCTTGTAAGTAATATTACTTTGTGCAGTTGTATATTATTGTTTTTCATATCAGTGAATAATACTATGATTCTACTAACCTAAAATTTGGGTTGAATTATTGTAGGAAAATGTACTACAAACCATCGAGCCGAACTCTAAAAAGAAAGCACAAAAATATTGGCAAACTGTAAAGGATTATGTTCCATATATCCCAAGTTGGGTTTGTAATGTGAGTATCTTATAAGTAATGTTACTTTGTAAATGATTATTTATGTATTTATAAGTAATGTTACTTTGTGCAGCATCAACCATCAATCAACGCACCTCCCATTATGGCTGAAACAGAGGAGAATCAAAACATCGCAAGTGCCGCTAGCCCAACACTGGAGCCGCAAGGTCTTGTGGAGGAGGAGCTTCCAGCAGAAGACCATCATGAGCAAACACACGAATCCAATGACACATATGATTCAGAGGTTATAAATCATTTATTTTCTGTATATATATATGTCATTAAGAGGTTATATATATTTATTTAAACTTATAATTTTTTAAATTCATAACAGTCAAGGACAAAGTTTAATAACGATTATATCATTCGACGGATGGACAAGATTGATCGTTCTATATGTGAATTGAAGTCAGCCTTTGAGGCAGAGCGTAAAGAACACAAAGAATTTAGAGAAGCGGTGATGAGATTTATTAGTTCGTATACTGAACGCTCACACGACCTTTCTCCGACTACACATTCGTATGCGGTGAGCAAATTTAATATGTCATTTATGCGTTCTTTTAGCTTTTAATCCGTTATTTATTAAATTTATTTATCCTGACAAACGGATAGGTACCAGATGATTGTGGAGTGTATACTGGCGTAGATAATCAGATGATTTCCAGTCCTATGTCATTATATACTTTTTATGGGGATGTTAGTGGACAGAGCGGGCAGATTCTTAAGGAGGCATCGCCGGATATTAGTAAGTTTGGCCGTCCATATAGAAGATCTTATGTCTTTAATAGTCCATATTTGATTCCGTCATTCGAACGAGGGAGGAACATCAATCCTGTGCCTACACTCCAATTAGTGGATCGCCAGATCGATGAACGAACGAGTGTAGATATAAATCCACTTCGAGGATTACAAGATCCATGTGTATACAATGAGTTCGACGAGTGGTTTGCTGGTAACATTACAATGGATCGTTCAATCCCATACTCGCACTCGTTTTTTCAAATACTTTTAGGTCATACTTCACTGGGATGGCTAGGTGACGAGGTAAATTTTTTTTTTACATCAAACCATTGGTTGTGTTTGTGTAGTAGGACTATTTTCTAAATTGACCAGTGGTTTGCTATTCTTATTTCTTATGTACAACATATTCATGAGTATTATCGCTTGATCAGCGAGAAGCAACGGCAGTATCCAAATGCATTGTCTCAGCGGGTCATGCATACAGACACATATTTTTGGGTACAGTGGTTTACTAAATATATATTCGTTGTTTTTAAAATTATATGTTGTGTATTTCTGAATTCTAGTGTATATGATATTGCAGGTGTTCCTTAAGCAATTATGGAACAATGGAAATTGTTCGGTCGAAACATTACAATATAGTGATAATTTTAATAGCTATATTCGTGGGCGGGAGTTCATAATGTCAAAGCAGCTGACAGATGTGGATATGGTATATCAATATAAAATTTTTATTTTTTTACTGTATTAATTTGGGTGTAAGAAATACTGAATTCAGAACAATATTTTTATGTGTAGGTTTTCATTCCAGTTAACCTTGGCGGCGATCATTGGGTACTAGCCAGAGTAGACTTTCGTAACAACAAAGTATGGATTTATGACTCATTGCTTACATTCCGCGACGATAAAACGTACAAGGATCAATTTAGGGCATTCGAAGTCATATTCCCTCGATGGCTAGACCATGTTGGATTCTCGATTTTCGACATGACCTACAGCGTCTTTGAATCATTGGAAAGTCGTTGCGAGTTAAAGGTGTCCCACAACAAGAGCCTGGTAGTGGTGATTGTGGTGTTTTTTTATTGATGTTTACTATGTATTTAATGTCTGGACTTAGGCTCGATTTCAACGGCAGTCATGGGATGTATTTTAGGAAAAAGATTGCTGTAGACATATTTAATGGTGATATTATGTTATAAACTATTGTATTCAATATAAAAAATAACATTAAATAAATTGTTTTACCAATATATATATATTATGCAATATAAAAAAAAATTTTAATACTCAGTACAATATTACTTGGAAGAATACAACTAATTTTGGTTTGATACAATAGGATTTTTACATCGTTTACGGTTATGACCCGATTCATTGCACCGCCCACATTTCACAGTTCTTCGATTTACATCCTCACGGCAGAGGGTGTTCTTAGCTCTTACTGACGACCGGTGGTGGTGCTTCTACTGGTGGATAAACTTGCATCTCTTGAATTTCATCTGGCACTTCCCAATCGATTACGTCACCAACTGGCTCCACTGGTTGTGCATAAGCCTTTACCAATGATTCCTTGGTGTAAAATTCAGAACAAAGGCTTATGTAATCCACTCGGACAGTTAAACAAGCAGCAATTGCATGCGCACAGACGAGCTGATCTAAATCGAATACTCTACATGTGCAAGTTTTTTTTTCTATGTCAACTAATCCCTCATTCACACCACCACCCAAAACATGAAATCGATGTGGAGACACAGGACGGACCATCATCATTTCGGCCCGAGATCTCCTCTCAACGACTATTTCATCTGCCCAAGTTGTTAGCCGAGTACTCATCGATTCAGCCACAAGTTTTCTATCATAAAACCATTGCTGCATTGTTTTCCTAAAATGATCAATAAGATGAGTAATCGGAAATTTTCGCGGTTCCCTCATAAAAGAGTTCACGCTTTCCGCGATGTTCGTGGTAAAAATACTATATTTCCCGCCTTCAAACTCAGACCTTACCCAATTACATATCCCCACATTATTCTCCAAGTAATCAGTCTGACTTCGGAATGGAGCATCCACAGAGCCTCAAGTTGTTTTCTAAATTTTTCGTGCCCATATCATTTTGCGGCTTTTATAAAGATCGGCTCGAAATCATCCCAAACAGCTCGGGACATCTTGAATTTTGCTTTGATATTACCTTTCACATGGTAAAAACAAATGCCATGAGCAACATAACGGAATACTTTAAGAACGGCTCTCTTGATGGAAGTGCATCGATCGGAGATAAATACTAAGTCTGGCATATCATCAATCACTCCATGTAACTTCATCATAAACCATTCCCAAGCATCATTATTCTCTGAATCCAAAACTCCAATGGCTAACGGATACAATTGATTGTTTCCATCTAAGCAGGTTGCAACAAACATACTTCCCCGATATAGACCCTTTAGATGAGTACCATCTACCGCAATCACCGGTCTAATATACTGTTTAAAACCCTTGATGGAAGATCCAAGAGCTACAAAGTAGTATAAGAAATTACCATCTGCATCTCGTTCAAGGTGAGTAACTGTACCTTCATTTGCGGCCTTTAAAACATGAGAATATTTTGGTAGTAAGTTATATGACTCTGCAGGATTCCTTCTAATAATTTCTAGACCAACTTCTCTGGCCCGATATGCTTGTTGATATGTTAACTGGACACCATATTCCTGCTGCATGTCTACTCTGATATCATTTGGTGTGTATATCCTTTTTTCCTGAATATATTTTTCAGCAATAATATGACCAACAACCCTGCTCTTTACTTGGTGACGGCCGTCCAATAATACCTCATTATGACATGTATGTACATTATCAATTCTCCGAACTACCCAATAAACATTTTCCTTGTTCGAAGGTCTCGTTGCTCGAATACGCCATTTACATGATTCCGAAGAACAGTGGGCCTCAAAACGTGTAGTTGTGGACCTTGCAATCTTAAAATCAAACTTATTCAGAAGGGCAAATTTACGTGGCTCAATATTAACTCATTCTTCTTAGAGAACAACTTACCCATACTAATATCATCCCAATTACAACTTCTAATTAAGGAGATCCACTAAAGAAAGGAGAAGTGTAGTGCCAGATGACTACATTGTATTTCTTCAAGAGTAATGGAAGAATATCAATCAATTTCCATGAAGCCATGGAAATTTCTAACTCTCAGAAGTGGATTCATGTCATGTATGAAGAAATAAAGTTCATAAAGTATAATGACGTATGGGATCTTGTCCCACTGCTAGAAGATGCGAAATCTATTGGTTGCAAATAGATATTTAAGACCAAAATGGATTTGATAGGCAATACATAAAAGTACAAAACACGTCTTATCACAAAGGGCTTTATAAAGAAAGAAGGTATCGACTATTAAGAGACTTTTCTCGGTTATCTTGAAAGACTCTTTCGGGATTATAATGGTATTAGTGGCACATTTCAATCTTAAGCTTCATCAAATGGATGTGAAGATAACGTTTCTCAATCGTGACATTGATGAAACCTTCTATATGGTACAACAAAAAAACTGAGTCAGAAAACCCAAAGAATATGGTTTGCAACCTTAGAAAATCCATCTATTGGTTCAAACAAGCATCTCGACAATAATATTTCAAGTTTCATAAAGTGATCATCTCGTTCGATTTTGAGATCTATTTCGTCGATGATTACATATACCATAAGTTATGTAGGAGAAAGTATATTTTTTGGTTTTATATGTCGATGATATTTTGCTTGCCCATAACAATATAGGCTTATTGTACGACACTAAGAGATTTCTTGCTAAGAATTTTAAAATGAAAGATTTTAGTGACTCTTTTTTTTGTATTAGGTATATAGATAGGATGAGATCTCTCCGGGGTATTCTTAAATTATCACAAAAGAGGTATATCGAAAAGGTTCTCAAGAGATATAGCTTACAAGATTGTAAACTAAGTAATACCCATGTAGCTAAAGGAGGCAAGTTTAGTCTCAATCAGTTAAAAGTTTAATGTATGCTCAGGTTTGTATGTGACCGGATATTGTTTACGTTATTGGGATGTTGGGTAGATATTTAAATAATTTAGGAGTAGACCGTTGGAAAGTAGGAAAATGAATCTTACGGTACTTATAGAGAATAAAAGACTACATACTTACATATCGGAGGTCGAATTAGATGGAGATCATTGGGTATACTGACTTCAATTTTGCTAGATGCCAAGATAGTATAAAGTCCACAATGAGTTATATCTATATGCTAGTTAGGGGTGCTGTTTCCTAAAAGTGTGCTAAACAGTCTCTTATAGCCTCTTCCATGATGGCAACAAAGTTCATAATATGTTATGAAGCAACCAATCATGGAATATAGCTGCAGAATTTTGTCACGGGACTGTGCATAGTAGATGGTATTGATAGATCACTATGATTATTTTGCACAATAAGTCAGCAGTGCTATATTCCAATAACAACAGAAGCTCGACGAAGTCGAAACATATAGACATCAAGTTTCTAGTTGTTAAAAAAATAGTTCGGAGTGGATAATTGTCTATAGAGCATCTTGGCACAAACTCCATGATTGCAGATCCGTTTTCTAAGAGATTGCTACCTAAAATGTTTCATGAGCACACTGTTTGTATATGTTTCATGTCATTTAAAAATATTCAGTTTTGATAGGAGTTTGTAATTTTAGATGCTCTTATGATATATACATTTTTCAATTATTTCAGTTTATGGTTATTTAAGGTTATTTTTTGCAGAAATAAAATTTTGATTTATTCACATTCTGATTTTGTTAAGGTTTGATCTCGCTAATGTTTAAGGTGGACCAGTTGGAAATAGACATGTTATTCACATAATAATCCATGTAATTCATTTGTATTGGCATTATGACCATTGATGGGTTGAGTTATGAGAGTTATAACGAAAACTGCTTTGATCTTATGTTGATATAATTGATGGACCGAATTAGTCATAGATGTTTTGGTAATGATAGTAAGGTCGAGTTCATACGGTTATTTCTTTTGGCAAAACAAAATTATAAGATTTAACATATAGTCCAAGTGGGAGGTTATTGGATATTTAATTCAATAATGTTGGATCATTAATCTAACATTAGGCTTATATGTTAATAATTATGTGTTGCGGACTGTCATATAAAGTTAAGCTCAATTAAAATAGATTTAATTATGTTTTCTGTAATTTCGACTTTAATGTATCTAATAGGGTGAGAATTTTAATGTATAGAGACCTAATGATATTTTAATTTTATGATGGGTAGAATTAAGAATATCCAATGATAATAAGAAAGGTTATCTATATAAGTAATTATAGTCCCTATATCACACGTATCTTTTCTATTATTTCTAATATCCTATCATCAGAAATAGTATATATAGAAATTAAAGGGCTTTCTAAGATATACTTGTTGATCTAAAAGGTCAACCACTTGATCTTAGAGGATAATTCAGTATTATAGATTTAGGTACACTTCCACATATTTTATTATTAATTTTTAGTGATATAATATGAATATTCCTAAATTTTAAATAACGAATTTCATTATAAAAAATTTAACTATTTTAACATTAACAATTTGGTCTGTCTAATGATAATTATGAGTATGTTTTTGAAGCCTTATTTTTGGACTTCACAAAGGTGTATACTCTCTTTAGGATGCGAAAGTGCTTGCTAATTAAAGTCATTTTCCCAAAGTAAAACAAATTGGGAGCATGCACCCACCATTAGTGGAGCTCCGAAAGATGGATATATAACGTGCGCACTGGGCGGCAAGCTTATAATTATTTTGTACAGTAAGCATCCCGTTTAGCTTTAGGATTGGAGGCTTTCTCTGCTGGCAGTCTTTTACAAAATTTCAACCAAAAGTGGTATGCAAATCTTTATCTTAACAACTTACGAAAGCTAATAAGAACGTGACTGTTATGGCCTTTTCTTAGTGACTTTCTGACTTCCCTGTTGTGCTGGCTTCCGGTGATTTGTTTTGCTCTTCTTATTTGTTTTACTTTATTTTATTTGTTACCATTGCTTTCTTTGTATTGCTTTTGTCGATCGATTTCTGTCTTTTTCATTGATTGATTTCGGTAACTCTTGCTTTTGTTCTGCGTCAGCTTGCTTATCGAAAAGGAACACTAAGAATTCATGAACCAGCTTATTTCTAAAAACAAGCTTCTTTTACAAGTCACAATGTTTTAACGGAACACCGTTTAATTCATTCAATGAATATCACAATCGCGTTTAATTTAATTTCCTCAACACTGCTTCCATTAGAACAGATACCGTATAATTTCCCCAACCCTGCCTCCATTGTTCCAATTTTTTCTGTGGAACAACCTAATAATTGGACCATCGTACAAAATGTTCTTCATCATTGATGTGTGGTTCAATTTTATACAACTACCAGGTTCTTTTCCCGATCGATTATGTTTGATTGTGTGTATATCATGTTTGTTAGCGGAGTTTGAATTAAATCTTGGCAAAGAGAATACTACCCAACCAAAACATATTTTCCTGAACTTTTAAAATTTTAAATATTTAACAAAACGAGAAAGACAGCACAACTATTAACCATTATAAATTAATATCCAAGACTAGTCATAATTTTGCGTTTTCATTTTTCAAGTCCAAACTAAGAAGAGCGAAACTAAATTATTTTTACATACTAGATTTAGTGAAAGAGCCATTAAAACAATAAAGAGCACACTTGAAATAATTGCAATCCAATTCCAAAGTAGTTCAAAATGTTAAAATGATAGAGCACGAAGATTACCAACAAAAAATAATAATAATTTTTAAATAAAATGGAGAATTAATATATTATTTTGACTAAATATTGACTGTCATCTTCGGAGGAATATGTCAAGTTGGATGGATACCCATTTTGCTAATTAATTGCCAAAATTCATTTCAATTTATTGCTGAATTGTTACTGATTTTGCTAAATCTTTTAAGAAAGAACTCTTAACTTTCTTTTTCTTCTTGAGCCTTTTTCTCAGTCAGTTTGAAAATGGGAAACTCTTAAGCGTACTTCAAAGCTGGACACCAAAACGAAGAAAAATGAAGAATAAATATTTATCACCTAAAGGTTCAATGATGCAATTACTTTACAGAAAGTAAGACTTGTCTCTTGAATAAAATCTTTCTAGATGCACAGTTGAATCTGGAAACACGAGTTCATTCAACATATGCTTTCTCCAAAAACACACCCACATACTTAACATTCAATTTGTTGAGCATTTGAGCAAAGTAATGGAAGATAAAGTAGACATAAGACATAGTCATCAATTCCGAATTATCCATCAGCATGTACATCATCAAATCTTTAACAAAAACTCATTTCAGCAGCTTGAGGACTTTGGAAAGCATTCGGGAACATTGCAAAGCTGTGAAATTAATACATGAATATTAATTAAGATGGTTGTTGATGCAGTTTTTCCCACGTGCCTCAGCGAGTGCTTGAACCTTCCAACAGTACCTCCAAACATCTCGGCGAGGAATGTCGAATCTTACGCTCGCGGTTCCAAATAGTACCTCGATCCTTACGCTCGCGATAAGCTCGAGCGGGATTGCCTCCTTTGTCCCGTTCCAGCTGTCTTCTTGAGCGGTGATTCCCGGACCTGCACTCCGCAGCAAGATCGGGGGTCGTCGGGCGTGTCTCGGTGAAAACCCTCAGACACTCAAGTCGATGATCGGGTTTCTCTTTTTGGTATCTCCCTTAGTGAGGGTGGCCGGAAAAATGAAAGGGGTATTATTCGCCCCCTTTTTGGATAAGTATGGTGTTTTTAGGAGAATCAAATGAGAGAGATTTGAAAAGGAAGAACACATATCAAGTTCTGAGATACTTTTTGAATGAAAATTGCCAATCTCTCTTGCGGGTTCAATCCTTCCAACCCTTTTGTGAATTAGAAATGCCAACCCTTATAACGTTCCCCTTCGTTTCCTTTTATACTCCATTTTTCCCGCTCTTTTCCTTTCCAGTCTGTCCATTCCACGCTAGTAGTATCTGAGTCCCTCGGCGACTAAGTTTGGCGGAATATTCCCTAGGGATGAGCGGCTGTCCCTTAACCCGATTCACGTGGCGGATCATCATGTCGGACAAGTGCGCTGGGAATATTACACCTTGGAGGCATGTGCGAGCCACCGACATGATATCGCCACTACACGCATGTGGGACCCGGTTGAGACATTAAAAGGTGTCTTTGGGATTTTGAGAAAGCAGGTCGAGGTTGCCACGGGTCGGGTCTTGCTCGGTGTGCTCGTGGAATTACTGCGGCGGGAGAGATGTGCTCGACTCTCGACCTTGACCGGCTTTGACACGAGGGGCGACCTCGGCGAGCGAGTCTTGAGCTCTCGCCTGGCCGGCTTTGACACGAGGGCGACCTCGGCGGGCGAGGTGCTCGGCTCTCGACCTTGACCGGCTTTGACACGAGGGACGACCTCGGCGAGTGCCCGGGGTGTCTCGCTCGGTGGAAGAGCTCGAGGGGCTGTCGATGTTACCAATACACGGAAGGGCTTGAGGGGCATGTCGATGTTACGCAAACACGGTCCCCGGTTTCTAGTCTTTCGAGTGAGCGAGACAAGGCTGAAACTTCGATAATGATGGGCCTAACTCGCGGCCTTTTACGCTTCCTACGCTTTCCGGTTGTCTCCCACTCTGATTAATTCACGCTTTAAGGTGGGGCAGCGTGGGTTGATCTGGCCGTGCATTTGAAATTCGAAAGGTCGTGTCCCTCGAAGCATGCGCCTTGAGTGGAAGGGACAGCGTTCACCTCTTTAAAAATCCCCAGCTGCTTGCTATTCCCTCTGTTGCTTGCTTTTCGTTCAAACTACATGATTGATGCGCTCTCCATAGCTTCTTGTTCTTTTTCTGTCAAGGTGATTTCAGGTCAACCACACTTCCTTTCGTTGTTCGGTACAAACCATTCTTAGTTTCACTGCCATTACTACTGTTTCTTCTCTTGCTCCCCTTTGGTTCATACCACTTAGGAAAATGTCAAATCCTTGAACCCAGTAGGATGTTCTTGGGAGGACTCTTCCTCTTCTAGTGAGGCCTGACCCCTAGCATAATCCCAGTGAGGGATTCAGATCCAGTGAGTTGCAGGTGGGTGAGACTCGGTACGCAGTCGAAGGGCGAGGGCCGGTCGAAGGTGCGAACATGGGCAATACCCGATTGACCTCACGAGATGTGAAACCACCCCTACGATTTAGATAGACTTAGGCGGACTTACTGACGTACGATGGTGTAGTTTTAAGGTTGTCGGGTGAGGTGAAATCCGGTAGTCCCCAGGTATACTGACCTTACTTGGAGTGCTTGAATGGGGGTTAGGGTGCCTCTCAGACCTTATTTTGGCAGGATTACATGCGGGTTCAAGTCGGCCCGCAGGCGATTGAACTCGAATGGGTGGAGGGTCCTTTCTGGACTCTTCGTTTTGTGGAAGCATTGTGACACAGGCGAGCCCTCAGTAGGAAATCGAGACACCTCTACCGGTGAAGTGTAGCCCGAAGGATCTTTGGTTGGTATTACACTCACCTCCAGGCTGAAGGGTAAGAAGCCCATCATCGATCTCCAGGCCTCACGGTGGCAGCTGGAAGAGCAAATTCTTCTTCGTTGGGGAGAGTGGGGGCCTGCTGCACTCGTGGCGAGGTCCCTCAGGTTCAGCGGCACTTTTGCACTCAGGTCTTTTATACATCTTATGGATTTTACTTTTAGCTTTCTGCTTGGTGTTTGTTTTCATTGTCTTGCTTCTGGTTGTTTTGCGGTCTCACGGGGTGCTTCTTATTCAATTGGGAGTCGACTTCGAGCACGTGTGCGGTTGCTCTTTCAAGCGCGAGCTCGTGCGAGGGCTGTTGATACCTCGGAGCTTTTGGAG
The DNA here is from genome assembly GCA_025617385.1 of Murraya koenigii. Lineage (NCBI taxonomy): Eukaryota > Viridiplantae > Streptophyta > Magnoliopsida > Sapindales > Rutaceae > Murraya > Murraya koenigii. The sequence continues at coordinate 33,602,030 of CM046814.1, read as the reverse complement.
TCGATTTAGTTCCAAGTGAAGAAATGAGCAGCGAGGATCGTGAAATGTTGCATCGGCGTGTGGGGACGGCTGAAGGTGCGAGCACCTCAAAGAGACCTCGGCGGTCGAGTGCTCACGCCCACTGCTCGAGCGCATCTTACGCACGACCAGGCGGAGGCGAGGAAGAGGTCCTCTCGCGGAGACAAAGGGCTGATTGACCCGGCTCGTCCTTGACTGCGCCATGTCGCGAGAGCAGCGTCGGCTGACCGTTCAGAGCACTTACGAGGGCTTTCGATGAAGAGGCGACCAGTGGGTTCTAGATGAGATAGAGTCACTGCACTCCCAATGCTGTTCGGTATCTTCCAGTTGCTCTCCTCCAGAGCTTTGGCATCTGCGACCAGGGCTTAATGAGGTTACTCTAAGATCAGGAAGAACTTGAGCAAGGTTGGAGCTTGGAGGCGGTGCTGAGCAGTGAAGGAGGAAAATCGAGAAGGCTGTTGGATGAGAATATAAATCTTGCGAGAGAGGCAGCGGTGGCAGACTCAAGGTCACTGGGCTTGAGAGGGAGTTGGTCGAGACCAAGAGCAGTGAAGCATGCTCGGAAGGATCCGGACACTCGGAAGTCTTGCTTCTGAGCAGCTCGTGGAAGGAGAGGCTGCTTTCGTCTTGAAGCTAATTGACACTACTGAAGGTCCGGCTCAGCTCTGGAGTACAACAACTGAGGCGGACTCAATTCTGATTGCCTTATGTATGCTTTTGGCAAGGCATGCCGAAGCCAGAACATGTCGAGGTGGAAGGGTATGTAGGCGAGATACATGAGCAATCCACAGAGCTACTAGCTCCAGGAGCCCAGGTGTTGCCGGAGGCCGGCTCCCTCTTGCTTCGATGCCCTCCTGCTGAAGCTCCTCGGCGCCCCTCCTGCTTGCTCCTCCTACGGATCTTTGGCCATCCACTGCAGCTCACGAAGGCGCCCACTTAGTTGATCTTGCTCTTCCCACTGCTGCTACTGTGAATGACTTGGACTTTTTTTTTTTTTTTTTTTACATATGTAATCATTTCAAATAAAAGACACATGTTTGAACAACTCTATTGAATGCTCGTGTGCACATGCTCTTGCCTTACATGTTGTATTAACTTTGAATGTGCTTAGGAGTAAAAATTTTCTAAGTGTTGGACATCCTATTTTCATTTATGAATGCATGGTAGAGTTTTGCTTCGACTTAGGCTAAAAAGCCTTATGTCTATTTTGTGAGCTCATTTGACTTGCTCGAGCCTACATTTTGGCTCTTTGCTGAACAACGTCACTGCCTAGAACTTAGGCCTAGGGACTTTTGGATAAGGGTTCCTTTAAACTCCTGCTCGGGCACTGTAATTGACCGGAGCTTCTTCTCATATTACTCCTGCTGCGGTCTTGAATGACCCGGAGCTTGGCATCGTCACTCTAATGAGTTAGGCTTTGGGACTTCATGCTTGAGGAGCTTTTCTTGAACCTGGCGATACTCACTCTGCAGTGCTTGATTGACCGGGCATGGCACTATCCACTTATGAGGTTAGACTTTGGGACTTACGGTAGGGGTTCTTCTTACGCTCGAGCCTTTAGTTGACTGAGAGCTCTTTTGATGACACTCTCTGCTCTGGTTTCAAATAACTGGCGTGGCACCATCCACCTAATGAGTTAGGCTTTGGGACTTACGGCAGGGGTTCTTCTTACGCTCGAGCCTTTAATTGACCGAAGCTCTTTCGATGACACTCACTGCTCTGGTTTTAAATAACTCGGCGTGGCACAAGTCCGCCTAATGAGTTAGGCTTTGGGACTTCATGCCTAGGAGTTATTCTTACGCTGAGCCTTTTAATTGACCGAGGTCTTCGATGATACTCACTGCTCTCGTTTTCAAATAACTTGGGCGTGGCAGTCCGCCCTAATGAGTTAGGCTTTGGGACTTCATGCTAGGAGTTCTTCATGCTCGAGCCTTTTAATTGACCGAGGTCTTGATGATACTCACTGCTTTCTGGTTTTCAAATAACTTGGCGTGGCAGCATCCGCTTTAATGAGTTAGGCTTTGGGACTTCATGCTAGGAGTTCTTCTTACGCTCGAAGCCTTTTAATTGACCGGGGTCTTGATGATACTCTTGCTCTGGTTTCAAATAACCGGCGTGGCACAATCACGTCTAATGAGTTAGGCTTTGGGACTTCATGCGTAGGAGTTCTTCTTACGCTCGAGCACTTTTAATTGACCGAGGTCTTACGATGATACTCACCTGCTCGGTTTTCAAATAACTTGGAGCTTGGCACGATCACGCCTAATGAGTTAGGCTTTCGGGACTTCATGCTAGGAGTTCTTCTTGCTCGAGCCTTTTAATTGACCGAGGTCTTGATGAGACTCACTGCTGCGGTTTTCAAATAACTTGAGAGCTTGGCACAGTCACGCCTAATAAGTTGGGCTTTGGGACTTCGTCTTGAGGAGTTCTTCTTACGCTCGAGCCTTTAATTGACCAGAGCTCTTTACGGTGACACTCCTGCTCTCGGTTTTCAAATAACTTGGGCGTGGCACAGTCGCCCTAATGAGTTAGGCTTTCGGACTTCATGCTAGGGTTCTTCTTACGCTCGAGCCTTTTAATTGACCGAGGTCTTGATGATACTCACTGCTCTGGTTTTCGGATAACTCGGCGTGGCACGATCGCCTAATGAGTTAGGCTTTGGGACTTCATGCGTAGGAGTTCTTCTTGCTCGAGCCTTTTAATTGACCAGGGTCTTCGATGATACTCACGCTTTCGGTTTTCAAATAACTTGGAGCTTGGCGCGATCACTGCTAATGAGTTAGGCTTTCGGACTTCATGCATGGGAGTTCTTCTTACGCTCGAGCCTTTTAATTGACCGGGGTCTTCGATGAGACTCACTGCTACGGTTTTCAAATAACTTGGAGCTTGGCACGTCAGCCTAATAAGTTAGGCTTTGGGACTTCGTCTTGAGGAGTTCTTCTTACCTCGAGCCTTTAATTGACTAGAGCTCTTTCGATGACACTCACTTGCTCGGTTTCGAAATAACAGGCGTGGCACGTCACGCCTAATGAGTTAGGCTTTCGGACTTCGTGCACTGGAGTTCTTCTTACGCTCGAGCCTTTTAATTGACCGAGGTCTTGATGATACTCTGCTGCTGGTTTTGGATAACTTGGGCGTGGCACAATCCGCACTAATGAGTTAGGCTTTGGGACTTCATGCATAGGAGTTCTTCTTACGCTCGAGCCTTTTAATTGACGGGGTCTTCGATGATACTCACTCTCTGGTTTTCAAATAACTTGGAGCTTGGCGCAATCACTTTAATGAGTTAGGCTTTCGGACTTCATGCACAGGAGTTCTTTACGCTCGAGACCTTTTAATTGACCAGGGTCTTGATGATACTCCTTCTGCGGTTTCAAATAACCCGGCGTGGCACGTCACGCTAATGAGTTAGGCTTTGGGACTTCATGCACTAGGAGTTTTCTTACTGCTCGAGCCTTTTAATTGACCGAGGTCTTGATGATACTACGCTCACGGTTTTCAAATAACTCGGCGTGGCGCAAATCCGCTCTAATGAGTTAGGCTTTGGGAGTTCATGCACTAGGAGTTTTCTTACGCTCGAGCCTTTTAATTGACCGGGGTCTTCGATGATACTCACTGCTCTGGTTTTCAAATAACTAGGAGCTTGGCGCGAATCACTTTAATGAGTTAGGCTTTGGGACTTCGTCTTAGAGGAGTTATTCTTATACGGTCTTCGTTTTGAACTTGCATTATGAATGCTATTCTTAATTTTACATACATTTGTACTTTTACATATCCCATCTTGGGGAGAGTTATTCTGATAGCATTTTACAATATAAAAGACCTCTTGAAAATACTTCCTCGGGGTTGTGCGTTCCACGGCCTCTTGACCTCTCGTCCATCACGGATGAGAGGCCGAGTATCTCACGAGTCACTGCTAGTTGAGTGACTCGATAGGGACGCTTCCAGTTTGGTCCTAGTACACCTGCCTTGGGTCCTTACGTGCTTCTGGTTGAATTTCCTCGACACCCGATCACCAGCTTGGGCCAGCGAATGTGTACTATTGGTTGTAATAACAAGCCACTCTTTGTTGATATTACGAGATCTTGGCGGCTATCCTTTCTCTTTTTCTTCCAGCAAGTCGAGGCTGCACACATCGCTCGTTGTTTTGCTCCTCGTTGAAGTGCTCACGTCAGGTGTGTCCCAGTTTCTATTGGCATGTGGGTGTGAGGAGAGCAAAACTTGACTCTATCCCGAGTTACGGCGAAGTCTCGAACTTGCCATTATCAGCTGCCTCCCGTTATCGGTGACTAATGCATGAGGAATCCCGTACACCGCAAATCACATTCTTCAGAATGAAATCGGTGGTTTTACGCTACGTGATCTTGCTTCGAGGCTCCACTTGAGACCCGTTTGGTGAAATAATCAATCGCGACTATGGCATGGGTGGCGGATGCTCTCCCCCTGGCGATGGCCCAATCAAATCTATTCCCAGCTGAGCAAATGGCCATGGCGAATTCATCGTCGTAAGGTTCTCGGGAGGTGGGTCGGTGGTTAGCAAAGCTCTGGCGGCTCTTGCGACTTCTCGTCTTCTCACGAGCATCTTGGTGCATGCGAGGCCAAAAATACCCTTGCCTCGAGGCCTTGAAAGCCGAGGACCTCGAACCGAGAATGATTTCCACGGACTCCCTCGTGTATCTCTCGGGAGGGCGTAGTCGGCCTCCTCTTGGTACTAAGCACTGCGCGAAGGGAGGGTGTACCCTGTCTATATAAGACCCCAGTCGATGAGAGTGTGCACAGGCTGCTTTGCTCCTCGATTTCCTTGCACCTTCTTGTCGGTGAGCCTTGTCCCTTCCTTGAGGTAAGAAATGATCGAGTTGCGTCCAGGTGTTGCTCGTTGTTGGGTTCATCACCTCGTCCTCCAGCTCGATACTCGGCGGGGTTTTAACTTATAGGGGATAGACTTTGGAAACTTGGGGTCAGAGGTGGCTGCCATCTGAGCTATCATATCTGCTCGAAAATTCTTTCCCTCGGGATCTGTTCCACCTCGGCGATTTCGGAAATTCCCCGTTCATGCGCCTTACCTTAGAAGGTGGCGTCCATCTTCTCCCCTTTGCACGAAAGCTCTTGTCGGGTGATTTGTTACCAGTTGTGAGTGCATTCGAAGCTTTATTTCCTCTGCTTTTACTACTGAGGCGAGCTTGAGCCGGCTATTCTGACTTCGTACTCGGCTGATTGTTGGTGACTTGAACTCTAATCTCACGCGTATTGCATCTCAGCCCCTCTACGGACTTTCGAGGCCCACGCACTCCTGCTCCCAGAGCTTCCACGGGATCCATCTCTGTGACTCCGAGTGTTTGGTTGAGGCACAGGGAGCTTGGCGAGTTCAGCTCTCCGATCTCTTTACCCTCGCCGGTGCACTCGACCACGAAGTCGGCTAAAGGCGTGTGTTTTATGGTTGCTCGGGGTTGGTAGTTAAGGTCAAACTCAGCTAACTCCACGACCATTTAACTGACCTTCCGGAGGTCTCGGGTTTGTGTAGAGTTTGCACGAGGGGCTGGTTAGTCGGTACCAGCCATTGAATGTGCTTGAAAATAAGGCTCGACTTAGGGCCGTAGTGACCCGAGGCTAGTGCCCACTCTCCATGGTTGGATCTGGGTTTACGCTTACAGCAATGCTGCTGCTCGTGTAATAAGCGAGTCTTGTATTCCGATTCCTCCACTTACGGAGGCTGAGCTCGTTGCCCGTTGGGATACTGACCAAGTATAAAGCGAGTACCTCTCACCGCTCGAGGTGTTGGTGATGTGAGACTTTTAGCAAATACTCTTTCATTGCTTTGGAGCGCCTCCTCGTATTCGGGCGTCCATTTCGTCTTCCTGCCGCTTCTTCGTTTCACGAAAGAAGACTCGGCTTTTCAGTGGCTCGAGATACTGAACACTGTTGAGAGGCAGCTAGCTTGCAGGTCGGACTACTGTATCTCGCTTGAGGCTACTGAGGAGACCTCATTTCTATCAACTGCTCCGATCTTACTCAGGATTGGCCTCGATCCCTATGACTCACTGTGAAGCCTAGAATTTTCCGAACTCACTCCAAGCACATTTTCGGGGTTTAACTTCGTTCGGTACTTCGCTTAGGAGTCTGAAGGTCTCCTCTAGATGCTTTACATGCTCTTCGGCGTCTCTAGGCTTGGTGATCATGTCATCTACATATACCTCCATAGTCAGAGCCGATCAGTGGCTGAAAGCCTTATTCACTAGCCTGCGATACGTCGCCCTGCATTCTTTAGGTCGAAGGCATGACCTTATGTGATCTGACACTGATTGGTGATGAAAGCTATACACTCCTCGTCGAGTTGGTGCATGGGAATTTGGTTATATCACGAGAATGCATCCATGAAGCTAAGCAACTCGGTGCCTACTGTGTAGAGTCCACCGGTTGAGTACTATCTTTGGTAGTGGAAAGCTATCTTTCGAGGCGGGCCTTATTCAAATCTGTGAAATCAACACACATTCTCTATTTCCATTTGCTTTCTTCGCTGACTCGCATTCGAGATCCGTTCGGGGTAGGACACCTCCGTATGAATCCAGCTTTCAGCGACTTTTCAACCTACGCGATTGATGGCTTTGTCTTGCCATGCACCTGCTGACAAGCCACTTACGGGTCGATCCGGGCATATCATCATGCGTCCATGCGAACACATCTGCGTGTGCTCGCGGACATTCCACTGACTTTTCCTTGGCGGCTCGCTAAGGCTCGAGCCGATTCGGATTTCTTCTCGGGGTCATCTACTCTGCTCTCGAGCTCCTCCAACTTCTCTCGGCTCTTGCCTTGGTTCCTCGATTCCCCGCCGTGTCTAGAGGTGTCTGCATAGTTTTTTGGCGACTCTGACGTAGTGACTCCTCGCCACCCTTTGGCTGCCTTTCGCGACCCCTATGGCCCCGTTTACTCGATATTTTAGGGCTAGGTAATGAGTGGACACCACGCGTTGGTGATCCTCGTAAATGGCCTCCCGAGAATCGCTGGTATGGGGTGGTTTCATCTACCACCGCAAATCCAACATCATGTTCTTACTCGAAGGCTTGAGCCCGTAGTTCTTGCCGACAGATGATTCCTAGAGGTATTAGCTTTCCTCCCAGAACCCCTTGAAAAGTGCTCGTATGCTCGAGGCTCGCGCTGCTTATTCCTAAATCCTCGAGTGTGGATTTGAAAAGAATATCTACAGAGCTCCCGAGATCGACCGATGTTCGGTCAGACTTCACTTATTCAGCTATATTGGCCTTTACCACGGGGCATCTTCGGTGGGAGTCTGACACCCCTCCTCATCTTCATACATCCACGTGATTGGCACTTCTTAGAACGCTTGGCCTTCTTGGCCGTAGGAGGCGATGAAGCAGGACTTCTCGGTAGCGGTGGCATATCTGCAATAGTTTTCAGGGCCTGTTAGAACTTCAGGCCATCGTTGGCCCTACGAATTTACTCTTGTGGATGGTGGCTCCATGCTCTATTCGTAAGCATCGGTCACCTTCCTCGGTACATTGTTCGACTATCGGGTGCCCTCCTACCTAAACTCATCCGGTGTCGATTTCTAGCTAAATCTTACTGGTTTTCAAATCACGACCGTTGTGATGTGGTGTGACCATGGTTTCCATGGAAGCAGCGAAGCGCCCTTGCTCACTTCGCTTGGCTGGTGTGGTCATCGGCGTTAGAGGACTTAGCGGTCCACGCTCCTCGACCACTTGAAGTATCTCTTGAGAGATACCTTGACTTACATTATCTTGTCATGTAGCGGGGTTACATTCCATTACTTGTATTGCCACTATCCTCGGGAAGCTTCTTGGTGGGGTGGCGATGCGCGATCACCCTGTTGTGACTCAGCTTGAGTCTACTCGGTGGGCTGGTTGCGGGGTATTTGGCCATCATGGCCTCTGTATTCTCTGTGATTCGGCACGGAGACCTGCGAGGTGGTTGGGGGACCATCAGCTGTGGGGAACTCTACGATCACGGTTTGTCTGAGTGCGCGGGTCCACTTGCGCCTTTGGAGCACTGTGTCCCCGAGGCGGGACCCACTTTCTCCTTCCTTGCTTACTCCGGTTGACTTGTTCGTTTCCTCGGTTTGGCGGCCTTTTCTTTTTCGATTACCATGTCCGGTTTTACTTGTTAAATGCAGCGTCAGAATACTGAGCGGATCGAAGGACTCCGCGAGGTTATACCATGGTCTCCCCAGTCGAGACACCCTCTTTTAATCCCGCTAGAGCTTGGGGATGGTTGAGCGCTACGAGATCTAGGGCCGAGTTTATGGTATCTTTTGATAAACTCCGGAGGGACTCTCCTTCTTTACGCCTCGCACGGCGACTCCATCATGTCATCCTCGGTGGTCATGCGCCCACGAAATTGTTCTGCGAACTCACTGCATGTCTGTTCGAAACTCAAAATTCTTCCCGGTGAGAGTCTGCGGTACCATTCTCTCGCCGCTTCCCTCGAGAGTGGCGGGAAGGCCACTGCACCTCTGTCTTTGCTGCGGACCTTGCACCCTGTCATGTCATTGAACCGCTCTATGTGTACTAATGGGTCACTCTTTCCGAATATTGTAGATCAAGGAGCGAAAGTCGCGATGGGATCGTGACACCCGTGATCTCCAGGAGAGAGGAGATTCGTTGTCAAGCATTATTCGCCGGCTTGGACACTTTCGGTTAACCAGAAGATCTTCCACAACTTGTGCCAACTGCGTACCTCTCCCTCCGACTCTTCACTTACGAGAGGTTGGGGTTCATCTCCTGCAAATGTTGGCGAGACCCACTTTCCTCCATGTTTGTTTCTTCTCTCACTGCAACATTCGGTTGCAGAGGTCTTTGGGCTTCGTCTCCGCATTTTCCGAACATGAGCATTCCCTCATGTGGACTCGGGACATCGTTACATGCTTTTCTCTGTCCTTCCACGAATTCTTATAGCGGGGAGGCCATAGTTTCGATATGTTTTCCATCAGATCCATTCTTTCTGGATCTCCACATTACAGGCCTCAGTTGGCCACTTCTCCAAAGTTCTGGATTCTTGGGACTTACTCCTCTTGGTAGTTTCCCTCGTACGTTGTGTTGTGTGTCTTGAATGGATTAGGAAATCGGGCTTTTGTGTCGATCCCGCAGACGGGCGCCAAAAATGTTGATCGCGATTTTCCGCGTGCCTCAGCGGTGCTTGAACGCTCCAGCGGTACCTCAAGCAGCTCGGCGAGGAATGTACAGAACCTACACTCGCGGTTCCAAATAGTACCTCGATCCTTACGCTCGCGATAAGCTCGGCGGGATTGCCCTCCTTTGTCCGTTCATTTGTCTTCTTGAGCGGTAATTCCCGGACACTGCACTCACGAGCCAGGTTCGAGGTCGCCGGGCGTGTCCGGCGAAACCTCCGACCTTCAAGTCGATGTCGGGTTTCTCTTTTTGGTATCTCCATCAGTGTGGGTGGCCGGGAAAATGAAAGGGTATTATTCGCCCCCCTTTTTGGATAAGTATGGTGTTTTCGAGGAGAATCGAATGAGAGAGATTTGAAAAGGAAGAACATGTATCAAATTCTGAGATACTTTTGAATGAAAATTGCCAATCTCTCTTGCGGGTTCAATCCTTCCAACCCTTTTGTGAATTAGAAATGCCAACCACTTTAACGTTCCCTCCGTTTCCTTTTATACTCCATTTTCCGCTCTTTTCCTTTCAGGGCTATCCGTTCCCACGTTAGTAGTATCACGAGTCCCTACGGCGGTCAAGTTTGGCGGAATATTCCACTAGGGATGGCAGTCGTCCCTAACTTCGATTCACGTGGCGGATCATCATGTCGGACAAGTCGTTAGGAATTATTACACCTTGGAGGCATGTCAGGCCACGCGCAACGATATCGCCTTCACGCGTGTGGGACCCGGTCGAGACATTAAAAGGTGTCTTTGGGATTTTGAGAAAGCAGGTCGAGTTTCCACGGGTGGGTCTTGCCAGTTGTGCTCGTGGAATTGCGGCGGGAGAGATGTCTTCGGCTCTCGACCTTGACCGGCTTTGACATGAGGGGCGACCTCGGCGAGCGGAGTCTTGAGCTCTACACTGACCGGCTTTGACACGAGGGGCGACCTCGGCGAGGCGAGGGTGCTCGGCTCGACCTTGACCGACTTTGACCTAAGGGGCGACCTCGAGCGGTGTCCCGGGGTGTCTCGCTAAGTTGGAAGGGCTTGAGGGGCTGTCGATGTTACTCAATACACTGGAAGGGCTTGAGGGGCACATCGTGTTACCCAAACACGGTCCCCGGTTTCTAGTCTTTCGGTGAGCGAGACAAGGCTGAAACTTCGATAATGATGGGCTAACACGCGGACCTTTTACGCTTCCTACGCTTTCGGTATGTCTCCACTTCTGTTAATTCGCTTTAAGGTGGGGCCAGCGTGGGTTGATCTAGCCAGTGCATTTGAAATTCGAAAGGTCGTGTCCTCGAAGCGCCGTGCTTGATGGAAGGACGCGTTCACCTCTTTAAAAATCCCCAGCTGCTTCACTATTCCTCATTTGCTTGCTTTTCGTTCGAGCTTCATGATTGATCGCACTCAGGGTCTTTTATCATCTTATGGATTTTACTTTTAGCTTTCCTAGCTGGTGTTTGTTTTCATTGTCTTGCTCACGGTTGTTTTGCGGTCTCACAGGGGTGCTTATTCGATTGGAGTCGACTTGAGCACGTGTGCTGGTTGCTCTTTCAAGCCTGAGCTCGTGCGGGAGGCTGTTGATACCTCGGAGCTTTTGAGTCGATTTAGTTCAGTGAAGAAATGAGCGGCGGGATGCGTGAAATGTTGCATCGGCGTGTGGGGACGGCCAGAAGGTGCGAGCACGCAAAGAGACCTCGGCGGTCGAGTGCTCAGCCCGCTGCTTTCGGCGCGTCTTGCCCGGAGCCAGCGAGGAGGCGGAAGAAGGTCTCTCGCGAGGAGACGAAGGGCTGGCGACCCGGCTCGTCCTTGACTCGCCATGTCGCGAGGAGCACGTCGGCTGACCGTTCGGAGCACTTACAGGAGGGCTTTCAATGAAGAGGTGACCGGCGGGTTCTAGATGAGATAGAGTCACTGCACTCCCCAAGCTGATTGATATCTTCAGTGACTCTCCTCCAGAAGCTTTGGTATCTGCGACCGGGGCTTAATGAGGTTACTCTAAGATCAGGAAGAACTTGAGCAAAGGTTCGGAGCTTGGAGCGGTGCTGAGCGTGATGAAGGAGGAAAATCGGAAGGCTGCTTGGATGAGAATATAAATCTTGCGAGAGAAGGCAGTGGTGGCAGACTCCGAGGTCACCGGGCTTGAGAGGGAGTTGGCGAGACCAGAGCAGTGAAGCATGCTCGGAAGGATCCGGACACTCGGAAGTCTTGCTTCTGAGCAGCTCGTGGAAGGAGAGCTGCTCGTCTTGAAGCAAATTGACACTCTGAAGGTCCGGCTCGCTCTTGAGTACAACAACTGAGGCGGGAATCCAGTTCCGATAGCCTTATGTATGCTTTTGGCAAGGCATACCAGGCCGAGCATGTCGAGGTGGAAGGGTATGTGGTCGAATACATGAGCAATCCACAAGCTACTCGCTCAGGGCCCGAGGTGTTGCCGGAGGCGGCTCCCTCTTCTTCGATGCCCTCTGCTGAAGCTCCTCGGCGCCCCTCCTGCTGCTCCTCCTGCGGATCTTGGCCATCCACTCTACGCTCACAGAGGCGCCCCTTAGTTGATCTTTGCTCTTCCCGCTTGCTGCTGCTTGAATGACTTGGACTTTTTTTTTTTTTTTTTTACATATGTAATCATTTCGAATAAAAGACACATGTTTGAACAACTACTATTGAATGCTCGTGTGCACATGCTCTTGCCTTACATGTTGTATTAACTTTGAATGTGCTTCTTTGAGTAAAAATTTTCTAAGTGTTGGACATCCTATTTTCATTTATGAATGCATGGTAGAGTTTTGCTACGACTTAGGCTAAAAAGCCTTATATACATTTTGTGAGCTCATTTGACTTGCTTCGAGCCTACATTTGGCTCTTGCTGAGACAACGTCCACTTTAGAACTTAGGCCTAGGGACTTTTGGATAAGGGTTCCTTTAAACTCCTGCTCGGGCACTGTAATTGACACGAGCTTACCTGCATATTACTCTGCTCACGGTCTTGAATGACCAGGAGCTTGGCATCGATCACGCTTAATGGGTTAGTCTTTGGGACTTCATGCGAGGAGCTTTTCTTGAACCTGGCGATACTCCTGCTGCGGTCTTCGATTGGCCGAGCATGGCACTTATCACTTATGGGTTAGACTTTGGGACTTACGGTAGGGGTTCTTCTTACGCTCGAGCCTTTAATTGACCAGAGCTCTTTTTGATGACACTCACCTGCTCGGTTTCAAATAACTGGCGTGGCACCATCCGCCTAATGAGTTAGGCTTTGGGACTTACAGGCGGGAGTTCTTCTTACGCTCGAGCCTTTAATTGACACGAGCTCTTTCGGTGACACTCACTGCTCGGTTTTCAAATAACGCGGCGTGGCGAATCACGCCTAATGAGTTGGGCTTTGGGACTTCGTGCTGGGAGTTCTTCTTACCTTTCGAGCCTTTTAATTGACCAGGGTCTTACGATGATACTCTTGCTCTGGTTTTCAAATAACTTGGGCGTGGCACCGTCTGCCTAATGAGTTAGGCTTTGGGACTTCATGCTAGGAGTTCTTCTTACTCCTCGAGCCTTTTAATTGACCGAGGTCTTGATGATACTCACTGCTACGGTTTTCAAATAACTGGGCGTGGCAGAATCCGCTCTAATGAGTTAGGCTTTGGGACTTCATGCGTAGGAGTTCTTCTTACGCTCGAGGCCTTTTAATTGACGGGGTCTTGATGATACTCACTGCTCACGGTTTCGAATAACCCGAGCTTGGCAGTCATCGCCTAATGAGTTAGGCTTTCGGACTTCATGCTAGGAGTTTTCTTACTGCTCGAGCCTTTTAATTGACCGGGGTCTTGATGAGACTCACTGCTACGGTTTCAAATAACTTGGGAGCTTGGCGCGATCAGCCTAATAAGTTGGGCTTTGGGACTTCGTCTTGAGGAGTTCTTCTTACTTTCGAGCCTTTAATTGACCGAGCTCTTTCGATGACACTCACCTGCTCTGGTTTTCAAATAACTTGGGCGTGGCACGTCCGCCTAATAAGTTGGGCTTGGGACTTCATGCTAGGAGTTCTTCCTACGCTCGAGCCTTTTAATTGACAGGGTCTTGATGATACTCACTGCTCTGGTTTTCAAATAACTTGGCGTGGCACGTCACTCTAATGAGTTAGGCTTTGGGACTTCATGCGTAGAGTTCTTCTTACGCTCGAGCCTTTTAATTGACCAGGGTCTTGATGATACTCACCTCTCTGGTTTCAAATAACTTGAGGCTTGGCGCAATCACTTTAATGGGTTAGACTTTGGGACTTCATATGCAGGAGTTACTTACTTGCTCGAGCCTTTTAATTGACTGAGGTCTTACGATGACACTCTGCTACTGGTTTTAAATAACTTGGAGCTTGGCAAATCCGCCCTAATGAGTTAGGCTTTGGGACTTCGTCTTGAGGAGTTCTTCTTACCTTCGAGCCTTTAATTGACCCGAGCTCTTTCGGTGACACTCACTGCTCGCGGTTTTCAAATAACTTGGCGTGGCACAATCACTCTAATGAGTTAGGCTTTCGGACTTCATGCTAGGAGTTCTTCTTACGCTCGGCGTTTTAATTGACCAGGGTCTTGATGATACTCACGCTGCTGGTTTTCAAATAACTCGAGCGTGGCGCAATCACTTTAATGAGTTAGGCTTTGGGACTTCGTGCGTAGGAGTTCTTCTTACGCTCGAGCACTTTTAATTGACCGAGGTCTTGATGATACTCCTGCTGCGGTTTTCAAATAACTGGAGCTTGGCAAATCCGCCTAATGAGTTAGGCTTTGGGACTTCGTGCGAGGAGTTCTTCTTACTTTCGAGCCTTTAATTGACCAGAGCTCTTTCGATGACACTCCTGCTGCGGTTTCGAATAACTTGGGCGTGGCACTGCTCGCCTAATAAGTTGGGCTTGGGACTTCGTGCTAGGGTTCTTACCTACTCGAGGCCTTTTAATTGACCGAGGTCTTCGATGATACTCACTGCTACGGTTTTCAAATAACTGAGGCGTGGCACGATCCGCTCTAATGAGTTAGGCTTTGGGACTTCATGCGTAGGAGTTCTTCTTACGCTCGAGCCTTTTAATTGACCAGAGGTCTTCGATGATACTCACTGCTCTGGTTTTCAAATAACTTGGAGCTTGGCGCGATCCGTCTAATGAGTTAGACTTTGGGACTTCATGTGCAGGAGTTCTTCTTACGCTCGAGCCTTTTAATTGACCGAGGTCTTGATGACACTCCTGCTCCGGTTTTAAATAACTTGAGCTTGGCAGATCCGCCAATGACTTAGGCTTTGGGACTTCGTCTTGAGGAGTTCTTCTACGCTCGAGCCTTTAATTGACCCGAGCTCTTTACGATGACACTCTCGCTTCTGGTTTCAAATAACTCGGCGTGCGCAAATCACTCTAATGAGTTAGGCTTTCGGACTTCATGCCTAGGAGTTAACCTTACGCTCGAGCCTTTTAATTGACAGGGGTCTTACGATGACACTCACTGCTCACGGTTTTCAAATAACTTGGGCGTGGCAGAATCACGCTTAATAAGTTGGGCTTGGGACTTCATGCTGGGAGTTCTTCTTACGCTCGAGCCTTTTAATTGACCAGGGTCTTCGGTGATACTCACCTGCTCTGGTTTTCAAATAACTTGGAGCGTGGCCGATCACTCTAATGAGTTAGGCTTTGGGACTTCATGCGTAAGAGTTCTTCTTACGCTCGAGGCACTTTTAATTGACCGAGGTCTTCGATGATACTCTGCTACGGTTTCAAATAACTTGGGAGCTTGGCAGATCACGCCTAATGAGTTAGACTTTGGGACTTCATGTCAGGAGTTCTTCTTACGCTCGAGCCTTTTAATTGACCAGGGTCTTCGATGACACTCACTGCTCTGGTTTTAAATAACTTAGGAGCTTGGCACAATCACGCCTAATGAGTTAGGCTTTGGGACTTCGTCTTGGGAGTTCTTCTACCTGCTCGAGCCTTTAATTGACCAGAGCTCTTTCGATGACACTCACTGCTACGGTTTTCAAATAACTTGGGCGTGGCCGAATCAGCTCTAATGAGTTAGGCTTTGGGACTTCATGCTAGGAGTTCTTCTTACGCTCGAGCCTTTTAATTGACAGGAGTCTTCGATGATACTCACTGCTCTGGTTTCAAATAACTCGAGCGTGGCACGTCAGCCTAATGAGTTAGGCTTTGGGACTTCATGCATAGGAGTTCTTACTGCTCGAGCCTTTTAATTGACCGGGGTCTTGATGATACTCACTGCTTTCGGTTTTCAAATAACTTGGAGCTTGGCACAATCACTTCAATGAGTTAGGCTTTGGGACTTCATGCTAGGAGTTCTTCTTACGCTCGAGCCTTTTAATTGACCCGGGGTCTTCGATGACACTCACTGCTCCGGTTTTCAAATAACTTGGAGCTTGGCACGAATCACTTTAATGAGTTAGGCTTTGGGACTTCGTCTTGAGGAGTTAACTTCTTGCCTCGAGCCTTTAATTGACCGAGCTCTTCGATGACACTCACTGCTTCTGGTTTTCAAATAACTTGGGCTTGGCACGTCCGCTCTAATAAGTTAGGCTTTGGGACTTCATGCTGGGAGTTCTTCTTACCTTTCGAGCCTTTTAATTGACCGGGGTCTTGATGATACTCACTGCTGCGGTTTTCGAATAACTTGGAGCTTGGCACGATCAGCCTAATGAGTTGGGCTTTGGGACTTCATGCGTAGGAGTTCTTCTTACGCTCGAGCCTTTTAATTGACCGAGGGTCTTCGATGATACTCACTGCTCTGGTTTTCAAATAACTTGGAGCTTGGCGCAATCACTCTAATGAGTTAGACTTTGGGACTTCATGTGCAGGAGTTCTTCTTACCGCTCGAGCCTTTTAATTGACAGAGGTCTTGATGACACTCTGCTACTGGTTTTAAATAACTTGGAGCTTGGCGAAATCACGCCTAATGACTTAGGCTTTGGGACTTCGTCTTGAGGAGTTCTTCTTACGCTCGAGCCTTTAATTGACCAGAGCTCTTTCGATGACACTCACTGCTCGGTTTTCAAATAACTCGGGCGTGGCAAATCACTCTAATGAGTTAGGCTTTGGGACTTCATGCTAGGAGTTCTTCTTACGCTCGAGCCTTTTAATTGACGAGGGTCTTCGATGATACTCCTGCTCTGGTTTTCAAATAACTTGGGCGTGGCGCGATCCGCCTTAATGAGTTAGGCTTTGGGACTTCGTGCGTAGGAGTTCTTACTTACGCTCGAGCCTTTTAATTGACAGGGTCTTGATGATACTCACGCTCGCGGTTTCAAATAACTTGGAGCTTGGCGAATCACGCCTAATGAGTTAGGCTTTGGGACTTCGTGCTAGGAGTTCTTCTTACCTCTCGAGCCTTTTAATTGACCGGGGTCTTGCATGACACTCACTGCTCTGGTTTTAAATAACTGGAGCTTGGCACGAATCACTCTAATGAGTTAGGCTTTGGGACTTCGTCTTGAGAGTTCTTACTTCGCTCGAGCCTTTAATTGACCAGAGCTCTTTCGATGACACTCACTGCTCTGGTTTTCAAATAACTTAGGCGTGGCACGTCGCCTAATAAGTTAGGCTTGGGACTTCGTGCTAGGAGTTCTTCTTACGCTCGAGCCTTTTAATTGACCAGGGTCTTGATGATACTCACTGCTACGGTTTTCAAATAACTCGGGCTTGGCAAATCGCTCTAATGAGTTAGGCTTTGGGACTTCATGCATAGGAGTTCTTCTTACGCTCGAGCCTTTTAATTGACCAGGGTCTTCGATGATACTCACTGCTCTGGTTTTCAAATAACTTGGAGCTTGGCAGAATCACTTTAATGGGTTAGACTTTGGGACTTCATATGTAGGAGTTCTTCTTACTGCTCGAGCCTTTTAATTGACTGAGGGTCTTGATGACACTCACTGCTCGGTTTTAAATAACTGGAGCTTGGCACGATCCGCTCTAATGACTTAGGCTTTGGGACTTCGTCTTGAGGAGTTCTTCTTACGCTCGAGCACTTTAATTGACCAGAGCTCTTTCGATGACACTCACTGCTCGGTTTTCAAATAACTCGAGCGTGGCACGATCACCTCAATGAGTTAGGCTTTCGGACTTCGTGCTAGGAGTTCTTACTTACGCTCGAGCCTTTTAATTGACCGGGGTCTTGATGATACTCTCACTGCTGGTTTCGAATAACTTGGGCGTGGCGCAATCACTCTAATGAGTTAGGCTTTGGGACTTCATGCGTAGGAGTTCTTCTTACGCTCGAGCCTTTTAATTGACGGGGTCTTCGATGATACTCACTGCTCTGGTTTTCAAATAACTTGAGGCTTGGCGATCACGCCTAATGAGTTAGGCTTTGGGACTTCATGCTAGGGAGTTCTTCTTCTGCTCGAGCCTTTTAATTGACCGGGGTCTTGATGACACTCACTGCTCTGGTTTTTAAATAACTTGGAGCTTGGCGCAGTCCGCCCTAATGAGTTGGGCTTTGGGACTTCGTCTTGAGGAGTTCTTCTTACTGCTCGAGCCTTTAATTGACCCGAGGCTCTTTACGGTGACACTCACTGCTCGCGGTTTCAAATAACTCGAGCGTGGCACAGTCCGCCTAATGAGTTAGGCTTTGGGACTTCATGCTCAGGAGTTAACTTCTTACTGCTCGAGCCTTTTAATTGACCAGGGTCTTCGATGATACTCACTGCTCTGGTTTTCAAATAACTTGGGCGTAGCGCGAATCACGCCTAATGAGTTAGGCTTTGGGACTTCATGCGTAGGAGTTCTTCTTGCCTTCGAGCCTTTTAATTGACCGAGGTGTTCGATGATACTCACGCTCTCGGTTTTCAAATAACTTGGAGCTTGGCACAATCGCACTAATGAGTTAGGCTTTGGGACTTCATTGCTAGGAGTTCTTCTTACGCTTTCGAGCCTTTTAATTGACCAGGGTCTTCGATGACACTCACTGCTGCGGTTTTAAATAACTTGCAGGCTTGGCGAATCGCCCTAATGAGTTAGGCTTTGGGACTTCGTCTTGAGGAGTTCTTCTTACGCTCGAGCCTTTAATTGACCGAGCTCTTTACGGTGACACTCATGCTACGGTTTCAAATAACAGGCGTGCTGCCGATCGCCTTAATGAGTTAGGCTTTGGGACTTCATGCATGGGAGTTAACTTGCTTACTCGAGCCTTTTAATTGACACGAGGTCTTGATGATACTCCTGCTGCTGGTTTCAAATAACTGAGAGCTTGGCGCAATCGCTCTAATGAGTTAGGCTTTTGGGACTTCATGCACAGGGTTCTTCTTACGCTTCGAGCCTTTTAATTGACAGGGTCTTGATGATACTCGCCTACGGTTTTCAAATAACCTGGGCGTGGCGCGAGTCACTTTAATGAGTTAGGCTTTGGGACTTCATGCTGAGGAGTGTTTCTTACGCTTCGAGCACTTTTAATTGACGAGGTCTTGCGATGATACTCACCTGCTCACGGTTTTCAAATAACTGGCGTGGCAAATCAGCCTAATGAGTTAGGCTTTGGGACTTCATGCTAGGAGTTTTCTTGCTCTCGAGCCTTTTAATTGACCGAGGTCTTTTGATGATACTCTGCTTTCACGGTTTCAATAACTTGAACGAGCCTTGGCAGAATCACTTTAATGAGTTAGGCTTTGGGACTTCGTCTTGAGAAGTTATTCTTCTTACGGTCTTCGTTTTGAACTTGTATTATGAATGCTTATTCTTAATTTTACATACATTTGTACTTTACATATCCCGTCTTGGGAGAGTTATTCTGATAGCATTTTACAATATAAAAGACCTCTTGAAAATACTTCCTCGGGGTTGTCGTTCCACGACCTCTTGACCTCTCGTCCATCATCGGATGAGAGGCCGTATCTCTCGTGGTCCTGCTAGTTGAGTGATTCGATAGGGACCTTCCAGTTTGGTCCTAGTACACCACGCCTTGGGTCCTTCGTGCTACGGTTGAATTTCCTCGACACCCGATCACCCGCTTGGGCAAGCGAATGTGTACCTTTTAGGTTGTAATAACGAGCCACTTCTGTTGTTGATATTACGAGATCTTAGCGGCTATCCTTTCTCTTTTTCTTCCAGTGAAGTCGGGCTGCACCGCATACGCTCGTTGTTTTGCTCCTCGTTGAAGTGCTACTGTCAGGTGTGTCCCGATTCCTATCTCGGTGAGGAACAGCTGCCCGTGCCCAAATGCCGAGGAGAATGGGGTCTCTCCGGTGTAGCCGTTTTGTGTGTGGTTACAGTAGGCCCACAAGACCGGGCGGCTCATCCACCAAGCCCCTTTTGCTCGCCCGGTCTTGCTTGTCTTGAGGCGTTTATAGTTTTATTCAGTGGCCTCTGCTTGCCCGTTGGCTTGTGGGTGTGAGGGAGAGCAAAACTTGACTCATCCAGGAGTTACGGCGAGTCTCCGAACTTGCCATTATCAAGCTGCCTCCCGTTACTCGGTGACTAATGCATGAGGAATCCAGCACACAAATCACATTCTTCGAATGAAATCGGTGGTTTTACATACAGTGATCTTCTTCGAGGCTCCACTTAGACCCGTTTGGTGAAATAATCAATCGTGACTATGGCATGGGTGGCGGATGCTCTCCGCTCGGTGATGGCCCAATCAAATCTATTCCCAGCTGAGCAAATGGCCATGGCGAATTCATCGTCGTAAGGTTCTCCGGGAGGTGGGTGAGTGGTTAGCAAAGCTCTGGCGGCTCTTGCGACTACTCGTCTTCTCCACGAGCATCTTGGTGCATGCGAGGCCAAAATACCCTTGCCTCGAGGCCTTGAAAGCCAAGGACCTCGAACCAGGAATGATTTCCGACGAGACTCCCTCGGTGTATCTCTCGGAGGGCGTAATCGGCCTCCTCTTGGTCTAAACACTGGCAGAGGAGGGTGTACCCCTGTCTATATAAGACCCCGCATGAGAGTGTACACGGCTGCTTTGCTCCTCGATTTCCTTGCACGCTTCTATCGGTAAGCCTTTGTCCTTCCTTGAGGTAAGAAATGATCGAGTGCATCCAGGTGTTGCTCGTTGTTAGGTTCATCACCTCGTCCTCCGCTCGATACTCGGCGAGGTTTTAACTTATAGGGGATAGACTTTGGAAACTTGGGGTCAGGGTGGCTCCCATCTGACTATCATATCTTCGACTGGGCGGCCAGGGCCAGTTGCTCCGGCTACGCCCTCGAGGCAGAGTAATGTGCAGGAGCAAACTCATTCTGGCCGCCTCGAGCACTGCCTGAGGACCTACAGGCGAAGAGTTGGGCGGCGATTCTTGGATGAGCTAGAATCCTTTAATTACGATGAGTCGTTCGGTGCTTTCAGTGACTCTCCTCTCGAACTTTGGCAGCTGCGACCATTCTCGGGGCTTCAACTCGGGACTCCCGGGAAGAACTTCAATGAGTTAAGAGCTTGGCAGGCGGGCGTAGGCGGTGAAGGAGGAAAATCAAAAGCTTACGGGCGAGAACTTAAATTTTGCGAGAGAAGATAGCAATGGGACGACTCGAGAGCCTCTCGGCAGGAGGAGGCGGGCCGAGACCGTGATGAGTGGGTGATGCTCGAAAGGATCTGGACACTCGAATCTTCCTGAAAGCTCGGCTCGTGGGGGGTGAAGCTGCTTTCGTCTCTGAGGGCAAATTGACACTTTAAAGGTCCAGCTTGCCCAGAGTACAACAGCAGGGTGGACTCCGGCTATGGCTGCCTCGTGTATGCTTTTGGTAAGGCATACCAGAGGCCAGACATGTCTAAGGTTGAAGGGTATGTGGTGAATACATGAACACTCATGAAGCTACTCGTCAGAGTCCCAATGTTGTCGGAGAGCTCGGCTTCCTCTTTTTGCCAATGACCCTCTGCTGGCGCCCCTGCTGATGTCCCTCATCTGCTCCTCACTGCTGATGTTGGCCTTCACTCCTGCTGCGGTGGCGATGTCTCTTACTGCGATCTTGGCCTTCCTCTCACTGCTGCTGCGACAGCGTCCCTCCTGCGCTGCATAATTTGGACTTTCGTTTTTCTTTTTTTTTTTTTTAAGTACATGTAATTATTCTAATCGATAAATAAAGAACATGCATTCGAGCAACTATTATCATGCGTGCGAGCTTACTGCTGTGCATGAGATTATCTTCGATGCACTTGTTAAGTGGAAATTTTATAAGTGTTGGACTTTTCTCTTGTTTTTACGCCTAGAGTGTAATACTTTTTGTATCATCATTTTAACTTCATGCGTAGTAAAGCTTTACTTGATTTGAATTTGAAAGCCTTGCGTTTGTCTTATGAGCTCGGTTTACTTGGTTCGACATTTTCTCATGAGTGCAGTGACCTTTATTTTCTGAGCTTATTTTCTTTGAGTTCGATTATGGCTCGAGTTTAAATTATGTGTAATCTCTTTCACGCACTTTTCTTGCTTGAGCCAACAATTGGCTCTTGCTTCAGTCTTGTCTGCCTAGATCCTAAGATTGTGGGACTTGACGCTTTACGTTGTTCTCGATTTTTTTGCTTGGGTCACAATTGACCTGACCTTCTTCTGCTCGGGCTGCAATTGACCTGAGCTTCTTGCTGGGGCTGCGATTGACGAAAGCTTCTTACGTGTGTTACTCCTCTCGGCCACTGCGATTGATTGACTCGGCTAGAGTCGCAGCTTAAGACTTAGGCTTTGGGACTTTTGGCCGAGGGTTCTTCTCGAACTTACGACTGCGGTGATTGACCCAAGCTTCTTTTGTATCTTACGCTCGGGCACTGCAGTTGACCCAAGCTCGACAACAGTCCATCGTAAGACTTAGGCTTTGGGACTTTTGGCAGAGTTCTTCCGAACTTACGCTCGGGCTGCGATTGACCCGAACTTCTTGATCAGACTGCAATTGACCAAGCTTCGATGCCGTCCACCTTAAGACTTAGGCTTTGGGACTTTTGGCCAAGGAGTTTTCTCGAACTTACTCGGGCCTATAATTGACCCAAGCTCTTACGCTCGAGACTACTGATTATTGAGCTTCATGCAGTCCACTCTAAGACTTAGACTTTGGGACTTTTGGCCGAGGAGTTCTTCTCGAACCTCTACGAGCCTACTATTGACTAAGCTCGGCCAGTCCACTTAAGACTTAGGCTTTGGGACTTTAGCCAGAGTTCTTCTCGAACCTACGCTCGGGCTGCATGATTGACCAAGCTCGACAGAGTCCACCTAAGACTTAGGCTTTGGGACTTTTGGCGAGAGTTACTTGCTGAACACGCTCGAGCACGTAATTGACCCAGCTTCTTACGCTCGGGCTGCAGTTGACCCAGTTTCTTCTGTATACTTGGTCTTTATCTTGAACTTACCTTATGAATGTCTTTCTTATTCTTATATACATTTATGTTTTACCATAACATTTTGGGTGGGAATCTTACGTTAATGCTTCGCGATCTGAGGGGACTTCTTGGAACTATTTCATCGGAGTTGTGCATTCACGGCCTCTTGACCTCTCGTCGTCTCGGATGAGATAGGTGATGCGCTCACGGTCACGCTAAGCCCAGGTGACTCGATAAGGGCCTTCCCGATTAGAGTCCTGCTTGCACCTTGGGTCCTTCCGTGCTGCTTGACCTTGACACGAGCACCCGATCTCCCACTGGAGCCGGCGAATGTGTACATTTCGATTGTAATAACGAGCCACTCTCTGTTGATATTTTGAGATCTTAGCGGCGACCACTTTCTCTCTTCTCTTCCGGTAAGTCCGGACATGCGCACTCATACTGCTTTCGTTGTTTTGCTCACGTTTGAAATGCTGCAGTCAGGTGTGTCCTATTCCTATTCGGTAGGGAACCTTGCTTCGTGCCCAAATGCCAAGGAGAATAGGGTCTCTCGGTTGGCGATTTTGTGTGTGGTTACGTAAGCCCGCAAGACACAGAGCAGCTCGTCCACCAGAGCTCCTGTTTGCTTCGCCCGATCTTGTCTTGAGGCGTTTTATAGTTTTATTCGCGGCCTCTACTTGTCCGTTGCTGCGCGGTGTGGAGGAAGCAAAACTTGGCTCTATCCCAGATCGAGCAGTCTACGAACTTGCCATTGTCAAGCGCCTCCCGTTATCGGTGACTAATGCATGGGAATCCGTACGCTGCAATCACGTTCTTCGAATGAAGTCGGGTGGTTTTACTTTCGCGATCTTTGCTCGAGGCTCCTACTTGACCCATTTGGTGAAATAATCAATCGTAACTATGGCATGGGTGGCGGATGCTTTCCCGCCGGCGATGGCCGATCGAATCAATTCCCCGTTGAGCGAGCGGCCGTGGCGAACTTCATCATGATAAGGTTCTCCGGGTCGAGGTTAGAGTTGTGCAAAGCTCGGCAGCTCTTGCGACTTCTTGTCTTCTCTTGAGCATCTTGATGCATGCAGGGACCAAAAATATCCTTGCCTCGAGGCCTTGGCAGCAGGGACCTCGTGCGAGAATGATTTCCACAGTTACACCGTTGTATCTCTCGGGAGGACATAATCGGCTTCACTCTTGGTCTAAGCGCCGCAACAAGGGAGAGTGTACCCCTTTATATAAGATCACTTGATGAGAGTATACACAGTTTGCTGCACTCTCGACTTCCTTGCATGCATCGTATGCGTCGCATCCACTTTCTTGAGGTAAGAAGCAATCGGCTCCATCGGGTGTTGCTCGTCGATGGGCTCATCACTCTCGTCCTCTTGCTCGATGCTCGAGCGGTCTTCGTTTCAAAGGGATAGACTTTGGTAATTTGGGGTGATCACGGTTTGCCATCACGAGCTATCGTATCATGCTTTCGAAAATTCTTCCCATTTGGGATTTGTTCCCTTCGACGACTTCAAAAATTCCTCGTTCATGCGTCGCCTTACAGGTAGGCGTCCGTTTCTCCCGCTTTGCTGAGCTCTCGTCGAGGTGATTCGTTACCATGCTGTGAGTGCATTGAAGCTTTACCTCCTGCTTTTACTCGAGGGCAAGCTTGGTCCATTATCAGCGAACCCTGTGCTCGGCACGATTGTTGGTGACTTGAACTCTAATTTCCGGCGTGTTGCATCTACGCCCCTACGGACTTAAGAGCACAACTCACTGCTCCTGCTCACGACTTCACGGGATCCATCTGCTTGTGACTATCCGATGTTGGTGTTGGTCGGAATTTGCGGGAACTACAATGCGGGCTCGCTCTCCAGATCTCACTCAGTCTCTTGCCTGGTGCATTCGACCAGCGTGGTCAGGCTAAAGGCGTACTTTTATGGCTGTTTCGGGCTGGTAATTGATCGTCGAACTTCGCTCGACTCTCTCTGACCATTTTACCGACCTTCGGAAGTCTCACGCTTGTCTGAGAGTTTGCACGAGGGCTGGTTTGTTAAAACCGCTTCTCGAATATGCCGAAAATAGGGCACCTTTCGAGCAGAGCTGCTTTGGCTAGGGCCGGTGCCACTTACTCCCGTTGGTGGATCATAGGGTCTGCCTTACGGCAAAGCTGCAGCTTGTGTAATAAGCGAGTCCCAGTACCCCAACTCCTCCACTTACAGGCGGGCTCGTTGCCCGTTTGGGATACGACTGAGTATAAAAGCAGTACCTCTCGCCCTTTCGGTACAGTCGGCGATAGCGAACTTTCAGTAGTATTCTTTCAGTGGTGGGCAGCAAACCGCGATGCAGTCGTCAACTTTGTCTTCACTGCCTTTCTTCGTTTCTTGAAAGAAGACTCGGCATTTATACGTAGCTCGAGACAAGAACTCATTGAGGGGCATGAGTTCTTGCGGTCGGACTTTGTATCTCGCTTGAGGACTTCAGGGGACCTTCATTTCCGACTGTTACTCTTATCTTCTCAGGATTGGCCTCGTCACTTCGTGACTTCACCATGAAGCCTAAATTTTCTAGACACCCACTCAAAAGCACATTTCTGCGGGTTCGGCATCATCTAGTACTTTCTTAAGAGTGCGAAGGTCTCCTACTAGATGTCTCACATGCTCCTCACGCGTCTTTAGACTTGGTGATCATGTCATCCATATATACCTCAAGTCGTCACGATCGATCAGTGGCTTGAAGACGCTTATTCACTAGCCTACGATCGTTGCCCTGCGTTCTTTGAGCCAAGAAGGCATGACCTTGTAGCGGTGACCCACGATCGGTGATGAAGGCATGCACTCCTCGTCGATCGGTGCGTGGGAATTTGGTTATATCTTGAGAATGCATCAATGAAACTAAAGCGGCCCGTGTCCATGGTAGAATCCACTAGGTTGAGTCTATCTTGATGATGGAAAGCTATCTTTTA
>CM046814.1:33557906-33569409 GCA_025617385.1 Murraya koenigii | reverse complement strand
GGTAAAATATCGACAGCCCCTAAAAGCCCTTCCCGGTTTACGGGTAACATCGACAAACCCCTCAAGCCCTTCCTACCAAGCAAGACTCCGATGGTAACCTAGCCCGAGCAACCCTCAGTCAAAGCCGGTCAAGGTCGAGAGCCCTTGCCCGCCGAGGTCATCCTTCCGTCAAAGCCGGTCAAGCGTCGAGCTCCTCGCCCGCCGAGGTCATCCTTCCGTCAAAGCACGGTCAAGGTCGAGAGCTCCTTGCCCGCCGAGGGCAACCCTCGTGTCAAAGCCGGTCAAGGTCGAGAGCCCTCGCCCGCCGAGGTCATCCTTCCGGTCAAAGCCGGTCAAGGTCGAGAGCCCTCGCTCGCCGAGGTCATCCTTCCGGTCAAAGCCGGTCAAGGTCGAGAGCCCTGCTCGCCGAGGACATCCTTCCGTCGAGCCGGTCAAGGTCGAGAGTCGAACACATCGCCTCCCGCCGCAGAGATCCACGAGCACACCGACAAAACCCGACGTAGACAACCCGACCCGTTATCTCGTAATCCCGCACACCTTTGATGTCTCGACAGCGGTCCCGCGATGGCGGAGAGATGACATCGTTGTTTCGCTGGCTCAGCACGCGCCACCAAGGTGTCATCATTCCTCGCACGCTGCCCGACATGGTGATCTCGCCACGGCATCGGACTAGTGGAACAAATCACACGGACGGGTGTTTTACAGAAGAAACCTGCATGCGAGCACTTAGACAACCTTGCTCTGGATGTTGCTAAGTAAGCCTTTGCGCTTCTCGATAGCTAAGCCAAGAGGTTCCCAAATGCTAAAGAGAAGGAGAAGCTAGCGAGCAATGTAGCCAAATGCGGAAATTGTATTACTCAAGAGAAACTTACAAGAGAGCTTACAAGTGTTCGATGCTTTGCTTGATGTTGATGAGTACAATGCTTAGAGCTCACCTCTATTTATAGCAAAGCTTGGCTAATTCTAGAGAGTTCTATGTACATGTGTTCAAACCTAGACCGCATAAGTGTCACAAATCTAGGCTATGTACAAAAGTGCTAGAGTTTGCTAGAATGTTCTAGAATCGCCAAGCTAGCACATCTTGGCTCATTCTCTCGGGCCATTGCGGGCCGGAATCATGCGCCCGTAACATCCTCCCCACTTAAGCTCGCGCGCCCCTCGCCGCGCCTCGTGCTTGTATCTTTGGATGTGTTCCGCGAACCGCCACAACTCATCTTCTCGCTCCCAAGTGGCTTCGCCTCTGGGAGGTTCTTCCACTTCACCAAGTACTCGTAGTACGGTGGCACGCCCTCCTTCGAATGATGCGATCAGCAAGCGATGTAGTCCACATCTTTGTCGAACGCGTGACAACTACCGCTGGGCACGCCTTGATTCTCCGCGACTTGGTTCTTCCACGCCTTCGTGATATGGCTTGAGAAGACTCACATGGAAGACCGAATGAATCTCGAGCCTCGGTGGAAGCTCTAGTTGATACGAGACGCTGCTTACACGCTCTGATGATGCGGAAGGGTCCTTCGTAGCGCCCTCACTAACCCCTCGTGGACTTTCGCGAGTGTCTTGAACTGTCAGGGTGGAGCTTGATCATAACTCGATCACCTTCCTTGTACTCGACGTGCCGCCTCCTGCATCAGCCCACTTCTTCATTTTCCTCGCGGCTTTGTCGAGGTATGCTCGCGTGATGTCCGCTTCTTCATGCCATTCGCGGGCGAGCTTGTGTGCCATGGGCTTTTCCCTCCATATGTCGAGGCTATGGCGTTGGGGGTCATGGGCTGGAATCCCATGATGATCTCGAAAGGACTCTTGCCGGTAGCCTCGCCCGCTGGAGATTATAAGAAAATTGGGCGACATCTAGCAACTTCGCCCAATCTCGCTGATGAGCAATTGTGGGATCGATGCACAGTGGTAACAATCCATCCCTTTCTCTGGGAAGGGACAAGTGCATCGAGAGAAGCCTTAGACTGGCGATCCTCGCCGGCCTAGTAAACCAAATGAGTGGTTTCCGTGATTTCTTCAGCTTGGGTGGCGCCATGCAATGGGCGCCAAGGCCGGAGGCTTCGAACCTTGCTCCAACTCTATTTGGTGATCCACCTCTCGCTTAGTGGAAGCTTCTTCTGAAGTCGAGGAGGCATCACGTCCTTGAACTCCTCGAGGACCTGATTGCATGGATGGAGGGACTTGGCTTGGAGCACTTGCTGGATTTTCTCCCTCATTGAGCTCCCTGGATGGAGACCAAGAAGCTTGGGTCCTTCTTGAAACCCTTCTCGAATTGCATGGCTGAGAGTGTCTTCTCCTGACTTGCCTCGCCTCCGTAGAAACCATGCATGCCTTGCTCCCGCCGAGGATGCCGAGGGAGTTCGTGGTCGGAAGAGGGAAGGCATGGACTTGGTCAAGAACTCCATGCCAAGGACCATCTTGAAGTCATCCATGGGCACGATTGAGAAGTTGAGCTTCCGCCCATGTGCCAAGTGCAACATTCACTCCATGTGCGGTGCCCGCGAATGGGCTTGGCGTGTGAGTTCACCGCCTTCATTGTACCTCCTTGCCTCGTAGTTCTAAGGCCCAGGCGCTGGCCTCATCCTCGGATACGGTTGTGCGTGGCTCCCGTGATCCAAAGAACGCCGAACGGTGTGGCCGCTTATCCGCTGGCTACATACATCAGCCCTTTCGAGTGCCGATCGAGGGCCGCCGAGTGCGCCAAGTCTTGGATCGAACCCATGCCGGGTCAGGGTTCATCCGCTGATGGTGTTGGGTTGCCCTTGAGCTGGGCAGCGAGAGCATTCAGCGACTTCTTCTCCTGACAGTCACGAACCCAATGAGGCCCGCTGTAAATGAAGCATGGGCTGCGGGCTTGGAGCTTCCTTCTTGCCTTCCGATTTTGCTTGCCCGCTCTGCCGCTGGAGGCTTTTTCTCGCCCCAATCCTTGCGATTCTCGCCCTTGTCCTTGTGATTCTCTCCCACTTTTGCCTCGGCTAGGCCTTTCTCCTCGATTGGGTGGAGTACTGCAGCAACTGACCACGGCAGCAATAGGCCGCCAAGTGTTTGACGCCACGCGGCCGAGTCTCGCGTCGGCCCAATCCTTGAGGCCATCTTCAAAGTAGAAGAGCGAGTCCTTTCTGACATGTCGCTGATCTCGAGCATGAGGGTAGTGAACTCGCTGACGTAGTCGTGGACGCCACCCGCTTGCTCGAGGCGACGAGGCGTGTTCTCGCCTCTTCTAGCATTGCTGGGGCAAACCGCTCTGAGTTCTTGCTCAAGTCTGCCCATGTGTTGATGGCGCAGATGCCTTTGCCCATTTCGCCATGCTTACGACGCCACCATAGTTGTGCAGCACCTAAGGAACGCGGTGCAAGTGCCCACCTTGATGCCTCATCTCTCACACCCATGGCATCGAAATATTGGTCTAGCCCGAAGAGAAAGTTATCCACGATGGTTGCATTCCGTGTGCCATCGAGAGTGTCCGGCTTTGGCACGCCAATGCGCCGCGATCACTCGTGCTTGTGAAGCTCGGCCAGAGGAAAGTGTGCGCTAGTGCCATGCCCAATCTCGCAGACTTCTTCCACTCCGCAGGACAGCACGCAGCCTGCCTTGCACGGTCGCTGAGTTTCATCAACCCTCGTGGAATACTTGAATTCCCTGAGGGTGTTGGCTTGCTCTTGCATGAGGGCCTCGCTGCCACCGTGAAGCTCGGCATATTCGCCTCGAGGCCGCTAACCCTTTCCTCCAATGTTTCGAGGGTGTCCTCAGCGACGGACATTGTTGTTTCCAACGTAGCCAATCGTGGCTCCAAGGCATCGACTGATGCGGCCTTCGACTTGCTTCGAGTCTTGGCCCGCCCGCGAGTGTCATCGCTGCCCCGCTTGGTTCCGGATTATCTCTACACCATGAGCACCTTCTTGCGCCAAGCTTGAGGTCGAAGGTTGGCCATTGCTAGAATGCGCGTGTGCAAACCGTAGCTCGATACCACTTGTCACGGATGGGTGTTTTACAGAAGAAACCCGCAAGCGCACTTAGACAACCTTGTCTGGATGTTGCTAAGTAAGCCTTTGCGCTTTCTCGATAGCTAAGCCAAGAGGTTCCCGAAATGCTAAAGAGAAGGAGAAGCTAGCGAGCAATGTAGCCAAATGCGGAAATTGTATTACTCAAGAGAAACTTACAAGAGAGCTTACAAGTGTTTGATGCTTTGCTTGGATGAGTACAATGCTTAGAGCTCACCTCTATTTATAGCAAAGCTTGGCTAATTCTAGAGAGTTCTATGTACATGTGTCTCAAACCTAGACCGCATAAGTGTCACAAATCTAGGCTATGTACAAAAGTGCTAGAGTTTGCTAGAATGTTCTAGAATCTGCCAAGCTAGCACATCTCGCTCATTCTTCGGGCCATCATGGGCCGGAATCATGCGTCTGCAATAAGCCGCCATCCCTAGTGGAATATTCCGACAAACCCGACCGCCGAGGGATTCTGAGATACTACTAGCTGGAGTGGACAAACTGAAAGAGAAAAAGAGCTGGAAAAACAGAGTATAAAAGGAAACGAAGGAGAACTGGACATGGGTCAAGAATTTGATTCTAAAAGGTCAGTTGGTCAGCATTTCAATTCACAAAAAGAGAGGTTGATTTTCCAATTCATGTGTTCTTCCTTTTCAAATCTCTCTCATCCGATTCTCTCTAAAAACACCATACTTATCCAAAAAGTGGGGCGATATAATACCCTTTCATCTTTCCGGCCTCCCTCACTAGCGGAGATACCAAAAAGAGAAACCCGATCATCGACTTGAAGCGTCGGAGGGTTTTCACCGGAAACGCCCGACGACCCTCGACCCGGCTCAGGAGCGCAGTCCGGAAATCACCGTTCAAGAAGACAGCAGACCCTGACAGAGGGGCAATCCCGCCGAGCTTGTCGCGAGCGTAAGGATCGGCATCGCTTGAACCGCGAGCGTAAGGTTCGGACGCTCTCGCTCGAGCTGCTCGAGGTACCGCTGAAGCGTTCAAGCACCGCTGAGGCACGCGAAAAATCGCGATCAACATCTTTGGCGCCGCTCGCGGATCGCAGACAAAAGCCCGATTTCCTAATACATCAAGACACACAAAACACAACGACGAGGGAAACAACCAAGAGGTGTAAGTCCCGAGGAATCGATGACTCGAGAGAAGTGGCCAACGAGGCCTGTAATGTGGAGATCCGTGAAAGGATGGATCTGATGGAAAACAGATTGAAATTATGACCTCCCGCTATAAGAATTCATGGAAGGACAGAGAAAGCCTCGCAACGATGTCCCGAGTCCAACCGAGGGAATGCTCATGTTCGGAAAACGCGGAGACGAAGCCCAAAGACCTAGGGCACCAAATGTCATGCGAGAGAAGAAACAAACATGGAGGAGTGGGGTCTCGCCAACATTTGCAGGAGATGTACCCAACCTCTCGCATGGAGGAGTTGGAGGGAGAGGTACGCAGATCAGCGCAAGTGGTGGAAGATCTTCTGGGAACCGAAAAGTCCAAGTCGGCGAATAATGCCGACAACGAATCTCCTCTCTCCTGAGATTACGGGTGTCACGATCCCACGTGACTTTCGCCTCCTGATCCGCAATATTCGGGAAAGAATGACCCATTAATACACATAGAGCGGCTCAACGACCCGACAGGGGCGCAAGGTCCGTCACAGAAGACAGAGGCGCAGGCCTTCCCGCCACCTCGAGGGAAGCGGCGAGAGAATGGTACCGCAGTTCTCACCTGGGAAGTATCTCGAAGTCTCAACAGATGCGCAGGAGTTCATGAACAATTTCGGGCGCGTGACCCCGAGGATGACATGACGGAGTCGCTGAGAGTGAGGCAAAAGATGGGAGTCCTCCGGAGTTTATCAAAAGATACCATAGATCGGTCCTAGATCTCGTGCGCTCAACCATCCCCAAGCTCGAGAGGATTAAAGGACGGGATCCTGATGGGGAGATCATGGTATAACTCATGGAGTCCTTCAAACCGCTCATATTCGGATACGTATGAGCAGTGAAACCGGATATGGAAATCAAGAGGAAAAGGCTGCAAAACCGAGGAATTAACAGGACCGTGAGCGCATCTGCTGGCTCATCCGCATTTAACGAGGAGTCAAGAGACCGTGGAACGCACAACTCCCGAGAAGTATTTCCGTAAGTCCCTCTGTATTATAAAATGCTAATGTAAATATTTCGTCCCAATACGGGATATGTAAAAGTACAAATGTATGTAAGAATGAGAAAACATTCATAATGTAAGCTCGTGACGAAGAGCAAAGGTTTAAGAAGAGCTCCTCAAGATGAAGTCCCGTGAGCCTAACTCATTAAAGTGATTGTGCCAAGCTCCAAGTTAATCGAAAACCGTAGCGAGAGTAATATCCAAGCTCGAGTCAATTAAAAGGCTCGAGAGGTAAGAAGAACTCCTCAGACGAAGTCCCAAAGCCTAACTCATTAGCGTGATTCGCCAAGCTCCAAGTTAATTGAAAACCGTAGCAGTGAGTGTCATCGTAACCCCTGTCAATTAAAATGCTCGAGCGTAAGAAGAACTCCTCGCCGAAGTCCCAAAGCCTAACTCATTAGGCGGACTGGCCGAGCTCTAAGTTATTTGAAAACCAGAGCAAGAGTGTTTTCGTAAGCTCTGCAGATTAAAAGGCTCCGGAGAAGAAGAACTCCTCGCCGTAGGTCCCGTGAGCCTAACTCGACTAGACGGATTCGCCAAGCTCCTAGTTATTTGAAACCGTGAGCAGTGAGTATTATCGAAGACCTCGAGTCAATTAAAAGGCTCGAGAGGTAAGAAGAACTCCTCAAGCATGAAGTCCCGCGAGCCTAACTCATTAGGGCGGATTTGCGCCAACTTCAAGTTATTCAAAACCGGAGCAGTGAGTGTCATCGTAACCCCAGTCAATTAAAATGCTCGAGCGGTAAGAAGGTCTCGCCGAAGTCCCAAAGCCTAACTCATTAAAGCGGACTGCGCTAAGCTCCAGTTATTCGAAAACCAGAGCAGGAGTGTTTTCGTAAGCTCTGTAGATTAAAAGGCTCGAGGAGAAGAAGAACTCCTCAAGATGAAGTCCCGCGAGCCTAATTCATTAGAGTGATTGTGCCCACTCGAGTTATCTCGAAACCGAGAGCAGGAGTGTTATCAAGACCTCGAGTTAATTAAAAGGCTCGAAGCGTAAGAAGAGCTCCTCGCTAGAAGTCCCAAAGCCTAACTCATTAAAGCGGACTGTGCCAAGCTCTAAGTTATTTGAAAACCGTAGCAGGAGTGAATCAAAAGCTCTGGTCGATTGAAAGGCTCGAGGAGAAGAAGAGCTCCTATGCATGAAGTCCCAAAGCCTAACTCATTAGGCGGATTTGCCAAGCTCCAAGTTATTTGAAAACCGAGAGTGGGTGATATCGTAAGACCTCTAGTCAATTACAAGCTCGAGCCGGGTTCAAAGGAACCCTTGTCCAAAAGTCCCTAGGCCTAAGTTCGAGGGACGTTGTTCAAGAGCAAATGCGCTCGAGCAAGTCAAATGAGTCTCATAATATAGACTTAAGGCTTACTTAGCCTAAGTCGTAGCAAAATTCTACCATGCATTCATAAACAAAGGATGTACAACACTTAGAAAATTTTTACCGGGCAAGCATATTCAAAGTTAACTCGACGTAGAAGATGTGAATGTATGTACACTAGCAATAATAGAATTGTTGAAAACATGTGTCTCTTTATTTCAAGTCAAAAGATTACATATGTAAAAAAAAAAAAAAAAAAAAAAAAAGAGAAGTGTCCAAGTTATTCAACAAATAGGGGAAGAGCAAAGATCGCAGTAGGGACATCAAAGCAGCAGCAGCAGGAGGAGCAGGAGGAAGGACACCAACGGGAGCTTTCAAGCAGAGCTTCAGCAGGAGCATCAGCAGGAGGGAGGTCACCAGCAGGAGGGGCACCGGAAGAAGAGGGAGCCTACCACCGACCACACCTCGGGGCTCTGATGAAATAGCCACTGTGGTTGCTCATGTATCAGCCTACATACCCTTCAACCGTGGACATGTTTCGGCCTGTGGTATGCCTTGCCAAAAGCATACATCAGCAACAGAATGGAGTCCGCCTCATAGTTGTACCTAGGGCAAGTCGGACCTTCAGATTATCTATTTGCTCCCGAAAACGAGCAGCTTCTCCTCCATGAGCCGCTCAGAATAAGACTTCGAAGTGTCCAAGTCTTTCCGAGCATGCTTCACCGCTCTTGACCTCACCCAACTCCCTTTCAAGCCCGTAGACCTTCGAGTCACCCATCATCGCTTTCTCTCGCAAAGCTTATATTTTCCTCCAAGCAGCCTTCCGATTCTCCTCCTTCGCTTCATTAAAAGCTCGCTCCAAGCTCGAACCTTGCACTGAGTTCTTCCCTGAACTCGTAGTAATCTCATCGAGCCCGGTCGCAGACACCAATGCCCTGTAGGAGAGTCACTGAAGATACCGCGACAATACCGAGGAGAACAGTGATTCTATCTCATCAAGAAACCCGCTCGGCCGCCTCTTCATTAAAAGCCTTCGATAAGTGCTCTGAGCGGCCGGGCCGACTCGCCTCCGCACACCGCCGGCTTGGGGAATAGCCCTCCGCCTCCGCGAGGAGGACCTCGCTCGCACGCCGAATTGCCGAGCCAAGAAGAAGCGTAAGCTCGAGCCAGCGGAGGAGGGCACCTCCTTCTACTCGTGGTCTTTTGATGTGCTCTGAGCTTCAGCTGTCCCCACGCCACCGCAACAGCACCGCGATCCCGCCACCATTTCTTCACTGAATAAGATCGACTCTAAAAGCTCGAGGTGTCAACAGCCCTCGCACGAGCTTATGCTTGTAAGAGCAACCAGCACACGTGCTCGAAGTCGATCGCTAATTAAATAAGAAGCACCCGTGAGGTCGCAAAAACAACCGTGAGCAAGACAATGAAAACAGACGCAAATAGTAGGAACTAAAATGAAATTCACAAGGCGTATAAATGACCTGAATGCGTAAATGCCGCTGAACCGGAGGAACTCCTCGCCACGGCAGCACAGGCTCCCCACTCTCCCCAACGAAGAAGAATTTGCTCTTCCAGCTGCCACCGTGAGGTGGAGATCAGCTGATGGGCTTCTACCCTTCAGCTCGGAGGTAAGATAATACCAACCAAAGATCCTTCGGGCTACACTTAAGTCGGTAGAGGTGTCTCGATTTCCCTACCAAGGGCTCATCCAGATCGCAACTGCTTCCACAAAACGAAGAGCCCTGAAAGGACTCTCCACCCATTCGTGTTCAGCTGCCTGGGGCCGACTGAAACCCGCATAAAACCCTACCAAAATAAGGTCGAGAGGCAACCTAACCCCCACCAAGCACTCCAAATAAGGTCAGTAAACCCACTGGGGCGACCGGGATTTCACCGCCTCGCAACCTCGTAATTACACTATCGGAATGCGGTAGGTTTCCTAAGTCCTGCTCAACTCGATCGAGTGGTTTGACATTCTAAGTAGTCGATGGGTATTCCCCACGCCGACCTCCGGCCGGTCCTCACCCTCCGATGCTACCGGGTCTCACCACGTGCAATTCCTCCTGGACTAGAATCCCTCACTGGGATTATACTCTGAGGTCAGGCCTCACTGAAGAGGAAGAGTCCTCCCAGGACATCCTACTGGTCATTGGGTCCGACATTTTTAAGTGGTATGGAATAACAAGATGCAGAGGAAGAAACAGAGTGGTGAAATGGAAAATTGAGTGGCACCGGACACAAAAGGAAGCGTGGTAGCCTAAGTCGCCTGATGTAAAGAGGAAGACCGATAAGCAAGCGGAGAGCAGTATGAATTTTGAATTTGAATGGTAAGTAAGCAACAGAGGGAACAAGCAAGAAGTCGAGATTTTAAAGAGGAAGACGCTGTCCTTTCGAAAGTGGCGGCAGCAGTGTTCGAGGGACACGACCTTTAGGTCGCTGGCCCTTTCAAATTTCAAATACGCTGCCGGATCAACCCACGTGTCCCGGCCTTAAATGAGAAACGATTCAAGTGGCGCATACACTGGAAGCATGGGAAGTTTAAAAGGCCGCTAATCCTACCATCATTATCGAAGTTTCCAGCCTTATCTCGCTCACTCAAAAGACTAGAAACCTGGGACCGGTGTTTGGTAAATATCGATGTGCCCCTAAAAGCCCTTCCCGGTTTACGGGTAAACATCGACAAACCCTCGAAGCCCTTCCTGCCAAGCAAGACTCCGATGGTAACCTAGCCCGAGCAACCCTCAGTCAAAGCCGGTCAAGGTCGAGAGCCTCGCCCGCCGAGGTCATCCTTCCGTCAAAGCCGGTCAAGGTCGGAGCCCTCGCTCGCCGAGGTCATCCTTCCGGTCAAAGCCGGTCAAGGTCGAGCTCCTCGCCCGCCGAGGTCATCCTTCGTGTCAAAGCCGGTCAAGGTCGAGAGCCCTTGCCCGCCGAGGTCATCCTTCGCGTCAAAGCCGGTCAAGGTCGAGAGCCCTCGCCCGCCGAGGACATCCTTCCGGTCAAAGCCGGTCAAGGTCGGAGTCGAAGCACATCGCCTCCGCCGCAGAGATCCACGAGCACACCGGACAAAACCCGACCTAGACAACCCGACCCGCTATCTCGTAATCCTCGCACACCTTTGATGTCTCGACAAGTGGTCCCACATGGCGGAGAGATGACACCGCTGTTTGCTGGCTCGAGACGCGCCACCAAGCGTGTCATCATTCCTCGCACGCTGCCCGACATGGTGATCTCGCCACGGCATCGGACTAGGGAACAACCGCCATCCCTTGGGAATATTCCGCCAAACCCGACCGCCGAGGGACCCGTATACCACTAGCGTGGAGTGGACAAACTGGAAAGAGAAAAGAGATGGAAAAACAGAGTATAAAAGGAAACGAAGGAGAATCGGCATAGGGTCAAGAATTTGATTCTAAAAGGTTGGTTGGCATTTCAATTCACAAAAAGAGAGGTTGGATTTTCCAATTCACGTGTTCTTCCTTTTCAAATCTCTCTCATCCGATTCTCTAAAAACACCATACTTATCCAAAAAGGGGGCGATATAATACCCTTTCATCTTTCCGGCCTCCCTCACTAGCGGAGATACCAAAAAGAGAAACCCGATCATCGATTGAAGCGCTTGAGGGTTTTCACGGAAACGCCCACGACCCTCGACCCTGGTCAGGAGCGCAGTCCGGAAATCACCGTTCAAGAAGACAAGCAGACCCTGACAGAGGGGCAATCCCGCCGAGCTTGTCGCGAGCGTAAGGATCGGCATCGCTTGAACCGCGAGCGTAAGGTCTGCACGCCTCGCTCGAAGCCGCTTGGAGGTACTGCTGAAGCGTTCAAGCACCGCTGAGGCACGCGTAAAAACCGCATCAACACATTAAACACTTTAGTAACCCTTCTCGTTCAATATCTTTTTTTTTTTTTATAAAATTATTTCTTTAAAAATCACATTAAACACTCGCTTCTCATTGGATGGAATTAGACATTATGAAGATCTTGTGACAAATCTTTGCAGCTGGCAGTAAACCTATCAAATAACTA
>CM046814.1:33518905-33530242 GCA_025617385.1 Murraya koenigii | reverse complement strand
GTTTGGGTAAAATATCGAGACGAGGCCCTAAAAGCCGCTTCATGGTGTATGGGGTAAATGTCGAGACAAACCCCTCGAAGCCCTTAGGCTCAAGCAAGACTCCGATGGTAACCTAGCAGAGCAACCCCTCGGGTCAAAGGCTGGTCAAGGTCGAGAGCTCCTTGCTGCTCGAGGTCATCCTCCGGTCAAAGGCTGGTCGAGGTCGAGAGCTCCTTGCTGCTCGAGGTCATCCTTACGGTCAAAGGCTGGTCAAGGTCGAGAGCTCCTTGCTGCTCGAGGTCATCCTCGAGGTTAAAGGCTGGTCAAGGTCGAGGCCAGGAGCACATCACTCACTGCTCCATGAGATCCACGAGCACAGTTTGGACAAAACCAGAGCCTAGGACAACCAGGCCAGTTATCTCGAGAATCATGGCACACCTTTTGATGTCGACAAGGGTCCCACATGGTGGAGAGATGACCTTTGTTGTCGGTGATCGGCACGTGCCACCAGGT
The DNA here is from genome assembly GCA_025617385.1 of Murraya koenigii. Classification (NCBI taxonomy): domain Eukaryota; kingdom Viridiplantae; phylum Streptophyta; class Magnoliopsida; order Sapindales; family Rutaceae; genus Murraya; species Murraya koenigii. The sequence continues at coordinate 33,529,750 of CM046814.1, read as the reverse complement.
GTCATCATTCCTGCCGCTTGCCGAGCATGGTGATCGGCCACGTGAATCGGATTAAAGGAGCAGTAGCTCATCCACAGGGAATATTCAGTAAACATGTTGTCGAGAGGGACCCGGATACCATTAAGCGTGGGAGTGGACGGCTGGAAAGGAAAAAGCGGGAAAAGCAGTATAAAAGGAAGCGAAGGAGAGCGGCACAAGGGTTGGCATTTGAATTCACAAAGAAAGTTGGATTCTACATAGCTGGACAACGAGTTCTTCCTTTCCAAATTTCTCTCATCGACTTTCTCAAAAACACCATTTACATCCAAAAGGCGAAATAATACCCCTTTCATCTTTCAGGTCTCCCTCACTAAGGGAGATACGAAAAAGAAACCGATTCTTGACTTGGCGTCGGAGGGTTTCGTAGGAAGCCTGGCGACCCCGACTCGGTTTTACGTGAGTGCGGTCAGGAAATCAGCATTACGAAGAAGGCAGTGGACCGGGACAAAGGAGGCAATCCTGCTCGAACTTATCAGCGACGGAAGGATCGAGTCTTGTTTAAAACCATGACGGAAGGTTGAGGCGTTCCTTAGCGGTTTGTTTGGAAATCTTGTTGGAAGGTTCGAAGCCTTTGTTGAGGCCGCGAGAAAATGCGCATCAACATCTTTTGGCGCCGATCTGTGGGGATCGGCACTAAAGCTGATTCCTAATACATTGAAGACACACAAAACACAGCGATGAGGGAAGCAGTAGAAGAGGAGTAAGTCTGAAGAATCGATGACTACGAGAGAAGTGGCCAATGAGGCCCGAGCAGGGAGATCCGAGGAAAGGATGGATCGGATGGAAAAGCAGATCGAAATTATGACCTCCACATTACAAGAATTCGGGGAAGGGACGGAGAAAAGCACACAGCGATGTCCGGAGTCGGTCGAGGAATGCTCGTGTTCGAGAAAGCAGGAGATGAAGCCCAGACCTGGGGCACCAAATGTTGCGGTGAGAGAAGAAACAAACATGGAGGAAAGGGGTCTCGCCAGCATTTGCGGAGGCAGCTGACCTCTCGTCTGCGGAGGAGTTGGAGGGAGAGGTGCAGTGAGTTAGGCGCAAGTGGTGGAAGATCTTGGAGGCAAGAAAGAGTCAGGTGGCGAATAATCTTTGGACGATGAATCTCCTCTCTCCCGGAGATTATGGGTGTCCACGATCCACGTGACTTTCGCTTCCGGATCTGCAATATTCGGGAAAGAGTGACCCGTTAATACACGTAGAGCGGTTCGATGACATGGCGGGGTGCAAGGTGCATCGGCGACCGGAGGTGCGAGGGCCTTCCAGCTCGCTCTTGAGGAAGAGGCGAGAGAATGGTACTGTGAGCTCCACGGGGAAGTATCTTGAGTTTTGAGCAGGATGTGCGGGGAGTTCGCGGAACAATTTGAGTAGCGGTGACCCACGAGGATGACATGATGGGTATCGGAGGTGAGGCGAGAAAGAAGGGAGTCCCTCGGGAGTTTATCAAAAGATACCATAGATCGGTCCTAGATCTTGGTGCGTTCGACCATCCCGAGCTCTAAGGGGATTAAAGAGGGTGTTCGGATGGGAGACCATGGTATAACTGCGAAGTCCTTGATCCGTTCATATTCGAGACGTCTGAACAAATAAAGCTGGACATGGTAATTGAAGAAGAAAAGGTGCATGGTGAGGGTGAACAAGTCCTTTGGAGCAAGGCGGAAGGAGAAAGGAGTCTGCCTGAGGGACCACGAGGCTCCAAGCGACAAGGGCCAAGGCGACCACTGTCTGACCCGTGTCAGAGAGTTCCCCACGCGGATGGTTCCCCGACCACCCGCAGGTCTCAGGCAGGGATCGCGAGAGAATCTAGGCGTCGTGATGGCCATACATCCATGACCCGAGCCAAGGTAGACACTGAAGTGAGCCATGCGGGGGTGATCGTTTCTGCCACCCAGCAGAAGCTTCAGGGGATAGGGGCGGTCAAGTAGTGGAGCAGGCCACGCTTACAGACGAGTATCTGAAGTTGAAGGTGTCTCTTGAAGAGATACTTCGAGTGGGCGAGGCGTGGTGCTTGAGCCCTCAGCCGTGGATGACCACGCCCGGCCGAGGCGGAGCAGAGGCGATTCTGCCGTTTCCATGGAGACCATGGTCACACCACGTCACGGTCTGCGTGATTTGAAAAACCAGGTAGAAGATTTGGTCGAAATCGATACTGGATGAGTTATAGAAGGAGGGCACGGTGGTTGAACAACGGTGAGGAAGGTGACCGAGGCCTATGAAATAGATCTGAGAACCGCCATCCACGAGAGTAATTTCGGGTGGTCCAACGATGGCGGAAGTTCTAGCAGGGCCGGAAAAATTATTGCGAGATATCTGCATTGCCGTAGAGAAGTCTATTCACTTGCTCCTGCTGACCAAGAAGGCCAAGGTTCGGCGGTGCCAATCATGTGGACGAGATGAAGATGAAGAGGGGTCTTGTACCCCACGAAGATGCTACAGTGGTTAAAGCCAATGTAGCGAATAAGGAAGTTGACCGAATATTGGTTGATTCGGGGAGCTCGGTAGATATTCTTTTTAAATCCACACTCGAGGATTTAGGAATAGCGGTAGCGAGCCTCGAGCATCTGAGCACTTCCTTGAAGGGGTTCGGGGAGGAAAGCTAATACCTCAAGGAATCATCAAGTTGGCGGTAACCATGGGCTCAAAACCTTTCGAGAAGAACATGATCTTTGGATTTCGTGGTGGTAGATGAAATCGGCCCATGTCGAGCGATTCAGGGAGGCCATTTATGAGGATCGACCAATGCGTGGTGTCCACCCATTACCTAGCCACTAAAGTGTCGAGTAAATGGGGCTTATAGGGGTTCGTGAAAGGCGACCGAAGGGTGGCGGAGGCTGTATCGATGGTAGCCAAAGAAACAATCTGATTACCTCGGCTAGACACGAGGCGAGAATCGAGGCGGAAGGCGAGAGCCGGTGGGAAGGCTGGAGGAGCTCGAGGTGAGAGCAGGATGACCCAGGAAGAAGGTCAGGATCGGCTCGAGCCTTAGCGAGCCGTTGAAGGAAAAGTTGGTGGAATGCTGCGAGCACCGCGAGATGTGTTCGCATGGACGCATGATGATATGCAGGATCGACCCGGAGGTGGCGTGTCGCGGTGGCGGTGCTGGAGAGATGCTTAAGCCGGTAAAGCGAGAAGAGGAGGTGCGTGAACCGGGAGAGATCTGAAGCCATCAGCTGCGAGGTTGAAAAGCTGCTTGAAGCGGGATTCATCTAGGAGGTGTCTACCACGAATGGATCTCGAATGTAGTCTTCAGTGAAGAAAGCAAATGGGAAATGGAGAATGTGTGTTGATTTCGCAGATTTGAACAAGGCACGCTTAGAAAGATAGCTTTCCACTACAAAGATAGACCAGTGGTGGACTACTGGCGAGAGCACGGGTTCTTAGCTTCGTGGATGCATTCTCGGGATATAACAAATTCCATGCACCGATCGAGACGAGGGTGTCTGACTTTCATCACCGATCGAGATTGTGTTGCTACTGAGGTCATGCCTTTCGGCCTAAAGAATCGCGAGGCAGCGTGTCGGAGGCTAGTGAATAAGGTTTTCAAGCCATTGATCGGTCGGACTATGGAGGTATATGTAGATGACATGATCACCGAGTCTAGAGACGCGGAGGAGCATGTAAAGCATCTAGAGGAGACCTTAGCCCTCTGAGGAAGTCTAGAATGAAGTTAAACCCAGAAAAATGTGCTTTTGGAGTGAGTTCGGGAAAATTCCTAGGCTTTATGGTGAGTCGCGGGGATTGAGGCCAATCAGGAGAAGATCGAGGCGGTGATAGAAATGAGGGTCCCTCGTAACCTCGAGGAGATCACAGTCGGCCGGCGAGCTGGCGTCCCTCAGCGAGGTTCGTATCTCGAGCCAGCGATAAATCTGAGAGTCTTCTTCCGGGAAATGAAGAAGAGGCGGGAAGGCGAAATGGGCCTTAGAATCGCGAGGCGTTCAGCGGTGAAAGAGTATTTGCTTAAAAGCTCAGATTCTTGTCAACACCTCGGCGGGAGAGGTCTTGTTTACATGCTTGGCCGTATCGATGGGCAACAAGCTCGATTCGATAAGGGAGGAATCGAGATCCGATGCCACATGTATTACAGGCGAGGCGTTCTTTGAAGCGAAGCTCGGTATCGACCATGGAGAAGTGGGCTCTAGCCACAGTCGCAGCGGCCAGGCGAGGCCTTATTTTCAAGCACATTCGGTGGTGAGTGCTTGACTAACCTGATCCCTCGGGCAAACTACTACACAAGCACGAGACCTACGGAAGGTTGGTTAAATGGTCGGTGGAGTTAAGCGAGTTTGACGCTTAATTACCGACCCGAGCGACCATAAAAGCACAATCTTTAGCGGAGCTTAGTGGTCGAGTGCGCAGCGAGGGAAAAGAGGCGGAGGCGAACCCTCGTCAAGCTCCAGGGCTTGACCAAAACATGGGTAGTCACGGTAGATGGATCACTGTGGAAGTCGGGGAGCGGGAGGCGGGGTGGTGCTTTCGAAGGTCGGAGGAGGCGGAGATGCTGTCTGTTGTGAGATTAGAGTTCGAAGTCACCAACAATCGGGTCGAATATGAAGGCTGTAATAAGCGGGTTTGAAGCTCGCCTCGGTAGTAAAGCGAGAGGAGATAAAGCTTAGAGCGGACTCCCGGTTGATAACTAATCACCTCGACGAGAGCTTTCGAGCGAAGGGAGAAGATGGATGCCTACCTTGGAAGGTAAGGCGGTAATGAAAAATTTCAGGTGTCGAGGTGGAGCAGATCAGGGGAAGAATTTTCGGCGAGATATGATAGCTCGCATGGCAGCCACCTCGGACCCCAAGTTTCAAAATCTATCCTCTCGAAGTCAAAACACCTGCTCGAGTATCGGCGGGAGGACAGGTGATGAACTAGCAGCGAGCAACACACGGATGCGGTAGATCATCTCTACCTCGAGGAAGGGACGGTGCCGGTGATAAGAAGCGAGGCAAGGAAATTGAGGTGCAAAGCGGCCGGTACACTCTCATCGATGGGGTCTTATATAGGCGAGGTACACTCTCCCGCTGCTGCGGTGTTTAGACCGAGAGGAGGCTGATTACGATCCTCAAGAGATACACGAGAGTCTGTGGAAATCACTCAGGTTCGAGGTCCTTGGCTTTCGAGGCCTTGAGGCAAGGGTATTTTGGCCCGCGTGCACAGATGCTCGGGAGAAGGCGAGGCTGCAGAGGCGCGGAGCTTTGCTAACCACGACTCGACCTCAGGAGAACCTTCAGCGATGAACTCGCCATGGCCATTTGCTCGATGGGGAATAGATTTGATTGGGCCCTTCTTAGAAAGGAGAGCATCCGCCACCCATGCTTATAGTCGCGATTGATTATTTCACCGAATGGGTCGAAGTGGGAGCCTTGAGCGGCATCGCGGAAGGTAAAACCACGATTTCATTTGGAAGAATGTGATTTGCGGTATGGGATTCCCCAGTGCATTGGTCACTGAAATAATGGGAGGCGGTTTGATAATGGCAAGTTCGAGAGACTTACAGTCGGAACACAGGAATAGAGTTGAAGTTTTGCTCTCCCTCGCCTGCAGGGCCAATGGGCAAGTAGAGGCCATGAATAAAACTATAAAGCGCCTCTTGAAGACAAAGTTTGGGCGAGCAAAAGGGGCTTGGGTGGATGAGCTGCACGGTGTCTTGTGGGCCTCTGAGAACCACACGCAAAGCGGCCCTTGGAGACCCCGATTCTCCTTGGCATTTGGACCTGAGCGGTGGTTCCAGTGAGATAGGAATGGGGACACACGGACGAGAACACTTGACGAGGAGCAAAACAACGAGCGGATGTGTGCGGGGCTGGACTTCTTTGGAAGAAAAGAGAAAGGATAGGCTGCCGAGATTTGGAATATCAACGAAGAGTGGCTCGTTATTACGATCGGAAGGTACACATTCATGGATTCGGTGGGTGATTGGGTATTGAGGAAAGTTAACGAGCACGAGAGACCCGAGACAAGGTGTACTTGGACCAAGCTGGGAAGGTCCATGTCGAGTCACTCAACTAGCGGGACCGGGAGCATCTGGGTTGGCTCGTCAGGATGGACGAGAGGTCGAGGCCATGGAGCAGCGCAACTCACGAGGAAGTATTTTCAATGGGTTTTCTTGTATTGAAATGCTAATGTAAATATTTCATCCCAGATGGGATATGTAAAAGTACAAATGTATGTAAAAATAAGAACGACATTTATAATGCAAGTTCAAAATAAAGAATGGAAGAAGAAGAGCTCCACGGCATGAAGTCCCGAGCCTAACTCATTAGGCGGGGACGGTGCCAGCTTCGGGTTGTTGAAAACCGAGGCGGGAGTGTCATCGGAAGACCTCGAGTCAATTAAAGGCTCGGCGGAAGAAGAACTCCTCGGCGGAAGTCCCAAGCCTAACTTCATTAGGCGGGACGGTGCCAGCTTCGGGTTGTTGAAAACCAGGCGGGGTGTCATCGAGACCTCGAGTCGATTAAAGGCTCGGCGGAAGAAAACTCCTCGGCAGAAGTCCCAAGCCTAACTCATTAGGCGGGATGGTGCCAAGCTTCGGGTTATTTGAAAACCAGGCGGGAGTGTCATCGAAGCTCGGGTCGATTAAAAGGCTCGAGAGAAGAAGAACTCCTCGGCATGAAGTCCCAGAGCCTAACTCATTAGGCGGGGCGGTGCTGAAGCTTCGGGTTGTTGAAAACCGAGGCGGGGTGTCATCGAGAACCTCGAGTCGATTAAAGGCTCGGCGGAAGAAGAACTCCTCGGCGGAAGTCCCAAGCCTAACTTCGTTAGGCGGGATGGTGCCAGCTCGGGTTATTTGAAAACCAGGCGGGAGTGTCATCGAAGCTCGGGTCGATTAAAGGCTCGAGAAGAAGAAGAACTCCACGGCATGAAGTCCCGAGCCTAACTCATTGGGCGGGGCGGTGCTAGAGACTCGGGTTGTTGAAAACCGAGGCGAGGGTGTTATCGGAAGACCTCGGGTCAATTCTGAGGCCGAGCAGGGGTTCGAAGGAACCCCTTGTCCAAAGATCCACAGGCCTAAGTTCGAGGCGGGACGTTGTCTAGCAAGAGCCAAATGCGAGGCTCGAGCAAGTCAAATGAGCTCATAAAATAGACATAAGGCTTATTTAGCCTAAGTCGAAGCAAAACTCTACCATGCATTCATAAATAAAGGATGTACAACACTTAGAAAATTTTTCTTGGGCAAGCACATTCAAAGTTAACTTCAGCGTAGAAGGCGAGGAATGTATGTACACTAGCGATCAATAGAATTGTTGAAAACATGTGTCTCTTTATTTCAAGTGAAAAGATTACATATGTAAAAAAAAAAAAAAAAATGAGAAGAAGAAAAAGTGTCAAGTTATTGACAGCAGCGGGGAAGAAGCGACATCGGCGAGGAACATCGGCCGGCGGGACCAGCAGCGGGAGGAGGTAGGAGGAAGGACACAGTGAGCTCAGCGAGGAGCTTGGCGGGAACCAGCGGGAGCATCAGCGGGAGGGAGGTCACCGGCGGGAGGAGCCTTTGGAAGAAGAGGCCGGCTCAGCTGACCACACGCTAGGGGCTCGGATGAAGTAGCTACTGAGGTCGCTCATGTACTCGATTACATACCACTTGACCTTGGTCATGTCGGCCGAGGTATGCCTTGCCAAAAGCATACATAAAGCGATCGTGGCTGGAGTGCCTTGAGTGTTATACTCGGTGTGAGGTTGGACGCTTGAGTATCTGTTGCTCACGAGGCAGGTGAGCTTCTCCCTCAGTGAGCTGCTCGTAACAAGACTTCGAGTATCGAGGTCTTTCAGGTGTGCTTGACTCGTTCTTGACCTCGGCCGACTCCGCTTTCAAGCCGGAGACGCTTGAGTCGGCAGCTTGCATTTTCTCTGCAAAGTTTATATTTTCATCCAGTGACACGATTCTCCTCCTTACGCTCATTCAAAGCATGCTCCGAGCTACGGACGCTTTGCGGAGTTCTTCACAGGAACTCGAGGTAATCTCATTGAGCACAGTCGCGGATACCAATGCTCTAGAGGAGGCCATTTGGAAGATCTTGCCACGGCTTGGGGAGAGCGAGTTCTATCTCGTCGAGAACACGTCGGTCGGCTCTTCGTTAAAAGCCTTACGATAAGGCTCGGGACGGTAGGTGACTCTGCTCACTGCTGCTGTCTTGGTTTGAGAGCAGATCCTCTGTCTCCTGCGAGGAGGACCACCTTTCTGCCGCTCGACTGTCGGTAGAAGAAGAGCGAAGCTCGAGCTGGTGGAGGTGGGGCACCTCGCCCGGCTCGTGGTCTTTTGATGTGCTCGCGAGCTTGATTGTCCTCAGCGCTGTGCTGACAGCTTCGCGCATCACTGCGATCATTTCTTCACTCGGAACCAGATTGGACTACAAAAGCTACGAGATGTCAGCGACTCCACCTGCGAGCTTGCGTTTGCGAAGCGATCTGCACTGCGTGCTCGAGGCGGCTGTTAATTGAATAAGAAGCACTCAGGAGGCTGCGAAAAACAACGAGCAAGACAATGAAAGCAGGCCGAATCTGAGGAACTAAAAGTAAAATTCACAAAGCGGATAAATGACACGGAATGCGAAATGCATGCGGGACTGGAGGAACTCCCTCGCTACGAAGTGCAGCGTGCCCAGCTCTCCCGACGAAGAAGAATTTGCTCTTCGGTTGCCACGGAGGTAGGGAGATCGGTGATGGGCTTCACACCGCTCGGTGGAGGTAAGATAATACCAACCGACATCGCTTTGGGCTACACTTAAGGTGGTAGAGGTGTCGATTTCCCTACAGGGGCTCATCGGATCGTGACGTTTCCACAAGCGAAGAGCCGGAAAGGACTCTCCACCCATTCGGGTTCGGTTGCCCGAGGGCGGGCGAAACCGGACAAAACCGGCCAAAATAAAGTTTGGAGGCGGCTAACCCCGTCTGAAGCACTCCGAATAGAAGGTTGTAAACCCGTGGAGGCGGTGAGGATCTCACCTGCACAGCGACCTCGAATTACACTATCGGGAATGTGGTAGGTTTCCACTAAGTGCATTCGACTCCGATTGAGTGGTTTGACATTCTAAATAGTCGATGGGGTATTCCCAGCTCGGACCTCTGGTGGCCCTTACCCTACGATCTTGGTGGGTCTCGGTAGCGGGTAATCCCTCTCGGGACTAGAATCCCTCACGGGGATTATACTCGGAGGCATGCCTCGCTAGAAGAGGAAGAGTCCTCCGGTGACATCCTACAGGGGTTCTTTGGGGTCGGACATTTTAAGGAAATGGACTAACAAGATCGCGAGAGGAAGAAGCAGTGGTGAAATGGAAAATTGAGTGGTACACGGACACTGAAAGGAAGTGTGGGTGGCCGGGAGCCGCCATGCGGAAAGAAGAAGGCCAGATAAGCGAGGGAGGCGGATGAATTTTGAATTCGAGATGAGAAGTAAGCAAATAGAGGAGCGAGTGAAGAAGTCGGGGATTTTAAAGAGGAAGGCAGCGTCCTTTCGGTGGCGGCGTGCGTTTCGAGGACACGACCTTTTAGGTCGCGTCCTTCGAATTTCAAATCTGTGGTGGGATCGACCACGTGTCCGTCTTAAATGAGAAATGATTCAGTGGCGAGGCAGTTTGGGAAGCATGGGGAAGTGTAAAGGCGCGAGTCGGCCCATCATTCTTGAGTTTCAGTCTTATCTTGCTTCGCTCAAAAGACTAGAGCGGGGGTCGGTGTTTGGGTAAAATATCGAGACGAGGCCACAAAAGCCCTTCACGGTGTATGGGGTAAATATCGGACAAACCCCTCGAAGCCCTTAGGCTCAAGCAAGACTCACGATGGTAACCTGGCAGAAGCAACCCCTCGGGTCAAAGGCTGGTCAGGTCGGGAGCTCCTTGCACTGCTCGAGGTCATCCCTCGGTCAAGGCTGGTCGAGGTCGAGAGCTCCTTGCACTGCTCGAGGTCATCCATACGGTCAAGGCTGGTCAAGGTCGAGGCTCCTTGCACTGCTCGAGGTCATCCCTCGGGTTAAAGGCTGGTCGAGGTCGAGGCCAGGAGCACATCACTCACCTTCGCTCGAGAGATCCACGAGCACAGTTGGACAAAGCCAGAGCCTAGGACAACCAGGCCAGATTATCTCGAGAATCACGGCACACCTTTTGATGTCGACAAGGGTCCCGCATGGTGGAGAGATGACCTTTGTTGTCGGTGATCGGCACGTGCCACAAGGTGTCATCATTCCACTGCGCTTTGCAGGCATGGTGATCAGCCACGTGAATCGGATTAAAGGAGCAGTAGCTCATCCACAGGGAATATTCAGCCAAACTGTTGTCGAGAGGGACCCGGATACCATTAAGCGTGGGAGTGGACTGACTGGAAAGGAAAAAGCGGGAAAAGCAGTATAAAAGGAAGCGAAGGAGAAGCGGCACAAGGGTTGGCATTTGAATTCACAAAAGAAGTTGGATTCTACATGGCTGGACAACGAGTTCTTCCTTTCCAAATTTCTCTCATCGACTTTCTCTAAAAACACCATTTACATCCAAAGGGGCGAAATAATACCCCTTTCATCTTTCAGGTCTCCTCACTAAGGAGATACCAAAAAGAAACCGATTCTTGACTTGGCGTCGGAGGGTTTCGTGGAAAGCCCGGCGACCCACGACCGGTTTTACGTGAGTGCGGTCAGGAAATCAACTATTCAGAAGAAGGCGGACTCGGGACAAAGGAGGCAATCCTGCTCGAACTTATCAGCGGCGGAAGGATCGAGTCTTGTTTAAAACCATGACGGAAGGTTCGAGACGTTCCTTAGCGGTATGTTTGGAAATCTTGTTGGAAGGTTCGAAGCCTTTGTTGAGGCACGCGAGAAAATCGCATCAACAA
>CM046814.1:33320270-33518805 GCA_025617385.1 Murraya koenigii | reverse complement strand
ATGGAAGTTACGTATTGTTAACTGGCAAAATCAAACGAAGGTCCGAAATGGACCCGTGGTTCTTCCCTGTGGCATCGTGTTCCCAATGACGGACGCGTGTGGCATGGCCTTGTAAGAAATTAGGTGAAAATTCGAAAGCCACCAAAGAGAAGTCCAAAACCCGTGTGCTATAGCCTTGGGTTTTGGGCAAAAAATGGTATATTTTTGGGAGACTAGGGTATTGCTCCAAACGTAACCCGGTTTGTCTTTGTCACAGCCTTTATTTGGATTCGTGAAGAGCCAGTCCAAGTAGTGGGGCACAGCTTCATGAAGGTTCTACTATTTTTGATGATTTTTTAAAAAAAATACAAGCAAAATTGAATTTTCCTTATTTTTGGAAAAAAATCAAGTAAAAATCAAACGAACGGCCGAAACAAACCCGTGGTTCTTCCTGTGGCATCGTGTTCCCAGTACGGACGCGTGTGGCACGGCCTTGTGAGAAATTAGGTGAAAATTCGAAAGCCACCAAAGGGAAGTCCAAAACCCGTGTGCTATACCCTTGGGTTTTGGGAAAAAAAATAGTATATTTTTGGGAGACTAGGGTATTTCTCCAAACGTAACCCGGTCTGTCTCTATCAGAGCTCTATTTGGATTCGTGAAGAGCCGTCTGAAGTAGTGGGGCACAGCTCAGTGAAGGTTCTACTATTTTTGGTGATTTTTAAAAAATACCAACAAAATTGATTTTTCCTTATTTTTTGGAAAAAATCAAGTAAAAATCAAACGAAGGTCCGAAACAGACCCGTGGTTCTTCCTGTGGCATCGTGTTCCCAGTACGGACGCGTGTGGCATGGCCTTGTAAGAAATTAGGTGAAAATTCGAAAGCCACCAAAGAGAAGTCCAAAACCCGTGTGCTATAGCCTTGGGTTTTGTGCAAAAAATGGTATATTTTTGGGAGACTAGGGTATTGCTCCAAACGTAACCCGGTTTGTCTTTGTCACAGCCTTATTTGGATTCGTGAAGAGCCGTCTGAAGTAGTGGGGCACAGTTTCATGAAGGTTCTACTATTTTTTTACGATTTTTTAAAAAAAATACCAGCAACATTGATTTTTCCCTTATTTTTTGAAAAAAATGAAGTAAAAATCAAACGAAGGTCCAAAACAGACCCGTGCTTCTTCCTCTGGCATCGTGTACCCTGTACGGACGCGTGTGGCACGACCTTGCAAGAAATTAGGTGAAAATTCGGAAGCCACCAAAGAGAAGTCCAAAACCCGTGTGCTATAGCCTTGGGTTTTGGGCAAAAAAATGCTATATTTTTGGGAGACTAGGGTATTTCTCCAAACGTAATCCGATCTGTCTCTATCAGAGCTCTATTTGGATTCGTGAAGAGCCGTCTCAAGTAGTGGGGCACAGTTCCAGGAAGGTTCTACTATTTTTGGTGATTTTTAAAAAATACCAACAAAATTGATTTTTCTCTTATTTTTTGAAAAAAATCAAGTAAAAATCAAACGAAGGTCCGAAACAGACCCGTGGTTCTTCCTGTGGCATCGTGTTCCCATTACGGACGCGTGTGGCATGGCCTTGTAAGAAATTAGGTGAAAATTCGAAAGCCACCAAAGAGAAGTCCAAAACCCGTGTGCTATAGCCTTGGGTTTTGTGCAAAAAATGGTATATTTTTGGGAGACTAGGGTATTGCTCCAAACGTAACCCGGTTTGTCTTTGTCACAGCCTTATTTGGATTCGTGAAGAGCCGTCTGAAGTAGTGGGGCACAGTTTCATGAAGGTTCTACTATTTTTTTACGATTTTTAAAAAATACTGAAGAACATTGATTTTTCCCTTATTTTTTGAAAAAAATGAAGTAAAAATCAAACGAAGGTCCAAAACAGACTCGTGCTTCTTCCTGTGGCATCGTGTACCCAGTACGGACGCGTGTGGCACGACCTTGCAAGAAATTAGGTGAAAATTCGGAAGCCACCAAAGAGAAGTCCAAAACCCGTGTGCTATAGCCTTGGGTTTTGGGCAAAAAATGGTATATTTTTGGGAGACTAGGGTATTTCTCCAAACGTAACCCGGTCTGTCTCTATCAGAGCTCTATTTGGATTCGTGAAGAGCCGTCTGAAGTAGTGGGGCACAGTTCCAGGAAGGTTCTACTATTTTTAGGTGATTTTTAAAAAATACCAACAAAATTGATTTTTCCTTATTTTTTGAAAAAATCAAGTAAAAATCAAACGAAGGTCCAAACAGCACCCGTGGTTCTTCCCGTGGCATCGTGTTCCCGAGTACGGACGCGTGTGGCATGGCCTTGTAAGAAATTAGGTGAAAATTGAAAGCCACTGAAGAGAAGTCCAAAACCCGTGTGCTATAGCCTTGGTTTTGGGCAAAAATGGTATATTTTTGGGAGACTAGGGTATTGCTCCAAACGTAACTCGGTTTGTCTTTGTCACAGCCTTATTTGGATTCGTGAAGAGCCATTCAAGTAGTGGGGCACAGTTTCATGAAGGTTCTACTATTTTTAGGTGATTTTTTAAAAAAATACCAACAAAATTGATTTTTTCCTTATTTTTTGGAAAAAATCAAGTAAAAATCAAACGAAGGTCCGAAACAGACCCGTGGTTCTTCCTGTGGCATCGTGTTCCCAGTACGGACGCGTGTGGCATGGCCTTGTAAGAAATTAGGTGAAAATTCGAAAGCCACCAAAGAGAAGTCCAAAACCCGTGTGCTATAGCCTTGGGTTTTGGGCAAAAAATGGTATATTTTTGGGAGACTAGGGTATTGCTCCAAACGTAACCCGGTTTGTCTTTGTCACAGCCTTATTTGGATTCGTGAAGAGCCGTCTGAAGTAGTGGGGCACAGTTTCATGAAGGTTCTACTATTTTTTTACGATTTTTTAAAAAAAATACAAGCAAAATTGAATTTTCCTTATTTTTTGAAAAAAATCAAGTAAAAATCAAACGAAGGTCCAAAACAGACCCGTGCTTCTTCCTCTGGCATCGTGTACCCTGTACGGACGCGTGTGGCACGGCCTTGCAAGAAATTAGGTGAAAATTCGGAAGCCACCAAAGAGAAGTCCAAAACCCGTGTGCTATAGCCTTGGGTTTTGGGCAAAAAAAATGGTATATTTTTGGGAGACTAGGGTATTTCTCCAAACGTAACCCGGTCTGTCTCTGTCAGAGCTCTATTTGGATTCGTGTAGAGCCGTCTGAAGTAGTGGGGCACAGTTCCAGGAAGGTTCTACTATTTTTTGGTGATTTTTTTAAAAAAATACCAACAAAATTGATTTTTCCCTTATTTTTTGGAAAAAATCAAGTAAAAATCAAACGAAGGTCCAAAATGCAGACCGTGGTTCTTCCCGTGGCATCGTGTTCTCAGTACGGACGCGTGTGGTATGGCCTTGCAAGAAATTAGGTGAAAATTTGAAGCCACCAAAGGGAAGTCCAAAACCCGTGTGCTATAGCCTTGGGTTTTGGGCAAAAATGGTATATTTTTGGGAGACTAGGGTATTTCTCCAAACGTAACCCGGTCTGTCTCTATCAAAGCCCTATTTGGATTCGTGAAGAGCCGACTCAAGTAGTGGGGCACAGTTCCAGGAAGGTTCTACTATTTTTTGTTGATTTTTAAAAAAATACCAACAAAATTGATTTTTCCCTTATTTTTGAAAAAATCAAGTAAAAATCAAACGATGGTCCGAAACAGACCCGTGGTTCTTCCTGTGGCATCGTGTACCCAGTACGGACGCGTGTGGCATGGCCTTGTAAGAAATTAGGTGAAAATTCGAAAGCCACCAAAGAGAAGTCCAAAACCCGTGTGCTATAGCCTTGGGTTTTGGGCAAAAAATGGTATATTTTTGGGAGACTAGGGTATTGCTCCAAACGTAACCCGGTTTGTCTTTGTCATGAGCTCTTATTTGGATTCGTGAAGAGCCGTCTGAAGTAGTGGGGCACAGTTTCATGAAGGTTCTACTATTTTTACTGATTTTTTAAAAAATACCAACAAAATTGATTTTTCCCTTATTTTTGGAAAAAAATCAAGTAAAAATCAAACGAAGGTCCAAAACAGACCCGTGCTTCTTCCTCACGGCATCGTGTTCCCAGTACGGACGCGTGTGGCACGGCCTTGCAAGAAATTAGGTGAAAATTGAAAGCCACCAAGAGAAGTCCAAAACCCGTGTGCTATAGCCTTGGGTTTTGGGCAAAAAATAGTATATTTTGGGAGACTAGGGTATTTCTCCAAACGTAACCCGATTCTGTCTCTATCATGAGCTCTATTTGGATTCGTGAAGAGCCGTCTCAAGTAGTGGGGCACAGTTCGTGAAGGTTCTACTATTTTTGGTGATTTTTTAAAAAATACTAACAAAATTGATTTTTCCTTATTTTTTGAAAAATCAAGTAAAAATCAAACGAAGGGCCGAAACAGACCCGTGGTTCTTCCTGTGGCATCGTGTTCCCAGTACGGACGCGTGTGGCACGGCCTTGTAAGAAATTAGGTGAAAATTCGGAAGCCACCCAAGAGAAGTCCAAAACCCGTGTGCTATAGCCTTGGGTTTTGGGCAAAAATGGTATATTTTTGGGAGACTAGGGTATTGCTCCAAACGTAACCCGGTTTGTCTTTGTCACGAGCTCTATTTGGATTCGTGAAGAGCCGTCCAAGTAGTGGGGCATAGTTTCATGAAGGTTCTACTATTTTTTACGATTTTTAAAAAATACTAAGCAAAATTGATTTTTCCTTTATTTTTTGAAAAAAATCAAGTAAAAATCAAACGAACGGCCGAAACAGACCCGTGGTTCTTCCTGTGGCATAGTGTTCCCAGTACGGACGCGTGTGGCACGGCCTTGCGAGAAATTAGGTGAAAATTCGGAAGCCACCAAAGGGAAGTCAAAAACCCGTGTGCTATAGCCTTGGGTTTTGGGCAAAAAAATTGGTATATTTTTGGGAGACTAGGGTATTTCTCCAAACGTAACCCGGTCTGTCTCTATCAGAGCTCTATTTGGATTCGTGTAGAGCCGTCTGAAGTAGTGGGGCACAGTTCCAGGAAGGTTCTACTATTTTTTGGTGATTTTTTTAAAAAAATACCAACAAAATTGATTTTTCCTTATTTTTGGAAAAATCAAGTAAAAATCAAACGAAGGTCCGAAAGCAGACCCGTGGTTCTTCCTGTGGCATCGTGTTCCCAGTACGGACGCGTGTGGCATGGCCTTGTAAGAAATTAGGTGAAAATTCGAAAGCCACCAAAGAGAAGTCCAAAACCCGTGTGCTATAGCCTTGGGTTTTGTGCAAAAATGGTATATTTTGGGAGACTAGGGTATTGCTCCAAACGTAACCCGGTTTGTCTTTGTCACAGCCTTATTTGGATTCGTGAAGAGTCGTCTCGAGTAGTGGGGCACAGTTCCAGGAAGGTTCTACTATTTTTTGCTGATTTTTTTAAAAAAATACCAACAAAATTGATTTTTCCCTTATTTTTTGAAAAAAATCAAGTAAAAATCAAACGAAGGTCCAAAACAGACCCGTGCTTCTTCCTGTGGCATCGTGTACCCAGTACGGACGCGTGTGGCACGACCTTGCAAGAAATTAGGTGAAAATTCGGAAGCCACCAAAGAGAAGTCCAAAACCCGTGTGCTATAGCCTTGGGTTTTGGGCAAAAAATGGTATATTTTTGGGAGACTAGGGTATTTCTCCAAACGTAATCCGATCTGTCTCTGTCAGAGCTCTATTTGGATTCGTGAAGAGCCGTCTGAAGTAGTGGGGCACAGTTCCAGGAAGGTTCTACTATTTTTTGGTGATTTTTTAAAAAAATACCAACAAAATTGATTTTTTCCTTATTTTTTGGAAAAAATCAAGTAAAAATCAAACGAAGGTCCGAAACAGACCCGTGGTTCTTCCTGTGGCATCGTGTTCCCAGTACGGACGCGTGTGGCATGGCCTTGTAAGAAATTAGGTGAAAATTCGAAAGCCACCAAAGAGAAGTCCAAAACCCGTGTGCTATAGCCTTGGGTTTTGGGCAAAAAATGGTATATTTTTGGGAGACTAGGGTATTGCTCCAAACGTAACCCGGTTTGTCTTTGTCACAGCCCTATTTGGATTCGTGAAGAGCCGTCTGAAGTAGTGGGGCACAGTTTCATGAAGGTTCTACTATTTTTTTACGATTTTTTAAAAAAAATACCAGCAACATTGATTTTTCCCTTATTTTTTGAAAAAAATGAAGTAAAAATCAAACGAAGGTCCAAAACAGACCCGTGCTTCTTCCTCTGGCATCGTGTACCCTGTACGGACGCGTGTGGCACGACCTTGCAAGAAATTAGGTGAAAATTTGGAAGCCACCAAAGAGAAGTCCAAAACCCGTGTGCTATAGCCTTGGGTTTTGGGCAAAAAAATGCTATATTTTTGGGAGACTAGGGTATTTCTCCAAACGTAATCCGATCTGTCTCTGTCAGAGCTCTATTTGGATTCGTGAAGAGCCGTCTGAAGTAGTGGGGCACAGTTCCAGGAAGGTTCTAATATTTTTTGGTGATTTTTTTAAAAAAATACCAACAAAATTGATTTTTCTCTTATTTTTTGAAAAAAATCAAGTAAAAATCAAACGAAGGTCCGAAACAGACCCGTGGTTCTTCCTGTGGCATCGTGTTCTCAGTACGGACTCGTGTGGTATGGCCTTGCAAGAAATTGGGTGAAAATTTGGAAGCCACCAAAGAGAAGTCCAAAACCCGTGTGCTATAGCCTTGGGTTTTGGGCAAAAAGTGGTGTATTTTTTGGAGACTAGGGTATTTCTCCAAACGTAACCCGGTCTATCTCTGTCAAAGCCCTATTTGGATTCATGAAGAGCAGTCTGAAGTAGTGGGGCACAGTTCCAGGAAGGTTCTACTATTTTTTGTTGATTTTTTAAAAAAATTACCAGCAAAATTGATTTTTCCCTTATTTTTTGAAAAAAACCAAGTGAAAATCAAACGATGGTCCGAAACAGACCCGTGGTTCTTCCTGTGGCATCGTGTACCCAGTACGGACGCGTGTGGCATGGCCTTGTAAGAAATTAGGTGAAAATTCGAAAGCCACCAAAGAGAAGTCCAAAACCCGTGTGCTATAGCCTTGGGTTTTGGGCAAAAATGGTATATTTTTGGGAGACTAGGGTATTGCTCCAAACGTAACCCGGTTTGTCTTTGTCACAGCCTTATTTGGATTCGTGAAGAGCCGTCTGAAGTAGTGGGGCACAGTTTCATGAAGGTTCTACTATTTTTTTACGATTTTTTAAAAAAAATACAAGCAAAATTGAATTTTCCCTTATTTTTTGAAAAAAATCAAGTAAAAATCAAACGAACGGCCGAAACAGACCCGTGGTTCTTCCTGTGGCATCGTGTTCCCAGTACGGACGCGTGTGGCACGGCCTTGCGAGAAATTAGGTGAAAATTCGGAAGCCACCAAAGGGAAGTCCAAAACCCGTGTGCTATAGCCTTGGGTTTTGGGAAAAAAAATAGTATATTTTTGGGAGACTAGGGTATTTCTCCAAACGTAACCCGGTCTGTCTCTATCAGAGCTCTATTTGGATTTGTGTAGAGCCGTCTGAAGTAGTGGGGCACAGTTCCAGGAAGGTTCTACTATTTTTTGGTGATTTTTTAAAAAAATACCAACAAAATTGATTTTTTCCTTATTTTTTGGAAAAAATCAAGTAAAAATCAAACGAAGGTCCGAAACAGACCCGTGGTTCTTCCTGTGGCATCGTGTTCCCAGTACGGACGCGTGTGGCATGGCCTTGTAAGAAATTAGGTGAAAATTCGAAAGCCACCAAAGAGAAGACCAAAACCCGTGTGCTATAGCCTTGGGTTTTGGGCAAAAAATGGTATATTTTTGGGAGACTTGGGTATTGCTCCAAACGTAACCCGGTTTGTCTTTCTCACAGCCCTATTTGGATTCGTGAAGAGCCGTCTGAAGTAGTGGGGCACAGTTTCATGAAGCGTTCTACTATTTTTTACGATTTTTAAAAAAATACTAAGCAACATTGATTTTTCCCTTATTTTTGAAAAAATGAAGTAAAATCAAACGAAGGTCCAAACAGTACCCGTGCTTCTTCCTCGCGGCATCGTGTACCCAGTACTGGACGCGTGTGGCACGACCTTGCAAGAAATTAGGTGAAAATTCGGAAGCCACCAAAGAGAAGTCCAAAACCCGTGTGCTATAGCCTTGGGTTTTGGGCAAAAAATAGTATATTTTTGGGAGACTAGGGTATTTCTCCAAACGTAACCCGGTCTGTCTCTATCAGAGCTCTATTTGGATTCGTGTAGAGTCAGTCTCAAGTAGTGGGGCACAGCTCCGTGAAGGTTCTACTATTTTTGGTGATTTTTAAAAAATACTAACAAAATTGATTTTTTCCTTATTTTTGAAAAAATCAAGTAAAAATCAAACGAAGGTCCAAATGCAGATCCGTGGTTCTTCCCGTGGCATCGTGTTCCCAATGACGGACGCGTGTGGCATGGCCTTGTAAGAAATTAGGTGAAAATTCGAAAGCCACTAAAGAGAAGTCCAAAACCCGTGTGCTATAGCCTTGGGTTTTGGGCAAAAATGGTATATTTTGGGAGACTAGGGTATTGCTCCAAACGTAACCCGGTTTGTCTTTGTCACAGCCCTATTTGGATTCGTGAAGAGCCGTCTGAAGTAGTGGGGCATAGTTTCATGAACGTTCTACTATTTTTTTACGATTTTTTAAAAAAAAATACCAGCAACATTGATTTTTCCCTTATTTTTTGAAAAAAATGAAGTAAAAATCAAACGAAGGTCCAAAACAGACCCGTGCTTCTTCCTCTGGCATCGTGTACCCTGTACGGACGCGTGTGGCACGACCTTGCAAGAAATTAGGTGAAAATTCGGAAGCCACCAAAGAGAAGTCCAAAACCCGTGTGCTATAGCCTTGGGTTTTGGGAAAAAAAATAGTATATTTTTGGGAGACTAGGGTATTTCTCCAAACGTAACCCGGTCTGTCTCTATCAGAGCTCTATTTGGATTTGTGTAGAGCCGTCTGAAGTAGTGGGGCACAGTTCCAGGAAGGTTCTACTATTTTTTGGTGATTTTTTAAAAATACCAACAAAATTGATTTTTTCCTTATTTTTGGAAAAATCAAGTAAAATCAAACGAAGGTCCGAAAGCAGACCCGTGGTTCTTCCCGTGGCATCGTGTTCCCAATGACGGACGCGTGTGGCATGGCCTCGTAAGAAATTAGGTGAAAATTCGAAAGCCACCAAAGAGAAGTCCAAAACCCATGTGCTATAGCCTTGGGTTTTGTGCAAAAAATGGTATATTTTTGGGAGACTAGGGTATTGCTCCAAACGTAACCCGGTTTGTCTTTGTCACAGACTTTATTTGGATTCGTGAAGAGTCAGTCTGAAGTAGTGAGGCACAGCTTCATGAAGGTTCTACTATTTTTTACGATTTTTTAAAAAATACTAAGAACATTGATTTTTCCCTTATTTTTGAAAAAATGAAGTAAAAATCAAACGAAGGTCCAAAACAGACCCGTGCTTCTTCCTCGCGGCATCGTGTACCTCAGTACGGACGCGTGTGGCACGACCTTGCAAGAAATTAGGTGAAAATTCGAAGCCACTAAAGAGAAGTCCAACACCCGTGTGCTATAGCCTTGGGTTTTGGGCAAAAAATGCTATATTTTTGGGAGACTAGGGTATTTCTCCAAACGTAATCCGATCTGTCTCTGCCGTAGCTCTATTTGGATTCGTGAAGAGCCGTCTCAAGTAGTGGGGCACAGCTCTGTGAAGGTTCTACTATTTTTGGTGATTTTTAAAAAATACTAACAAAATTGATTTTTCCTTATTTTTGGAAAAAATCAAGTAAAATCAAACGAAGGTCCGAAATGGACCCGTGGTTCTTCCCGTGGCATCGTGTTCCCAATGACGGACGCGTGTGGCATGGCCTTGTAAGAAATTAGGTGAAAATTCGAAAGCCACCAAGGAGAAGTCCAAAACCCGTGTGCTATAGCCTTGGGTTTTGTGCAAAAATGGTATATTTTGGGAGACTAGGGTATTGCTCCAAACGTAACCCGGTTTGTCTTTGTCACGACCTTATTTGGATTCGTGAAGAGCCGTCTCAAGTAGTGAGGCACAGCTTCATGAAGGTTCTACTATTTTTTACGATTTTTAAAAAATACTGAAGAACATTGATTTTTCCCTTATTTTTGAAAAAATGAAGTAAAAATCAAACGAAGGTCCAAAACGGACCCGTGCTTCTTCCTCCGGCATCGTGGTACCTCAGTACGGACGCGTGTGGCACGACCTTGCAAGAAATTAGGTGAAAATTTGAAGCCACTAAAGAGAAGTCCAAAACCCGTGTGCTATAGCCTTGGGTTTTGGGCAAAAATGCTATATTTTTGGGAGACTAGGGTATTTCTCCAAACGTAATCCGATCTGTCTCTGTCGTAGCTCTATTTGGATTCGTGAAGAGCCGTCTCAAGTAGTGGGGCACAGCTTCGTGAAGGTTCTACTATTTTTTGGTGATTTTTAAAAAATACTAACAAAATTGATTTTTGTCTTATTTTTGAAAAAATCAAGTAAAAATCAAACGAAGGTCCGAAACAGACCCGTGGTTCTTCCCGTGGCATCGTGTTCTCAAGACGGACTGCGTGGTATGGCCTTGCAAGAAATTAGGTGAAAATTTGGAAGCCACTAAAGAGAAGTCCAAAACCCGTGTGCTATAGCCTTGGGTTTTGGGCAAAAATGGTATATTTTTGGAGACTAGGGTATTTCTCCAAACGTAACCCGGTCTATCTCTGTCAAAGCCCTATTTGGATTCATGAAGAGCAGTCCAAGTAGTGGGGCACAGCTCAGTGAAGGTTCTACTATTTTTGTTGATTTTTAAAAAATTACCAACAAAATTGATTTTTCCCTTATTTTTGAAAAAACCAAGTGAAAATCAAACGATGGTCCAAACAGCACCCGTGGTTCTTCCTGTGGCATCGTGTACCCAAGACGGACGCGTGTGGCATGGCCTTGTAAGAAATTAGGTGAAAATTCGAAAGCCACCAAAGAGAAGTCCAAAACCCGTGTGCTATAGCCTTGGGTTTTGGGCAAAAATGGTATATTTTGGGAGACTAGGGTATTGCTCCAAACGTAACCCGGTTTGTCTTTGTCACGAGCTCTATTTGGATTCGTGAAGAGCCGTCTCAAGTAGTGGGGCACAGTTTCATGAAGGTTCTACTATTTTTTTACGATTTTTAAAAAATACAAGCAAAATTGAATTTTCCCTTATTTTTGGAAAAAAATCAAGTAAAAATCAAACGAACGGCCGAAACAAACCCGTGGTTCTTCCCGTGGCATCGTGTTCCCAAGACGGACGCGTGTGGCATGGCCTTGTGAGAAATTAGATGAAAATTCGAAAGCCACTAAGGGAAGTCCAAAACCCGTGTGCTATAGCCTTGGGTTTTGGGAAAAAAATAGTATATTTTGGGAGACTAGGGTATTTCTCCAAACGTAACTCGGTTCTGTCTCTATCAGAGCTCTATTTGGATTTGTGTAGAGCCGTCCAAGTAGTGGGGCACAGCCTGTGAAGGTTCTACTATTTTTGGTGATTTTTTAAAAATACCAACAAAATTGATTTTTTCCTTATTTTTTGGAAAAAATCAAGTAAAAATCAAACGAAGGTCCGAAACAGACCCGTGGTTCTTCCTGTGG
Organism: Murraya koenigii; assembly: GCA_025617385.1. Taxonomy (NCBI): domain Eukaryota; kingdom Viridiplantae; phylum Streptophyta; class Magnoliopsida; order Sapindales; family Rutaceae; genus Murraya; species Murraya koenigii. The sequence goes on along the minus strand of CM046814.1, from coordinate 33,507,171 downwards.
CATCGTGTTCCCATTACGGACGCGTGTGGCATGGCCTTGTAAGAAATTAGGTGAAAATTCGAAAGCCACCAAAGAGAAGACCAAAACCCGTGTGCTATAGCCTTGGGCTTTGGGCAAAAAATGGTATATTTTTGGGAGACTTGGGTATTGCTCCAAACGTAAACCGGTTTGTCTTTGTCACAGCCCTATTTGAATTCGTGAAGAGCCGTCTGAAGTAGTGGGGCATAGTTTCATGAACGTTCTACTATTTTTTTACGATTTTTTAAAAAAAAATATCAGCAAAATTGATTTTTCTCTTATTTTTTGAAAAAAATGAAGTAAACATCAAACGAAGGTCCAAAACAGACCCGTGCTTCTTCCTCTGGCATCGTGTACCTCGAGACGGACGCGTGTGGCACGACCTTGCAAGAAATTAGGTGAAAATTTGGAAGCCACCAAAGAGAAGTCCAAAACCCGTGTGCTATAGCCTTGGGTTTTGGGCAAAAAATGCTATATTTTTGGGAGACTAGGGTATTTCTCCAAACGTAATCCGATCTGTCTCTGTCAGAGCCCTATTTGGATTCGTGAAGAGCCGTCTGAAGTAGTGGGGCACAGCCTCGTGAAGGTTCTACTATTTTTGGTGATTTTTAAAAAATACCAACAAAATTGATTTTTCCCTTATTTTTGGAAAAAAATCAAGTAAAAATCAAACGAAGGTCCAAAACAGACCCGTGGTTCTTCCTGTGGCATCGTGTACCCAGTACGGACGCATGTGGCACAGCCTTGCAAGAAATTGGGTGAAAATTTGGAAGCCACCAAAGAGAAGTCCAAAACCCGTGTGCTATAGCCTTGGGTTTTGGGCAAAAACTGGTGTATTTTTTGGGGACTAGGGTATTTCTCCAAACGTAACCCTATTTGGATTCGTGAAGAACCGTATGAAGTAGTGGGGCACAGTTCCAGGAAGGTTCTACTATTTTTTGGTGATTTTTTAAAAAAAATACCAGCAAAATTAGATGAAAATTCAGAAGCCACCAAAGAGAATACCAAAACCCGTGAGCTATAGCCTTAGATTTTGGGCCAAAAATGGGATATTTTTAGGAAAACTAGGGTATTTCTCCAAACGTAACCCAGTAGGTCTCTGTTAGAGCCTTATTTGGATTCGTGAACGGCTGTCTGAAGTGGTGGGGCACAGTTCCAGGAAGGTTCTACTATTTTTTGATGATTTTTCTAAAAAAATACCAATAAAATTAATTTTTTCCTTATTTTTCGAAAAAAATTCAAGTAAAAGTCAAACGAAGGTTCGAAAGAGACCCGTGCTTCTTCCTGTGGCATCGTGTTCACAGTACGAACGCGTGTAGCACGACCTTGTAAGAAATTAGGTGAAAATTTAGAAGCCACCAAAGAGAATACCAAAACCCGTGTGCTATAGCCTTGGGTTTTGGGACAAAAAAGAGATATTTCTAGGAAAACTAGGGTATTTCTCCAAACGTAACCCGATTTGTCTCTGTCAGAGCCCTATTTGAATTCGTGAACGGCCGTCTGAAGTGGTGCGGCACAGTTCCAGAACCCCAAACCCCAAACCCCAAACCCTAAACCCCAAACCCTAAACCCCAAACCCAAAACCCTAAACCCCAAACCTGAAACCCCAAACCCTAAAACCCCAAACCCTAAACCCTAAAACCCTAAACCCCAAACCCCAAACCCTAAAACCCCAAACCCTAAACCCTAAAACCCTAAACCCTAAAACCCTAAACCCTAAAACCCCAAACCCTAAACCCTAAACCCTAAACCCTAAACCCCAAACCCCAAACCCTAAAACCCCAAACCCTAAACCCTAAAACCCCAAAACCCTAAACCCTAAACCCTAAACCCTAAAACCCTAAACCCTAAACCCTAAACCCCTAAAACCCTAAACCCTAAACCCTAAACCCTAAACCCGAAACCCGAAACCCTAAACCCGAAACCCGAAACCCCAAACCCCAAACCCGAAACCCCAAACCCGAAACCCCAAACCCGAAACCCCAAACCCCAACCCCAAACCCGAAACCCCAAACCCGAAACCCGAAACCCGAAACCCCAAACCCCAAACCCTAAACCCCTAAACCCTAAACCCTAACCCCTAAACCCCTAAACCCTAAACCCCTAAACCCTAAACCCTAACCCCTAAACCCCTAACCCCTAAACCCCAACCCCTAAACCCCAAACCCCTAAACCCCTAACCCCTAAACCCCTAAACCCTAACCCCTAAACCCTAAACCCTAACCCCTAAACCCCTAAACCCCTAACCCTAAACCCTAAACCCCTAAACCCTAAACCCTAAACCCTAAACCCTAAAAACCAACTTTCCAACCTCTCTCTAACTTTCTCTCTCTTGCAATATTCTCTCAACTCTTTTGATTTTTGAATTAAGCTTGAGCTCTCGGCCATGGCCTCACCAGAGGCCGGAGAGACACCACCGCCAGACCACCGCCAAGACCACCACCGGATCCACTCACGGCTCCTCCTCCTCATGCCTAAGCAACCAAATGACCGCCAACCATCCACTCCATCCGCTGCGGTTTCCATCACAACACCATCCCACCACAACTCCATCCCACCCCAAACCGTCACCTCCACCATGGTCAACTCCTCTACCACGGCCAACCTTGCCCATCATTCAAGCTTGCTGCAAATCCCTCCCAATACCCAATCATCCTCTCGGTTTTCACCTCCCACAAGCTTGCTGCAAATCCCTCCCAATACCGATGACACCTCACGGCAACAGCCACCTAATCCCCACCCCAACTCACGGCTTTCCTCACTCAACAAACCCCCACTTGCCGTGGCCTCCTCGAGCACATCCGGCACCATCCCACCCCTACCACCACCTCCCGCAACTCACTCAAGAACTACCAAACCCGATGCACCCCCACAACCGAGCCAAACACATCAACTCACCCAACCCAATCCACGGCTTCCAACTCTCAACGAACCAACTACATACCATGCAGATCAACGGCCATTTCCGGCCTCACCCCATCACAGCCCACCACCTCCGCGAACTTTCCCGATGTCCGTCCAACCCCATGCTACCTCAAACTCACGCAGAATGCCCCCACACATCAAACCCGAAAGTCCAAGATCCACATCTCATGACAACCACATCGACATTCACGGCCAATCAACCCCACCCATCGACCGGCCCTCCACCCTCTCAACCTCCCATGGCCACTACGAAGTCACCCCACATCCGAAACCATGAATCCCCACTCTCAAAACACCAACCCGCCACCTACCCATGCCCTCCTAGCCGCCCTCCTAGCCATGAGCAGCCTTCTCCAACCCCTAGCACCGCTGGCCAACCGACCGTGAGCTCCGTCGCTCAGCAAGAACGTCCACCGACCTCAAAGTTGCTCTTCCACACCGCGGGTTCTGTAGCCACCGCCACCCTCCTCACTCCAAAACATAACAAACATAACACTCCCCACTCCAAAAAACCCTAACCCTAGTGTTTACCCTAACCCAACTAAACAAGCCCAAACCCGAAATGGCCAAGCCCAATCTCAAATTCCAGCACACTTACCTCAATCATCTAACCCCATTCACTTAAATCAAGCCCAAAAAGAATTTCCAGCCCAACAACTTAAACCCACTAACTTACCTCAATCATCCAAACCCATTTACTTAAACCAAGCCCAAAAAGAAATTCCAGCCCAACAACTTAAACCCACTACCTTTAGTGAAGCCCAATTCCAAAAACCAGCCCATACCTCCCAAGCCCAAATCCATAAACCCATTACACTTAACCCAATTTCCACCACCCAAGGCCTAAACCCAAAATCTACCTATGCTTCCATTGTTAACCCGGCCTCTCTCCTCGACCCCGATGCCCCTCCCCGGCCTCAAAAATCCTTTTCGGACGCTGTTTCAGGGCATCTCGACTCTGAAATTCCTTTTAAACCGGCATCTCTCCAGCGTGGGGAACCAGCCATCATCTTTTCACCTCAGGAGATCAACGCCATGGCTCAACCATTCAGACTTTCTCTTGTTGGTAAGTTTTCCTTTGGCCGCCCTTCTATGGACATCATCAGAAAATTTTTTGTTTCCCTCGGTCTTAAAGGAAATTCCCAGATTTCTCTCCTCGATAACCGACACATCCTCATTAAGTTATCTACGGAGGAGGATTACTCTCGCATTTGGTTGCGACAATCGTGGTACGTTAATGGTCGTGGCATGCGCATATTCAAGTGGAGTAAGGATTTCCGCTGTTCCATGGAGTCTCCAATTGTTCCCGTCTGGGTATCCTTGCCTTACCTACCGGTGCACTTTATTCACCGCGAACCGCCCTTTACTCCATTGTCGCCGCCATCTGGACTCCTTACTGGTCGACCACGCCACTGCCTCCGCCAATAGACCATCCGTGGGCTCGTGGTTTTAATCGAGTATGATATTTCGAGGCCTCTTGTTCCACGGATCTGGATTGGAGAGGGGGACACAGGATTCTGGCAGAGTGTTGTCTTTGAGAAGGTGCCCGATTATTGTACGGCATGTTTGCATCTCGGGCATTCTGCGGAGGCTTGTTTCGTCACTAATCCAAGTCTCCGCAAGGTACAACCCCAGTCCCACACCACGTCTCCCGCTGACGGGCACGCCACTTCTCCTCCTACTGCTCAGTACGCAGTGATTTCCGATCACAGACCCATAAGCCCTATCGGGGTGTATCCTCACCCCTGAGTGAGCGAGGAGGCATAGCGCCAGAGTCCGACTGTAGGCGCTTGTCCGTGCACGCATTCTCCTGGACCGCTTTTCAGCTTTGATACGTATGATAGATCTGACGACATTCTTCATGATAACACTATGTTACGGAGCCCAATTGAGGATATTGAGGGCCACCAGGGAGCCTCTACAGGGTCTCGTCCCCCCGAGGATGTGCCTTCCGATTTGTGCACCTTACATGGGATTCAACACCCACCTGTGGACATTCCATCCTCGTCTCGATGAGGAGATTGACACCGCTGGTGGTGCTCATGGTATATCGAGGGACGTACTTCACCGACCTGGACATCGATCCTAGTAGTGAGGACTCCGCGGAGATGATGCACCACTTCTTCACTCGATCCCGACTGTGGCTAGACACCCTCTTCCTCCTGACGCCGTGATTGATAGTTTAGCCAGAGAGAGGGTTTCCACTTCTCTGCATGATTTCACCACCGTTACTCGCAAGAAACGCTGGTCAGCAAGAAACGCATGGACGCTTCCCGCCCTCCCTACTTGATGATTAGTTCCATTATATGGAACATCTGGGGATTAGTAAGGCCCTCACTGCTCGTCGCTTGAGGAAGCTTATCCGCCTCACCAGACACTTTTATTTGTATTTTGAGCCTTTTCTTTGTTCTGACAGACTGGAGGCTACCCGTATTCGCCTGGGGATGGAGCATGCTGTATCCTCCCGCTCTGGGAAGATTTGGGTATTCTGGGCTACTCCGTTTACCTTGGATATTGTCGAGGATGCGGGCCAGGTCCTTCATTGCCGGGTTAGTCACTCTCTTTTCTCTACTCCTGTTTTTATTTCTTTGTTTATGCCACTGCTCTATCCTTGTTCGGGAGGAGTTGTGGGATGCCCTTCGCGCTTTTGCCGATAATCTTGACAATCCTTGGATGGTCGGGGGTGACTTTAATGTTGTCCAATCTTTATCTGAGATCTCTGGCGGCCATATTCAGACTCAAACCGCTATCGATGCCTTTAATTTCGCTTTATTGGATTGTGGTTTGGAGGATGCTGGTTTTCTTGGGAGTCCTTATACCTGGACTAATGGTCGTACTCGCAGACGCCTGGACAGGGTGGTTTGCAATTCTCAGTGGTCTAGGCTCTTCTCTACTTTAAAAGTCACCCACCTCAACCGCACTGCTTCCGATCATTCGCCTCTCCTCATTGCTCTTGATTGGGTTTCGATCAAGGGTCCTGTTCGTTTCAGGTTCTTACACTCGTGGCTTAATCACTCCGATTTCATGGACACTGTTCGGCAGTCTTGGTCTGACCCTGCCCCTGCAATGGATGCGGGCCTTCAGCAGGTCGAGTGCGCCTGTCAGGTCCCGAAAGCTCGGAACAAAGATGTTTTCTGCAACATCGTAGATAGGGTTAGAGAGGCTGAGGAGGAGGTGGCTCATCGGGAGCACCGACTCGATATTTCTGGTTCTCCTGAGGATAGATCTGCTTGTTCTGAGGCTAGGGCTCGGCTGTTACGTGCCTTATCCAACGAGGAGACTTTTCTTAGACAGCTCTCTGGTGTCAGATGGGTCCGGGAGGGGGACTCCAACACCCGCTTCTTTCATGCGATGGCCAGGAAGAAGCGCCAGCAGTGTTTTGTTCATAGGATCCAGGCTGAAGACTCCTCTTGGCTTTCTGAGTCTTCAGAGATTGCGAGTTCGGCTGTTCAGTTCTTCCAGAGCTTACTCGCCGGTGATTCCAGTCCGTCTCAGCCTCATGATTTTTCTGGTATTCCGAGATTAGTCTCCCACGAGGATGAGGACGACCTTTGTAGGATTCCTGATATGGATGAGATTCGCAGAGCTGTTTTCTCTATCGACCCGCTTAGCGCTCCGGGGCCTGATGGTTTCTGTAGTAAATTTTACCAGGCATGTTGGGATTTTATTTGCAGTGATTTGTTGGCGGCTGTGACGGATTTCTTCACAGGTTCGCCCATGCCTCTGGGTTTCAATCCACTCTCTCGGTTCTCCCGCCTAAGAAGGCTTCCCGCCTACTTGGTCCGATTTCGCACCTATTAGTTTGTGTAATGTCGAGAGCAAGATCCTCACGAAGCTCCTCGTTGCTCGCCTCCACCGATCCTTCCTAGGATTATCTCGCCTTCTCGTGAGTGGTTTTGTTCCTGTAGGGTCATCCATGATAATGTTCTTCTTGTCCGTGAGCCGGTTCACGATTTGAATGAAGGACCCGTGGAGTAATGTCGTGCTGAAGCTTGATATGGCTAAAGCTTACGATAAGATGTCTTGGTCCTTTGTTCTTCAGATGCTTCGGGCCTTCGGCTTTCCTGAGCGGTGGGTTTCTCTTATCTATAGGGCCATTTCTGGTCCGTGGTATTCTGTTCTGGTTAATGGGACCAGCCACGGCTTCTTTCAGTCCTTAGGTGGCTTACGGCAGGGTGATCCCCTATCCCCATGCTTATTTATTATTGCCGCCGAATTTCTTTCTCGCTGCCCGACACTTTATTTGCCTTGCCCTCTATGCAAGACACCACCTCCGCTCGAAGATGGTTTCGTGATCCGAGCTTCATGGATGATATTGTTATTTTGCTAATGGGAGCAAGTCCAAGATGCGCCGCTTGATGAGCTTCCTTCATCACTATCGACCATCTCCCACAGCAGATTAATCGCACTCAAGAGCAGCTTCTATGCTGGGAAGTTTGCCTCTTCCGTCAGCGACTATCCGCTCTCTCATCGGTTTCAGCAGGACCGCCATTCACATACCTTGGGTGCCCGGCCATGTAGGCTCGGATTCTACTTTGATGATATGATCGCCATGGTCCGTAATAGATCTCCGGTGGACTAATCGTCGCTTTCTTTGGCGGCAAGCTTGTTCTTATCGCACACGTGCTTTCCTCCATGCCACTCCATTTACTTCATGCCCTTAGACCGCCTCGACACCGTTGTTCATCGCCTTGAGCGCTTATTCACCCGCTTCTCCGGGCGACACCGACACTCGCTTGCCACGATTCATCGGTGTCGGTGGCCCTCTATTTGCTACCCGATAACTGAGGGCGGCTTGGGCATTAGATCCTTTTTCGATCTGGCCGAGGCTCTTGAGCTTAAGCTCCTGTGGCGCTACGACCAACGCCTCCTCCGGGCTTCCTTTACGAGGTCTAAGTATTGTCGATCCGAGCATCCGGGATGATCTCGGCTTCAGATCCCGCTTCCCTCTTGGCGCCGCTTTGTAAGATCCGGTATCACCGAACCCCACGTCACCGGGCGGATTAGATCCGGGACCAGTAGCTTTTGGTATGATTGTTGGCTCAACTCCTCTCCACTGCTCACGTACAACCCCGATCGGGCTTCTTCTGCCTCTGCCTCTGCCTTTTTGAGGGGCACCGATGGGATGTAGGTAGGTCGAGGCCTTACTTCCACCCTCCGCTGCTGAGCAGATCCTTTGGTTCCTGGCTCCCGCCTCCCGCGATGGTCCCGACCGGACGCGTGGGACCTCTCTAATGATGGAGATTTTTCTCCGAGGACCGCTTGGGATCTTGTTCGGGACTCTAGATCTACTGATGAGGTTTGTTCTTTATTTGGCGAGATTGATCCCTTCCGTGGTGTCTTTCTTCCTCCGGGCGCTTATTGCATGGTTACCCGGCCACTGGATGATGCTCTCGCACCCGGGCTTCTACATGGTCTCGAGGTATTCTTCGACTGGACGCTAGGAGACTACTTACATTGGAGATGATCTTCGTTTCATTCACTTTCCTCGAGATCGCATTGTTTATTTTCTTATATTGTTCAGATACGCTCATTTATTTCTGAGGTTCTGGTCTTTGTCCCTCCAAAGTATTTCATTTACTTTTATATACGTGATGTGAGGGTCCTGCCTAACCCCCACCACACCGGTGGCTTCAATAAAAAAAAAAAAACCCTAAACCCTAAACCCTAAACCCTAAACCCTAAAACCCTAAAACCCTAAACCCTAAACCCTAAACCCTAAACCCTAAACCTCATCGCATATTCGTAGATCCTCCATTCCTATGCTTTATCCTCATGGCAAGTTCTGCGAAGGTCCTCCGAAATGCTCAGCCTCGATCTGATGCTTCGACTGTCTTCGTGCAGTGGAGTGTTATTTTTCGTGTGATTTCGACTTGAAGTTGGCAGGGCCGCTTTGGCTTCAAGGCGTCCCAACTCGTAGGGGTCATGCGACGCTGCTCGCAGATGGATTACTGATCATCTCGCTCACCCTCATAGGCCTGCTCGTCTCGATTTCTGGTTGAGACCTCCGAGGGCGTGGTCAAACCGAGTGTGGATTGGATGCTCCCGCAGCAACCCCGGATGTCTGCGCCGGAGGGATTTTCGTGGATCATCGTGGACTGGTCCTCGCCGCTTCGGATGTTTCTAGGACACCACCCCATCTTATTCGCAGAGTCGACTAGCAGCTTACGTAGGGCCTTAAAATGGCCGCTGACCTTGGTTATTCTTCTCCTGAGCTAGAATCTGATTCCGCTACTAGCAGCTTGCTTGGATCACCTCTCAAAGATCCCGGCAGATGGGAGTTCACTTACATTCTAGCTAGGATTAGAGCCCTCATGCACACGCATTCGATCATCATTCGCCATGTTTCTCCGTGGAGGCCACCATGCACGCCGACTTCATGGCCAACCTGGCTTGCTCACACCTGCACTCAAGCAATGGCTCCATCACCATAGTACTCTTCCCCATGGTCTCAGCGGTATTCTTCTGCTTGACGCGCAGGAGACTCCTTACATTAGGAGATGATCTTCGCTTCATTCACTTTCCTCGAGACCGCACTGCTTATTTTCTTATATTGTTCTCAGATACGCTCATTTATTTCTGAGGTTTTGGTCTTTGTCCCCTCCAAAGGTATTTCATTTACTTTTTATATATGTGATGTGAGGGTCCTGCTTAACCCCCACCACACCGGTGGCTTCAATAAAAAAAAACCCTAAACCCTAAACCCTAAACCCTAAACCCTAAACCCTAAACCCCTAAACCCTAAACCCCTAAAACCCTAAAACCCTAAAACCCTAAAACCCTAAACCCTAAAACCCTAAACCCCTAAACCCCTAAACCCTAAACCCTAAACCCTAAACCCTAAACCCTAAACCCAAAACCCAAAACCCTGAACCCAAAACCTTGAACCCAAAACCTCGAACCCTCGAACCTCGAACCTCGAACCCTCGAACCTCGAACCTCACCCCTAACCCCTAACCCCTAACCCTTAACCCCTAAACCCTAAACCCTAAACCCTAAACCCTAAACCCAAAACCCAAAACCTCTCTCTAACTTTCTCCCTCTAGCAAAATCCTCTCAACTCCCTCTGTTTGACCAAGAGTTGACCTCCCGGCCATGGCCTCACCGGAGGCCGGGTGACACTTCACTGCCACGGCAATCCCTTTACATGCCTAAGAACAAAATTCCGCCAAAATTCGCCAAATGTCCATGCTACAACCTCCACCTTACCTCGTCATTCAATCCTCCTACATGCCCCAACCGCTTGTCGTCATATCCGAGCACCTCCCTCAACCCCCACAACCGGAGACACCCTCACTGCTCAAGCCCCCAATCCCCAAGCTAGCTCACTACCTTCCTCATCCAAACAAGACACGGCAGCCATCGTGATCAATGGCCACTTCCAGCACCATCCGGACGCGGCACAACCATCTCGCAACTTACCCAACGTCCTTCTTCCCCATGCATCCTCACTGGTCAAGGAAAACTCCCCGACACACCTAATCCAAATCTCACTAGCCATCGCCACCAAACACAACCGAAACTTTCCCGATGGCTCCCCGGCCCATGCACCCCATCCGCCACTGGAAAACCCTCCCCACATCACAAACCCGAGAGCCCAACATCCCCACAACACCGGAATCTCCTCGCAAGACCAAAGTCCTCATACCGTGTCAACTACACCGATGGGATGGCAAGCCGCCTCTTCCATCTACCGGTTCCTTGCCATTAGCCTCACACCCTCTCACCCACCACAAACCACGTAACACTTCCCACATCCGAACCCGATATCCCACATCCAATCCTCCAACCCGCACCTACCTGCTGATGAACCGCCGAACTGTTCCCTGCCTCCCATTCACCGCCGTGCCTTCACCGGAGTATCACCACCCTCCGTTGGCCTCAAACCGGAGATTCACCACCACCGTCACTTACCCATCTTCCTCCAACCGCCATGAGTGGAGCTAGCCAACTTCCACCGCCGTGAATCTCCCTGCCACCCACCTCCCTCCGATCCAGACCAACTGTGCTCGCAAACTAAGCTCCTCACAACCATGCGTATGGAACCAAGCAGCCACCCCTTCTAACACCCAAACTCACTTAACACATCCAACAAACACAAACCCTAACCCTAATCCCCAAGCCCAATATCAATTTCCAGCCCATACCCCTCAAATAACTAATGCCTTTTATTTTAACTAAGCCCAAAGTCAAATTCCAACCTCATACCTCTCAACCAAATTCCATCCCATATTTTAAACAAGCCCATCCCAAAATTCCAAAGACATGTACCTCCCCACAATAAGCCCAATTCCCCAAGGCCACAAAAATCCTTCCTAGATGTCACAATCGGCAACTCCAATCCTCCGCTCCCTGCTGTTTGGCCACTCTACATCGCAGTGAGCCTCATTGCTTTATTTTCTAAGGAAGAAATTCAGGTTATGGTCGAGCCATTCAAGCTTGCTTTGGTGGGAAGTTCTCCTTCTAGCAGCCATCGATGGATGCTATTCTGAAGTTCTTTGTCTCTCCCGATCTCAGCGGGAGTTCTCGATTTCGCTGCTTGATAACCCAGCATGTGTTGATCAAGTTGACAACCGGAGGAGGATTATTCCGTGATTTGGGTTCGCCGGACATGGTACGCTAATGGTCGTGGTATGCGTGTTTTCAAACGGAGCACCTGATTTCGATGTTCCGCTGAATCCCCTATCAGTGCCCGCTTGGGTAAGTCTCCCTTACTTACCTGCTCATTTTATTCATTCGAATCGCTTTATTCTCTATTGCTGGGCTATTGGTACTCCTCACAGTGTTGATCACGCAACCGCTTCTGTGAATAGACCATCCGCTGCTAGGGTGTTGGTTGAGTATGATGTTTCGCGACCTTGTTGCCGCAGTATTTGATCTGGTGAGGAGAGTCCTGCTTTCGGCAGGATGTTGTTTTTGAAAAGGTTCCCGCCATTGTATCACCTGTAAGCACTGGGCCACGCCACCGAGGGTTGTTATGTCTCAAACCCAAGTCTCAGAAGCCTCCTCCTTCTGAGGATAGTGGCTGCATACCGTCCCTGGATAAGTGGAAAACCCATGTTTCCAGATGATGTGCAGCCACCTGGCCAAGGCCTAGTACCCAAGATGTTGTCATTGCCGATGCTCCCCTAGTGGCATGTCATTGCTAGTGTCGTCGCTCCCAGCTGGGATAGTCCATCATTGGTCGGCTTGTTACTTGAGGATGTCCCTCCGATGATGTTTCGGATGCGCTCAGTCGCTACTCAAGACACTGCGGCTCGAGCCTATCACCGCAGATCCTCACCCGGCTGATGAGGAGATACAGATCGGGGCACCTGCTCCTCGCCCGGACTCAAGCAGGTCAGTCGCGATAGATGATGGTTCAGATGCGGCTCAGTCACTACTCAAGACACTAGCGGCTCGAGCCTATCATCGCGGATCCTCACCCGGCTGATGAGGAGATTCAGATCGGGGCACCTGCTCCCGCCTAGATCACAGCAGTCAGTCACGACAGATGATGGTGCAGATGCGCTCAGTCGCTACTCAAGACACCGGCGGCTCGAGCCTATCACGCGGATCCTCACCCGGCTGATGAGGAGATTCAGATCGGGCACCTGCTCCCGCCTGCATCGCTACTGCTCAGTCAGCTGCAGATAGTGGTTCGAGATGCGCTCAGTCGTTGCTCAAGACTTCTACGGCTTCCGAGCCTATCGTCGGGATCCTTTTCCACCACCAAGTTTCACAGCTATAACTCGCAGGAGACGTAGCAGACGGCGGAACACTTTCCGCCCCCTCCCTACTTGATGATCATTTCCATGTGTTATCATTGTAGTCATTTTATTTCTTTTTTCCATTTATTGCCTTAGTACTTGCTTATTTATGCTCTGGAGGTTTTGGTCCTTGTCCCTCTAGTGTATTTCACTTACTTTTTATATATGTGACGAGTAGGGTCCGGCTTAACCCCCCACCACACTGGTGGCTTCAATAAAAAAAACCCTAAACCCTAAACCCTAAACCCTAAACCCTAAACCCTAAACCCTAAAACCCTAAAACCCTAAAACCCTAAACCCTAAACCCTAAAACCCTAAAACCCTAAAACCCTAAAACCCTAAAACCCTAAACCCTAAACCCTAAACCCTAAACCCTAAAACCCTAAACCCTAAACCCTAAACCCTAAACCCTAAACCCTAAACCCTAAACCCTAAACCAAACCCAACTTTCAAACCTCTCTCTAACTTCTCTCTCTACACAAATTCTCTCAACTCTCTCTTGTTTACGAAAGTTTGTTTACCAACGTCCCACCACCGGCCATGGCCTCACTGGAGGCCGGTGAACCACCACCGCCGGCTCCACCGTCATCACCACCGCCGGCTCCTCCTCTTCATGCCGGCAACCAAAACACCAGCCATCAAGACAACTTGGTCGGATCAAGGCCCCTCCCTCAACTTGATCAACCGGAAACAAGCTCACGGCAAAAGCCACCAAATCCCAAACTAAACTCACGGCTTACCTCACCCAACCAACCTCCTGCTGCCGCGGCATCCATGACCACCTCCGGCACCATCCCACCTCTTCCACCACCTTCCAAAACTCACCCTAAGACCACCAAACCCGATGCACCCTTGCAGCCGAGCCAAATCCATCAACACACTCAACCCAACTCACGGCTTCCATCACCCAAAGATTCAACTTCAGCCGTGGCATCAACGGCCACCTCCGGCACCATCCTGTCACGGCCACCACCTCCTGCAACTTTCCCGACATCCCTCCAACCCCAAGCCACCTCAAACTCACGGTAAACTCCCCCCCCCACACCAAACCCGAATGTCCAAGATCCATATCTCATGACTTCCACATCGGCATTCACGGCCAACCAACCCCACCCATTGGCCGGTCCTCCACCCTCTCAACCTCCCATGGCCACGGCAAGTCACCCCACATCCGAAACCATGAATCCCCACCCTCAAAACACCAACCCGCCACCTACCCATGCCCTCCTTGCCGCCCTCCTAGCCGCCGCGAGCAGCTTTCTCCAACTCCCAAGCACCACCGGCCAACCGGCCGTGAGCAACCGTCCTCGGCAGCAACGTCCGCCGGCCTCAAAACTGCCTTCCACAGCCGCGGGTTCTAGAAGGCAGCCGCCACCCTCCTCTAGCAACATAACAAATAAATACCTCCCCACTCCAAAAAACCCTAACCCTAATGTTTACCCTAACCCAACTAAACAAGCCCAAACCCGAAATGGCCAAGCCCAATCCCAAATTCCGGCACACTTACCTCAATCATCTAAACCCATTCATTTAACTCAAGCCCAAAAAGAAATTCCAGCCCAACAACTTAAACCAATTCACTTAACTCAAGCCCAAAAAGAAATTCCAGCCCAACAACTTAAACCCATTCACTTAACTCAAGCCCAAAAAAGAAATTTCAGCCCAACAACTTAAACCCACTATCTTTAGTGAAGCCCAATTCCAAAAACCAGCCCATTCCTCCCAAGCCCAAATCCATAAATCCATAACACTTAACCCAATTTCCACCACCCAAGGCCTAAACCCGAAACCAACCTATTCTTCCATTGTCAACCCGGCCTCTCTCCTCGACCCCGATGCCCCCCCTCGGCCTCAAAAATCTTTCTCGGATGCTGTTTCAGGGCATCTGGACTCGGAGATTCCTTTTAGACCGGCATCTCTCCAGCGTGGGGAACCAGCCATCATCTTTTCACCTCAGGAGATCACGGCCATGGCTCAACCATTCAGACTTTCTCTTGTTGGTAAGTTTTCCTTTGGCCGCCCCTCTATGGACATTATTAGAAAATTTTTTGTTTCCCTCGGTCTTAAAGGAAGCTCCCAGATTTCTCTCCTCGACAACCGACACATCCTCATTAAGTTATCTACGGAGGAGGATTACTCTCGCATTTGGTTGCGACAATCATGGTACGTTAATGGTCGCGGCATGCGTATATTCAAGTGGAGTAAGGATTTCCGCTGTTCCATGGAGTAAGCGATCGGGCTTCTTCGGTTCCTGTCTCGTCTTTTTGGAGGGACACTGTATGGGACAGAGGTAAGTTGGAGGCCTTACTTCCACCCTCCGTTGTTGAGCAGATCCTTTTGGTTCCGGTTCCCGCTCCCGGCGATGGTCCTGATCAGATGCGGTGGGACCTTTCTAATGATGGAGATTTTTCTCTGAGGACTGCTTGGGATCTTGTTCGGGACTCTAGACCTACATATGAGGTTTGTTCCTTTATTTGGCAGAGATTGATCCCTCCGTGGTGTCTTTCTTCCTCCGGGCGCTTATTACGCTGATTACACGGCCACTGGATGACGCTCTCGCACCCGGGCTTCTACATGGTTTCGAGATGTCTTTGCAATGGAGCTGTGGAGACGGTTAGACACCTTTTCTTGATTGCCCTCGTGTCGACATGTGTTTGGCTTTACTTTCATCGCTTACTCGGTTTAGAGTATCCCCGCTTTATCTCCCCATATGCTTTACTTCTTCATTGGAGACGCTGTGCTCCCTCCCAGCGGCATATTCGGGTCCTCCTTCCTTGCTTCATCCTATGGCAAGTTTGGAAGGCCCGAAATGCTGTTCGATTTGATGCTTCTGTTTTTCGTGCAGGGAGTGTTATCTTTCAGGTGATTTCTGATTTGAAGTTGGCAGGGGCTGCTTTCGGTTTTAAGGCGTCCCAACTCAGAGGGGTCATGCAGACGCGGCTCGCAGATGGATTACGGATCATTCGCTCACCTCATAGGCCTGTTCGTCTGATTTCTTGGTTGAGACCTCCGAGGGGCGTGGTCAAACTGAGTGTGGACGGATGCTCCCGCGGCAACCCCGGGATGTCTGCTGCTGGAGGGATTTTCAGGGATCATCAGGGGACGGTCCTTGCCGCTTTCGGGATTTTTCTAGGACACCACCCCATCTTATTCGCAGAGCTGACGGCAGTTTACGAGGGCCTTAAAATGGCCGCTGATCTTGGGTATTCTTCTCTGGAGCTAGAATCGGATTCCGCTACGGCAGTTGCTTGGATCACCTCTCAGCATCCGGGCAGATGGGAGTTCACTTACATTCTAGCTAGGATTAGAGCCCTTTGCGCCACGCATTCGATCATCATTCGCCATGTCTTCCGTGAGGCCACTACAGCGGCCGACTTCATGGCCAACTGGGCTTGCTCACACCAGACTCAGCAGCGGTTCCATCACCATAGTGCCCTTCCCCATGGTCTTACGGGTATTCTTCGGCTTGACGCGCAGGAGACTCCTTACATTAGGAGATGATCTTCGCTTCATTCATTATCCTCGAGACTACACTTCTTATCTTCTTACTTTGTTCTGTACTCGTTCATTTATTTCGGAGGTTTTGGTCTTTGTCCCCCTCCAGTGTATTTCTCTTACTTTTTATATATGTGACAGGTAGGGGTCCGGCCTAACCCCCCACCACACTGGTGGCTTCAATAAAAAAAAAAAAAAAAACCCTAAACCCTAAACCCTAAACCTTAAACCCTAAACCCTAAACCCTAAACCCTAAACCCTAAACCCCTCTGCACAATCACACACAAAGCCCCAGAGACCCGAGCAAGGTCATCCGCAAGGACTCGGCGAAGAAGACGGCGAAGAAGTCACGCGTCAAGGCCTTCGTTAAATTGGTCAACTACCGAAGACTGATGCCCACTGCTACACTCTCGACGCCGACTTGAAGGACGCCGTGGCGGCCGATTCCCTCCGGAGCAAGGACAAAAGGTGACGACTTGCAAGGAGACCAAGAAGCGCCTCGAGGAGAGGTTTAAGACCGGCAAGAATCGCTGGTTCTTTACTAAACTCGAGTTTTAGATTTTTAACCAAAGGAAGAAAAGACTTGCCGTTTTGTTTTGTTTTGTGTTATTGATAACGCTTTAGTTATTAAAGTGTGAATTTTGAGATTTATGTAGTGTTTTGTGAACTTAATTTTATCTGGATCTGGTGCTATTTTTATGAGATATTTATTGGATTTAAAAAAAAAAAAAAAAACCCTAAACCCTAAACCCTAAACCCTAAACCCTAAAACCCTAAACCCTAAACCCTAAACCCTAAAATCCTAAACCCAAACCCTAAACCCTAAACCCTACAAGCACGGCATGAGAGAGCCAGCCGCTAGCTTTAGCCTCATGCCATCATGCAGGCGTAATCTTTCTTCTTCTGCAGTAGCACTATACTGTAAACATCCCAGCTAGCTAGCTAGCTAGCTTGTTATATATAAGTTCTATAAATAATTAAATAAAACAATGGCCCGCCTCTCTTCAAAGCTAAGCTTCTTGTTGCTTCGCTTCGATGGTCTCTCGCTCTCCATTAGCGGAAGAGGTTATGTCTGCGAAGCACCCTTGGCGATCTGATCGGCTAGGGAGGGTCCGAGGTCGGTATCATGGAGAAAATGAATTGAGGGCTGCGATGAAAGATGATTCTCGTGGCCTCTTACGCTTGGGGCCCAGATCCCATCACTCGGGTACTATAGGCCGTGGAATCGGACGGTCGAGATTGATCCAGCAGAGCTTCGAGAGATGCTGTTGAACCACAAAGTCGTAGGCACGCTAGGGAGCGGTCGCACACCACGGATCCTTTGTCGTGCTTTAAGCGATGTTGTTACGGAAGCAAATTTAACTTTTTTCTTTTTTTTTTTTAAGTCTCATTGTTGTATTGATATTAATGGTATTATTTACAACTTTTAATAGTACATTTCCATGATTTATGTTACTTGAAATCTCATTGCTTTTATTCATCGAAAAAAAAAAAACCCTAAACCCTAAACCCTAAACCTTCAATTCTCCGATCCGTCAAAACCCTAGCGAAGCTCACTGGAGCACTCTGGCTACTCCTCCGAGTCCGCACTCCAACCGCAAGGTGGTCGTCCTCAGCGCCACGGCGGAATCGACCAACCATCGGCTCGCTCATGAAGCTCAACCCGCTTGTCTCCGTGCTCGCCTCTATGATATTGCTAACACTCCGGTGTTGTCACTGATGTCGGCCATATCAACACCGGATCCGAGGTTGCTGGGTACACAGTGATGATCGCCTTGGCCAAGCTTTGAAGGGTCGATGTTGTCATCATACCGACTGGTGTTCCTAGGAAACCTGTATGACACGTGATGATCTATTTAATATCAATGCTGGAATTGTAAAGGGCCTGTGCTCTGCAATTGCCAAGTATTGCCCTAATGCAATTGTTAACATGATTAGCAATCCTGTGAACTCAACTGTTCCAATTGTCACTGAGGTTTTAAGAAAGCCGGACATACAATGAGAAGAAGTTGTTTGGCGTGACTACTCTTGATGTGGTTAGGGCCAAGACTTTCTATGCTCGGAAAGGCCAATGTTAATGTTGCAGAGGTTAATGTGCCAGTTGTTGGTGGTCATGCTGGTATAACAATTCTCCCGCTATTTTCTCAGGCTACGCCAAAGGCCAATTTGGGTGATGAAGATATTAAGGCTCTTACAAAGAGAACACAAGATGGTGGGACAGAAGTTGTGGAAGCAAAGGCTGGAAAGGGTTCTGCAACATTGTCAATGGCCTATGCAGGAGCCATTTTTGCTGATGCATGCCTGAAGGGTCTTAATGGTGTTCCAGATGTAGTGGAGTGTTCATTTGTACAGATCAACTCGTCATCGAGCTTCCTTTCTTTGCTTCAAAGGTGAGGCTTGGAAAGAATGGTGTAGAGGAAGTTCTGGGTTTGGGTTCTCTGTCTGACTTAGAACAAGAAGGCTTGGAAAAACTGAAGCCAGAGCTCAAAGCATCCATTGAGAAGGCTTTACCAATACCTAATTAGCCCACCCTTTCACAAGTGTTGTACTTGTTGCTCGGGGCACCAGCTTTTTGGCTGTTTTTCTTTAGAGTAGGCTTTACATAAACCAAAAGATTCATCAATAATTATCCTTGAAATGTTAAGTTGGAGTACGTTGACAAAAAAAAACCCTAAACCCTAAACCAAAACCAAACCCTAAACACCAACCTCTCTCTAACTTTCTCTCTCTAGCAAAATTCTCTCAACTTTTTTGTTTTAACTGAAGCTTGAGCTCTCGGCCATGGCCTCACCGGAGGCCGGAGATCCACCACCGCCGGCTCCACCGCTCGGCACCACCACCGGATCCACCGTCGGCTCCTCCTCCTCACGCCGGCAACCAAATGACCGGCCAACCATCCACTCCATCCGCCGCGGTTTCCATCACAACACCATCCGACCACAACTCCATCCCACCCCAAACCGTCACCTCCACCATGGTCAACCCCTCTCCCAAACAAGCCACGGCAGCCGCTGCATCAACGGCCCCTCCCGGCACCATCAAGACGCGGGCACCACCATCTGCAACTTACCCAAAGTCCTTCCAACCCTCGCGATCCTCACTGGTCAAGGAAAACATCCCAACGCAACTAACCCAACTCACTACTGTCAGTCCCCAAAACCACTGTGCCAGCAGCAAAGATGGCCATCTCCCAAGACCATCCAACCACAACCACCACCACCCAGCAACTTACCCGATGCCTCCTCAAACTCCAAGCTCCCTCACGGTCACCGGAATCTCTCCTCACTCCACAAACCCGCAAGCCCCACACCCACATCCCGTGACTACTACATCGGCCGCCATGGCAATCAGCCCTCCCGTCTCGCCGATTCACTCACCATAAACGGCCCTCCACAACCCTCTCCACCACCCCAACCCACGGCATACCCTCCCACATCTCTCAACCCGTCCCTTACCCATTTTTCTCCAATCACCGCGAGCGGTGCAAGACAACCTCCAGCCACTGCCGCGCAACCCCACGTCGATCTCCAACCTCCGTTTCAACCTCCGGTGCCGTCAACCCAAGCTCCCATAGCCAGCGGCTTGTAACAACCAGCCGCCACTCACCCATCTTCCTCCAACCGCCATGAGTGGTGCTAGCCATCTTCCAGCCACGCCGTGAACCCGCCTGCCAGCCCACCACCCTCCGCTTCAATCTCCGGAGGCCTCGAGCCAAGCCCCCACACCAGCAGGATCAAGCTCCCACCACGCCCCTTACAACATCCAACCTCTCTTAACTTTTCCAACAAACACAAACCCTAACCCTAATCCCCAAGCCCAATATCAAATTCCAGCCCATACCCCTCAAACCACTAATCCCACTTATTTTAACCAAGCCCAAAGTCAATTTCCAGCCCATATCCCTCAACCAAATTCCAGCCCATTTTTTACACAAGCCCATCCCAAAATTCCAGCACATATACCTCCCCCCAATAAGCCCAATTCTTCTACTCAAGCCCAAAATACACAAGCCCAAAAACCCAAAACCACATATGCCTCTATCCTCGATCCCGATGCGGCATCCCGGCCCCAAAAATCTTTCCTAGATGTCAGAATCGGCAACCCAGCCCTCCGCTCCTGCTAAGCTTGTGAACTCTACATCGTGGTGAGCTCATTGCTTTATTTTCAAGGAAGAAATTTAGGTTATGGCTGAGCCATTCAAGCTTGCTTTGGTGGGGAAGTTCTCCTTCGGCAGGCCATCGATGGATGCTATTCGGAAGTTCTTTGTTTCTCTCGATCTCAAGGGGAGTTCTCAGATTTCGTTGCTTGATAACCGGCATGTGCTGATCAAATTAACCATGGAGGAGGATTATTCCAGGATTTGGGTTCGCCAGACATGGTACGTTAATGGTCGTGGCATGCGTGTTTTCAAATGGAGCACGGATTTTCGATGTTCTCGCGAATCCCCATCAGGCCTCGCTTGGGTAAGTCTCCTTACTTACCTGCTCATTTTATTCATTCAAAATCGCTTATTCTCTATTGTCGGGCTATTGGTACTCCTCTACAGGTTGATCACGCAACCGCTTCTGTGAATAGACCATCTGCTGCTAGGGTGTTGGTTGAGTATGATGTCTCGCGGCCTTTGTTGCCGCAGATTTGACTGGTGAGGAGATTCTGTCTCGGCAGGATGTTGTTTTTGAAAGGGTTCCTGCTTATTGTATTACTTGTAAGCACTTGGGTCACACTGCTGAGGGTTGTTATGTCTCAAACCCAAGTCTTCGTAAGCCTCCTCCGCAAGGATAGTGGGTTGCGATCGCCTCTGATAAGTGGCAAAACCAGTGGTTCCACTCGATGCAGCCACCGGTCGCATCCAGCCTCCCAAGATGTTGTCATTCCCGATGCTCCTCCAGAGCATGTTGATGTTAGGGTTGTCGCTCCTAGTGGGATAGTCCGTCACTGGGTCGACCTGTTACTGGAGGATGTCCCCTGACGATCATGGCCATGAGGATGGCATCTGCATGCAGGCAAAGCGATGTGTTGGGCCCTGAGTCGGCTTATAGGGATGATATCGATACCATGCACGTGAGTTTCAACACTCACAGCCCGAGATTCCGAGAATGGCCTCGGATGGTAGGGAGGGTTGCCCCGGTATTTCTCGCTCTGACATCGAGCGTAGTTCTGAGGATCTCGGGATATGGATGATGGGAGATTCTTGACCGATCCGGAGGATGTTCACACTCCATTACCCACTGGACGCAAGTGATTAGTGGATTGGCCGATCGGAGGATTGCCGCTCTTCCTGGGTTTTACGGTTGTTACGGGCCGTAAGACTCAGTAAGTCCTCAGCTGAGGGTAGGTGTCGATCCCCACCCCAATGATTAATACCCTTATCCTGAATATTCTGGGATAAGTAAGGCTCTCGCGGTCCTACCGATCATGGAAGTTGATTCTGGTTGCATAGATTGGCTCGTGTGTGTTTTGGAGCCTTTTCTTACTATTGATAGGCCGGAGAGCACTCGTGATCCGCATCATGATGGAGCATGGGTTTTCTTCCCACTGGGAAGATTTGGGTTTTCCGGCTCGCGCCTTTTTCAGTGGAGGTACCGCAGGATATGGGTCGTGGTTCATTGCACGGTTAGTCACTCTTTCTTTCCCGATCCTCAGATATGTTTCATATGTATATGCCAGCTAGTGCTAAGATCGTGAGAGAGGATTCGTGGATGGCCTTGTTTCTTTCATCGATAACTGTGATGGCCCTTGGATGGTGGGGGGATTTTAACGCTGTGCGCCTCTCCGAGATTTCTGGGCATGCCCAAACTTCGTGAGGCTATTGATGATTTTAACGTTGCTTTATTGGATTGTGGCCTGGATGATGTGGGTTTTACAGGGAGTCCTTTCACATGGACCAATGGGCTACATGGAGACTAGCTGGATAGGTTGTGTGCAATGCCCAATGGTCGGGTTCTTTCCTACATTTCGAGTTTCTCATCCGAATCGCGACCGGTTCGGATCACTCTCCCTTACTTTTATCGTGTGCTAGATCGACCGGTGGACGCCCGTCCGTGTTCCGCTTTTACATGCTTGGCTTAAGCATCCCGAGTTTCTGATGTCGCCAGCGCCTTGGGTGCTCCTCGCTATTGCTTCGGATGAGGGCTTTTCAGCAGGCTTGTCGATTGAAGCCTCGCTTAAAAGGCTCGGAATAAGGAGGTTTTTGTAATGTATTTGATAGGGTTAGAGAGGCCGAGGAGGAGGTTGCTCTGAGAGAGGCCCAAGATGATCTATCCGGCTCAACCGATGATCGTGGTGGCTTTTTCCGAGGCTCGAGCCCGACCGCAAGATGCAAGCATCGTGTGAGGAGATTTTTACCAGCAGCAATGAGTGTACGCTGGGTTAGGAAGGGATGCCAATACCCTGCTCTTCCATGCTATGATCCTAAGAAGCAGCTGGTTCTTTCATGTCCATCTGACATGTGACGCCTCGTCCTGCATGGATCACCGAGCCCACCGCTATGGCCGAGTCTCATGGTGGATTACTTTCGTGGTCTCTTAGCTGGAGGTCCCAGCCGCCTCAGCCTCGGATTTTGATTTTATCCCTTCTCCGGTCACTGGCTGAGGACGTATGTGGATTTATGTAGGAGTCCGAGCATGGAGGAGTTACTGCAGTGGTCTTTTCTATCGATGCGCATAGCGCCCCGGTCCCGATGGGTTCCGCAGAGAGGTTCTATCGTGCATGCTGGGATGTGATTTCACCGACTTGTTGGTCACTGCTCATGATTACTTTGGGTTCCGCTATGCCTAGGGGTTTCCAGAGCACTTTTTGGTTCTTCTTCCAAGAAGGACTCTCCAGCCTCTTGGCTGATTTTCGCCAATCAGCTTGTGTAACGTGAGCAATAAGGTTTTAACTAAATTGCTCGCTATGCTGATCGACACCCGTGTTGCCTCGGATTATTTCTCCATCGCAGAGTGGTTTTGTGCCCGGTAGAGCATTCATGATAATGTTGTCTGGTACGTGAGCTTGTGCATGATCTTAGTCGTCGCACTCGAGGGCGTAACGTGGTTCCAAGTTGATATGGCTAAGGCTTATGATCGGATGTCATGGTCCTTGTTCTCCGGATGTCGAGGTGCTTTGGTTCTCGTGAGCAAGGGATTTCTTTAGTCTCGGAGGGCTATTTATGGACCTTGGTTTTCTGTGCTCGTTAATGGTGTCAGCCACGGATTTTTTCAGGCCTCATGGTGGTCTCGCCAGTATGCATCCACTGCCTCCTAGCTTATTCATTATTGTCACTGAAGTTTCTATCTAGAGGCCTCGGATCGCTTGTACTCTTCGCGACCCTTCCGTGAGATATTGCTCGTCCTGTTGCCTTCCTATCTCCCATTTGAGTTTTGCAGATGATATTGTTCTTTTCGAATGGAGTAGGCTAGCCTCACGCGACTTATGGGTTTCCTACATCATTACGAGGTCATGCTTCAGGCAACTGGTTAGCCAGCCAAGAGCAGCTTTTATGTTCTGGGTTCGATTCCCGCCTCCTCAGAGCTATTATTCATACAAATACTGGGTTCCAAGCAGTAGGATCCTCCTTTTTCTTATCTTGGCTGCCTTGTTTGTTGGGGCGCCAAGATTGCTCATTTTGATGACCCGCCTTGAGGGTCCGTGAGCGGATTTCGTCAGGCTAACCGACTGCTCTCGCTTGGGGAAGTTAGTGCTTATTCAGCATGTTCTATCCTCTATGCCTTTGCACTCATTTCATGTCTCACGGTCCACCGATCAGGGTTATCCAGACAGCTGGAGCTGGATATTTACACGCTCCCATGGGGTGATTGTGGTCCCAGGCGCAGGATTCATCGGTGCCACTGGCCGGAGGTGTGTTTTCCTGGAGGAGGGCGGCCCGGTATTAGGTCATTTCGGATCCAGCCAAGCTTTTGAGCTTAGCTTGGTGGCGATTTCTGGAGCAGCTGCTCTTATGGGCTTCATATACGAAGTCCAAATATTGCGCCCACCTGCTCAACCCCAAGATGGTAGCTTTCACACCCCGCCTCCTCTATGGAGGCGCCTTTGCTCCATCCGAGATGATGCCGAGCCTCATATACGATGGTTGGTGGGTGCCTGTGATTGTAGCTTCCGTATGACCGCTGGATGGGATCACCCTTTGTACTTCTATAATCTCGTGCCGCTCTTCCAGCACCGGCTTCCTTTATCGACGTGGCACTCGCTTGGGATGGGGTAAGCTCCCGGTCGCCTTACCCACGCCGAGAGTCGAGCAGATTGTTTTGATTCCGATATCCATCGGGCGTGCCTCGATGAGCTTCAAGTGGATTCTACCACCGATGGGGTTTTTCATTCGAGATCACTGGAGATGGTGCGGCGCTGCAGCCACCTAGATGGAGTATTTTCTATGATTTGGCAGCACCATATTCCTCCTGCTATCCTTTTTCTTTGGCGGTCATGCGAGGCTTCCTAGCCACCGATGATGCCTCGAGTGGACGCCAGCTCAGATGGTTTCTAGGCTTCCGTGGACAGTCACCGAGACTTCTCAAGACTTATTTCTTGAGTGCCCCAGTTAGCCAGTGTCTGGGAGTATTTCATCGTGGAGTAGGATCCCATGGATCGCCTTCATCACCCCATGCGCTACTTCGCCATTGGCAGAGATGTGCCCTTCTAGTTCCTCATCTTCGAGTTATTTTACCTTGCTACATTCCGTGGCATGCGTGGAAGGCTCGAAATGGGTTCGTGTCTCGATTCTCACCCTTTCCGTGGACGCGTTATCTTCCCGAGTGGTATCGATGTCTCGGCTCATCGGCTCGCTTTGGCTTCAGCCTGCCCAGCCACGGGAGTGTTGATTCTCACCATGGATGGGTTACGCGTGATTGATCCCCGACGGCCTATTCGAAGTTGTTAGCTTGACGCCGACCGCCTCGTGCGGCCAAGTCGACCGCTGATGGGTGTTCGAGGGTAATCCCGGTCGTCCACCGCAGGGGTGTTCTTCGAGACCATCGTGGTATGTTTTTGCGGGTTTGGCTCTTTTCTTGGCCATCATCCGATACTTTATGCGGAGCTTCCAGCGGTTCGGGAGGGTTTGAGTCAGCGGCTCACCTGGATACTCGCTGTGGAGGTAGAGTCCGATTCTGCCACCGTGGTTTCTGGGTCCTCTCGATCAGCCTGCTCGATGGGATTATGCTTTATCCTTGCGCCGAAGTTAGATCAAGAGTGTCCTCTCATTCAGCCTGTGGTTCGGCACGTATCGGAGGCGACATCCGCAACCGACTTCTTAGCCAATTGGGCTTGCACTTCTCAGATCGACCGCCGATTCCTACTCCAAGACGTGATCCGCCCATCTGCTTATCCGGGATTCTTCACCTTGACGCACGTGAGACTCCTTACATTGGAGATGACCGATCGCACTATTTATTTTCTTATATTATTCTCAGACACGCTCATTTATTTCTGAGGTTTTGGTCTTTGTCCCTCCAAAGGTATTACACTTACTTTTATATATGTGATGTGTAGGGTCCGGCTTAACCCCCACCACACACTGGTGGCTTCAAAAAACCCTAAACCCTAAACCCTAAACCCTAAACCCTAAACCCTAAACCCTAAACCCTAAACCCTAAAACCCTAAAACCCTAAACCCTAAACCCTAAGCCCTAAACCCTAAACCCTAAACCCTAAACCCTAAACCTTGGGCATTAGATCCTTTTCGATCCGACCGAGGCTCTCGAGCTTAAGCTCCGGTGAGCTGCCACGACCAACGCCCCTCCGGGCTTCCTTTATGAGGTCTAAGTATTGTCGATCCGAGCATCCGGGATGATTCGGCTCGGATCCTGCTTCCTCTTAGCGCCGCTTTGTAAGATCCGGTATCGCGAACCCCACGTCACGCGGATTAGATCCGGGACCGTAGCTTTGGTATGATTGTTGGCTCAACTCCTCTCCGCTGCTCACGTACAACCCCGACCGGCTTCTTCTGCCTCTGCCTCGCCTTTTTGAGGGGCACTCAGATGGGATGTAGGTAGGTCGGAGGCCTTACTTCCACCATCCGCTGTTGAGCAGTATCCTTTGGTTCCGATTCCCGCCTCCCGCGATGGTCCCGACCGATGCGTGGGACCTCTCTAATGATGGAGATTTTTCTCCTGAGGACCGCCTGGGATCTTGTTCGGACTCTAGATCTACGTATGAGGTTTGTTCTTTTATTTGGCAGTAGATTGATCCCTTCCATGGTGTCTTTCTTCCTCCGGCGCTTATTGCATGGTTACCCGCCACCTGATGATGCTCTCTCGCACCCGGGCTTCTACATGGTCTCAGCTGGTATTCTTCTACTTGACGCGCAGGAGACTACTTACATTAGGAGATGATCTTCGCTTCATCTCACTTTCCTCGAGACTCGCACTGCTTATTTTCTTATATTGTTCTCAGATATCGCTCATTTATTTCTGAGGTTTTGGTCTTTGTCCCCTCCAAAGTATTTCATTTACTTTTTATATATGTGACGTGTAGGGTCCTGGCTTAACCCCCACCACACCGGTGGCTTCAATAAAAACAAAAACCCTAAACCCTAAACCCTAAAACCCTAAACCCTAAACCCTAAAACCCTAAACACTAAACCCTAAAACCCTAAACCCTAAACCCTAAACCCTCATCGCCACTCCTGCTTAGAGTATCCTCGCTTATCTCCCATATGCTTTACTTCTTCATTGAGACGCCGTGTTCTCCTCACGCAAGATATTCGGTCCTCCTTCCTTGCTTCATCCTATGGCAAGTTTGAAGGTCCGAAATGTCGCTCGATCTGATGCTTCTGCTGCAGGTGGAGTGTTATTTTTCGGTGATTTCGACTTGAAGTTGGCAGTGGCCGCTCGGCTTCAAGGCGTCCCAACTCGGAGGGGTCATGCAGACGCTGCCTCGCAGATGGATTACTGGATCATTCGCTCACCCTCATAGGCCTGTTCGTCTCGATTTCTTGGTTGAGACCTCCGAGGGCGTGGTCAAACCGAGGTGGATTTGATGCTCCCGCAGCAACCCCGGATGTCTCGCACTGGAGGGATTTTCGTGGATCATCGTGGACGGTCCTCGCCGCCGGATGTTTCTAGGACACCACCCCATCTTATTCGCAGAGTCGACTAGCAGCTACTTAGGGCCTTAAAATGGTCACCGACCTTGGTTATTCTTCTCCTGAGCTAGAATCTGATTTCGCTACCGCAGCTTGCTTGATCACCTCTCAAAGATCCCAAGCGATGGGAGTTCACTTACATTCTAGCTAGGATTAGAGCCCTCATGCGACACGCATTCGATCATCATTCGCCATGTTTCTCCGTGAGGCCACCACAATGCCGACTTCATGGCCAACCTGGCTTGCTCACACCTGCACTCAGCCAGCTGGCTCCATCACTATAGTGCCCTTCCCATGGTCCGCATGGTATTCTTCTGCTTGACGCGTAGGAGACTCCTTACATTAGGAGATGATCTTCGCTTCATTCACTTTCCTCGAGACCGCGACTGCTTATTTTCTTATATTGTTCTCAGATATCGCTCATTTATTTCGGAGGTTTTGGTCTTTGTCCCCTCCAAAGGTATTTCATTTACTTTTTATATATGTGATGGTAGGGTCCGACCTAACCCCCACCACACCGGTGGCTTCAATAAAAAACCCTAAACCCTAAACCCTAAACCCTAACCCCTAAACCCTAAACCCTAACCCCTAACCCCTAACCCCTAACCCCTAACCCCTAACCCCTAAACCCTAAACCCTAAACCCTAAACCCTAAACCGGATTCTACTATCGATGGTGTTTTCATTCGAGATCAGTTGGAGATGGTGCGGTGCGCCAGCCACGTAGATGGAGTATTTTCTATGATTTGGCAGACACATATTCCTCCCTGCTATCCTTTTTCTTTGCGGCTGTCATGCGAGGCTTCCTAGCCACCGATGATGCCTCGAGTGGACGCGCCTCAGATGGTTTCTCGGCTTCCGTGGACAGTGTCATGGAGACTTCTCAAGACTTATTTCTTGAGTGCCCCGGTTAGCCAGTGTCTGGGAGTATTTCTATCGTGGAGTAGTGGATCCCATGGATCGCCTTTCTATCACCTCATGCTACTTCGCCATTGGCGCAGATGTGCCCCTTCTCGTTCTCATCTTCGGGTTATTTTACCTTGCTTCATTCTGTGGCATGTGTGGAAGGCTCGAAATGGGTTCAGGTTCGATTCTCACTCATTTTCTGTGGATGCGGTTATTTTCCGAGTGGTATCAGATGTTCGGCTTGCTCGGCTCGCTTTGGCTTCAGCCTGCCCGCCACTGGAGTGCCGGATTCGCAACTCATGGATAGGTTACGCGTGATTGATCCCCCACGACGGCCTATTCGAAGTTGTTGTTTGACGCCGACCGCCTCGTGCGGCCAGTCGACCGCTGATGGGTGTCTCGAGGGTAATCCCGGGTTGTCCGCCGCAGGGGTGTTCTTCGAGACCATCGTGGTATGTTTTGGCGGGTTTGGCTCTTTCTTGGCCATCATCCGATACTTTACGCTGGAGCTTCTAGTGGTTCGGAGGGTTTGAGTCAGCGGTCCAACCTGGATACTCGCTGTGGAGGTAGAGTCTGATTCGGCCACTGTGGTTTCCTGGGTCCTCTCGAACAGTCCTGTTCGATGGGATTATGCCTTATCCTTGCGACCGAAGTTAGATCAAGAGTGTCCTCTCATTCAGCTGTGGTTCGACACGCGTATCTGGAGGCGACATCCGCAACTGACTTCTTAGCCAATTGGGCTTGCACTTCTCAGATCGACCGTCGATTCCTATCTCAAGACGTGATCCGCCCATCTGCTTATCCGGGATTCTTTATATGGATGCTCAGCGATCCCGCGATATCGACATTAGCTCATTCTCAGACATCGCTCATTTATTTCTGAGGTTTTGGTCTTTGTCCCTCCAGCAGTATTTCACTTACTTTTATATATGTGATGTGTAGGGTCCCGCCTAACCCCCACTACACCGGTGGCTTTAAAAAAAAAACCCTAAACCCTAAACCCTAAACCCAAAACCCAAAACCAACTTTCCAACCTCTCTCTAACTTTCTCTCTCTAGCAAAATTCTCTCAACTTTTTGTTTTTGATCAAGCTCGAGCTTCCTGGCCATGGCCTCACCGGAGGCCTGAGAGACACCACCGCCGGCTCCACCGCCTGCAAGACCACCACCGGATCCACCGCCGGCCCTCCTCCTCACGCCAGAACCAAATGACCGCCAACCATCCACTCCATCCGACCGCGTTTCCATCACAACACCATCCGACCACAACTCCATCCCACCCCAAACCGCCACCTCCACCATGGTCAACCCTCTCCCAAACAAGCCACTGCAGCCGTCAGATCAACGGCCCCTCCCAAGACCATCCAGACGCTGGCACCACCATCCGCAACTTACCCAAAGTCCTTCCAACCCCCGCGATCCTCACTGCCAAGGAAAACATCCCAACGCAACTAACCCAAACTCACTACCGTCATCCCTAAAACCATCAGTCAGCAAGAAAGATGGCCATCTCCCAGACCATCCAACCACAACCACCACCACCCAGCAACTCACTCCGATGCCTCCCTAGCCCCAAGCTCCCTCACTGGTCACCGGAATCTCTCCTCACTCCACAAACCCGCAAGCCCCACACCCACATCCCGTGACTACTACATCGGCCGCCATGGCAAATCAGCCCTCCCGTCCACCGATTCACTCACCATAAACTGCCTCCACAACCCTCTCCACCACCCCAACTCACTTAGATACCCTCCCACATCTCTCAACCCGTCCCTTACCCATTTTTCTCCAACCACCGCGAGCGGTGCAAGACAACCTCCAGCCACCGCCACAGAACCCCACGACCGATCTCCAACCTCCGTTTCAACCTCCGGTGCCGTCAACCCAAGCTCCCACAGCCGCGGCTTGTAACAACCAGCCGTCACTCACCCATCTTCCTCCAACCGCCGCGAGTGGAGCTAGCCAACTTCCAGCCGCTGCCGTGAACCTCCTCACGCACCACCTCCCTCCGATCCAACCTAACTGTGTCCGCAAATCAAGCTCCTCACAACCATGCAGATCGAACTCACCAGCCACCCCTTCTAACATCCAAACTCACTTAACTCATCCAACAAACACAAACCCTAACCCTAATCCCCAAGCCCAATATCAAATTCCAGCCCATAACCCTCAAACCACTAATCCCACTTATTTTAACCAAGCCCAAAGTCAATTTCCAGCCCATATCCCTCAACCAAATTCCAGCCCATTTTTTACACAAGCCCATCCCAAAATTCCAGCACATATACCTCCCCCAATAAGCCCAATTCTTCTACTCAAGCCCAAAATACACAAGCCCAAAAACCCAAAACCACATATGCCTCTATCCTCGATCCCGATGCAAGATCCCTACCCCAAAATCTTTCCTAGATGTCAGAATCGGCAACCCAGCCCTCCGCTTCCTAGCTGTTTGAACTCTACATCGTAGTGAGCCTCATTGCTTTATTTTCTAAGGAAGAAATTCAGTGTTATGGTCGAGCCATTCAAGCTTGCTTTGTGGGAAGTTCTCTTCTAGCAGCCATCGATGGATGCTATTCGGAAGTTCTTTGTTTCTCTCGATCTCAAGGGGAGTTCACAGATTTCGCTGCTTGATAACCGGCATGTGCTGATCAAATTAACCATGGAGGAGGATTATTCCAGGATTTGGGTTCGCCAGACATGGTACGTTAATGGTCGTGGCATGCGTGTTTTCAAATGGAGCACCGGAGTTTCGATGTTCTCGCGAATCCCCATCAGTGCCTCGCTTGGGTAAGTCTCCCTTACTTACCTGCTCATTTTATTCATTCAAAATCTGCTTTATTCTCTATTGTCGGGCTATTGGTACCCTCTCACAGGTTGATCACGCAACCGGCTTCAGTGAATAGACCATCCGCTGCTAGGGTGTTGGTTGAGTATGATGTCTCGCGCCTTTGTTGCCGCAGATTTGATCTGGTGAGGGAGATCCTGTCTCGCAGTGATGTTGTTTTTGAGAGGGTTCCCGCCATTGTACTACTTGTAAGCACTGGGTCACGCCGAGGGTTGTTATGTCTCAAACCCAAGTCTTCGTAAGCCTCCTCCGCCGAAGGATAGTGGTCTGCGATCGCCCTTGACATAGGGCAAAACCAGTGGTTCCACTGACGTGCAGCCACAGTCGCATCCAGCCTCCCAAGATGTTGTCATTCCTGATGCTCCCCCTCCAGAGCATGTTGATGTTAGGGTTGCTGCTCCCAGTGGGGATAGTCCGTCATTGGGTCGACTCATTACTGGAGGATGTCCCCTGACGATCGTGGCCACGAGGATGGCATCTCGTATGCAGGCAAAGCGATGTGTTGGGCCCTGAGTCGGCTTATAGGGATGACATCGATACCATGCACGTGAGTTTCAATACTCACAGCCCGAGATTCCGTAGAATGGCCTCGATGGTAGGGAGGGTTGCCCCGGCATTTCTCGCCTCTGACATCGAGCGTAGTTCTGAGGATCTCGGGGATATGGATGATGGGAGATTCTTGACCGATCCGGAGGATGTTCACACTCCATTACCCACTGGACGCAGCTGATTAGTGGATTGGCCGATCGTAGGACTGCCAGCTCTTCCTGGGTTTTACTAGTAGTTACGGGTCGTAAGACCTCGTAAGTCCTCAGTGAGGGGTAGGTGTCGATCCCCACCCCAATGATTAATACCCTTATCCGGAATATTCTGGGATAAGTAAGGCTCTCATGGTCCACCGATCATGGAAGTTGATCTCGGCTGCATAGATTGGCTCTGTGTGTGTTTTGGAGCCTTTTCTTACTATTGATAGGTCGGAGAGCACTCGTGATCCGCATCACGATGGAGCATGGGTTTTCTTCCCACTGGGAAGATTTGGGTTTTCTGGCTCACGCCTTTTTCAGTGGAGGTTCCGCAGATACGGGTCGTGTGGTTCATTGCCGTTAGTCACTCTTTCTTTCCCGATCCTCAGATATGTTTCATATGTATATGCCAGCTAGTGCTAAGACCGTGAGAGAGGATTCGTGGATGGCCTTGTTTTCTTGACGATAGCTGTGATGGCCCTTGGATGGTGGGTGGGATTTTAACGCCATGCGCCTCTCCGAGATTTCTGGCATGCCCAACTTCGTGAGGCTATTGATGATTTTAACGTTGCTTTATCGGATTGTGGCCTGATGATGTGGGTTTTACAGTGAGTCCTTTCACATGGACCAATGGGCTACTATGGAGACTGGCTGATAGGGTTGTGTGCAATGCCCAATGGTCGGGTTTCTTTCCTACATTTCGAGTTTCTCATCCGAATCGCGACCGGTTCGTGACCACCTCCCTTACTTTTATCGTGTGCTAGATCGACCGGTGGACGTCCGTCTGTGTTCCGGCTTTTACATGCTTGGCTTAAGCATCCCGAGTTTCTGATGTCGCCAGCGCCTTGGGTGCTCCTCGCTATTGCTTCGGATGAGGGCTTTTCAGCCAGGTTTGTCGATTGAAGCTCCGCTTAAAAGGCCGGAATAAGGAGGTTTTGGTAATGTATTTGATAGTGGTTAGAGAGGCCGAGGAGGAGGTTGCTCTTGAGAGAGGCCCAAGATGATCTATCCGGCTCAACTCGATGATCGTGGTGGCTTTTTCTCGAGGCTCGAGCCCGACCGCAAGATGCATGCATCGTGTGAGGAGATTTTTACTGCAGCAATGAGTGTACGCTGGGTTAGGAAGGGATGCCAATACCCTGCTCTTCCATGCTATGATCTCGAAGAAGCAGCTGGTTCTTTCATGTCCATCTGACATGTGACGCCTGCCCTGCATGGATCACCGAGCCCACCGCTATGGCCGAGTCTCATGGTGGATTACTTTCGTGGTCTCTTAGCTGGAGGTCCCAGCCGCCTCAGCCTCGGATTTTGATTTTATCCCTTCTCCGGTCACTGCTGAGGACGATGTGGATTTATGTAGGAGCCCGATATGGAGGAGTTACTAGCAGTGGTCTTTTCTATCGATGCAGCATGGCCCGGTCCCCGATGGGTTCCGCAGAGAGTTCTATCGTGCATGTCGGGATGTGATTTCACCGACTTGTTGGTCACTGCTCATGATTACTTTGGGTTCCGCTATGCCTAGGGGTTTCAGTAGCACTCTTTGGTTCTTCTTCCAAGAAGGACTCTCCGCCTTCGGCTGATTTTCGACCAATCAGCTTGTGTAACGTGAGCAATAAGGTTTTAACTAAATTGCTCGCTATGCGATCGACACCGTGGTTGCCTCGTGATTATTTCTCCATCGCAGAGTGGTTTTGTGCCCGGTAGAGCATTCATGATAATGTGTTGCTGGTACATGAGCTTGTGCATGATCTTAGTCGTCGCACTCGAGGGCGTAACGTGGTTCCAAGTTGGATATGGCTAAGGCTTATGATCGGATGTCATGGTCCTTTGTTCTCCGGGATGTCGAGGTGCTTTGGTTTCTCGTGAGCAAAGGATTTCTTTAGTTCGGAGGGCTATTTATGGACCTTGGTTTTCTCGTGCTCGCTAATGGTGTCACCACGGATTTTTTCTGGGCCTCATGGTGGTCTTCGCCAGTATGCATCCACTGCCTCCTAGCTTATTCATTATTGTCACCGAGTTTCTATCTAGAGGCCCTGATCGCTTGTACTCTTCGCACCCTTCCGTGAGATATTGCTCGTCCGGTCGTCTTCCTATCTCCCATTTGAGTTTTGCAGATGATATTGTTCTTTTTTGGAATGGGAGTAGGGCTAGCCTCACGCGGCTTATGGGTTTCCTACATCATTACGAGGTCAAGCTTCGAGCAGCTGGTTAGCCAGCGAAGAGCAGCTTTTATGTTCGGGGTTCGATTCCTGCCTCTCGCAGAGCTATTATTCATACAGTCACGGGGTTCCAGCAGAAGGATCCTCCTTTTTCTTATCTTGGTTGCCCGGTGTTTGTTGGGGGCGTCAAGATTGCTCATTTTGATGACCTGCTTCGGAGGGTCCGTGAGCGGATTTCCGGTCATGAACCTAGCTGCCTCGCTTGGGGAAAGTTAGTGCTTATTCGGCATGTTCTATCCTCTATGCCTTTGCACTCATTTCATGTCTCATGGTCCACCGATCAGGGTTATCCAAGCAGCTGGAGCGGATATTTACACGCTCCTATGGGGTGATTGTGGTCCCAGGCGCAGGATTCATCGGTGCCATTGGCCTGAGGTGTGTTTTCCTGGAGGAGGGCGGCCTGGTATTAGGTCATTTCTGGATCTAGTCAAGCTTTTGAGCTTAAGCTTGGTGGCGATTTCTGGAGCAACTGCTCCTTATGGGCTTCATATACGAAGTCCAAATATTGCGCCACCTGCTCACCCCTAAGATGGTAGCTTTCACACCCCGCCTCCCTTATGGAGGCTGCCTTTGCTCCATCCGAGATGATGCCGAGCCTCATATACGATGGTTGGTGGGTGTCTGTGATTGTAGCTTCCGTATGACCGCCGGATGGGATCACTCCTTTGTACTTCTATAATCTCGTGCCGCTCTTCCGCACCGGCTTCCTTTATCAGCGTGGCACTCGCTTGGGATAGGGTAAGCTCCTCGGTCGCCTTACCCACGCCAAGAGTTGAGCGCATTGTTTTGATTCCGATATCCACCGGGCGTGCCTCGATGAGCTTCAAGTGGATTCTACCACCGATGGGGTTTTTCATTCGAGATCACTGGAGATGGCGCGGTGCGCCAGCCACCTAGATGGAGTATTTTCTATGATTTGGCAACGCCATATTCCTCCTGGCTATCCTTTTTCTTTGGCGGTCACGCGAGGCTTCCTAGCCACCGATGATGCCTCGAGTGGACGCCAGCTCAGATGGTTTCTCGGCTTCCGTGGACGGTCACGAGACTTCCTCAAGACTTATTTCTTGAGTGCCCCAAGCTAGCTGTGTCTGGGAGTATTTCTATCGTGGAGTAGTGGATCCCATGGATCGCCTTTCATCACCCCATGCGTTACTTCGCCATTGGCAGAGATGTGCCCCTTCTAGTTCTCATCTTCGGGTTATTTTACCTTGCTACATTCTGTGGCATGTGTGGAAGGCTCGAAATGGGTTCAGGTTCGATTCTCACTCCTTTTCTGTGGACGCGGTTATTTTCCGAGTGGTATCGATGTCTCGGCTTGTCGGCTCGCTTTGGCTTCAGCCTGCCCGCCACGGGAGTGCTGGATTCTCACCATGGATGGGTTACGCGTGATCGATCCCCCGACGGCCTATTCGAAGTTGTTGCTTGACGCCGACCGCCTCGTGCGGCCAAGTCGACCGCTGATGGGTGTTCGAGGGTAATCCTGGTCGTCCACCGCAGGGGTGTTCTTCGAGACCATCGTGGTATGTTTTGGCTGGTTTGGCTCTTTTCTTGGCCATCATCCGATACTTTATGCGGAGCTTCCAGCGGTTCGGGAGGGTTTGAGTCAAGGTTCAACTGGATACTGCTGTGGAGGTAGAGTCCCGATCTCGCCACCGTGGTTTCCTCGGGTCCTCTCGAACAGCCTGCTCGATGGGATTATGCCTTATCCTTGCGCCGAAGTTAGATCAAGAGTGTCCTCTCATTCAGCCTGTGGTTCAAGCACGCGTATCTGGAGGCGACATCTCGCAATCGACTTCTTAGCCAATTGGGCTTGCACTTCTCAGACGCACCGGCCGATTCCTATCTAGCACGTGATCCGCCCATCTGCTTATCCGGGATTCTTCACCTGACGCTGCAGAGACTCCTTACATTAGAGATGACCTTCGCTTCATTCATTACTCCTCGAGATCGCATTATTTATTTTCTTATATTATTCTCAGACATCGCTCATTTATTTCTGGAGGTTTTGGTCTTTGTCCCTCCAAAGGTATTTCACTTACTTTTTATATATGTGATGTAGTGGGTCCTGCTTAACCCCCACCACACCGGTGGCTTCAAAAAAACCCTAAACCCTAAACCCTAAACCCTAAACCCTAAACCCTAAACCCTAAACCCTAAACCAAACCCTAAACCAAAACCAAACCTCTCTCTAACTTTCTCTCTCTACCCAAACTCTCTCAACTCTCCCCTGTTGACCAAACTTTGACCGCCGGCCATGGCCTCACCGGAGGCCGGTGGTGACTCTTTACCACCGCCGGATCCAACGCCGGTTCCCACCCTCCATGACGGCATCCAAAAATCCGGTCAACTCTCCACACATCCACCGGATCAAGTCACCAAGTTTCGGCAAAAATCAACTCTTACCTCCACCACCATCATGTTTCCCGAGACCTCCACTTACCCCACATCCACCATGGCCAATCCCTCCACCGTCTCCCTGGCCATGGATGGAGCATCTTGCTCGCTGCCATCAAGCCACCACAACCAACCGAACCAAAACCCACCAAGCAACATAAACTCACTCATTCAAAATGAACAAACCGTGAGCTTACCGGACCCAAATCGGCGAGCTGGAATCTCCTCCACCTTGGCCGCGGCTTCCATCCAAGCCCCACATCCAGAGATGTCTTCCCACTCCACCACTGTAAGTGCTCTCTCTCAACCACTCCAAAACACCCAAGGCCGTGAGTCAACCAACCCAAACCCCTTGCCACAAGCAAACGACACCCTTACACTTCCGCTCACCTCACAAGTCTGCTAAACCTTCAACGGAACCCCACACCCGTGACTCAACACCAACCTTCAAGCCAACACATCGAGCAGCCGCCGCCTCCCCTTTTTTCCAACAAAAACAAACTCAAAAATAAAAAACGTAACCCTAACCCTAGCACCCGAACCCAAGCCCATAACCCAGCCCACTTAAGCCTTAACCTTAATACTCAACCCCCTAGCATGCAAACTAACCAACTTAAACAAGCCCAAAACAAAACATACAACCTCACAAAATCGTTGAAATGTACTCCATCCCAACCTGCGTGATGCACTGCTCCCGACGGCTCCCGTGGCTCCGCCGAGGCTCCCACGGCTATCGGCTCCAACAACGGTCCCCCGTGTCCCACGGTTGCATGGCCGGCGTTGTCTGACGAGAATGCTACCCCCACCATGCATGGAGAGGATACAAGCATGCATGGCCAACGGCTGCCCATGGCTGAGTCAACTCAGCGTGACTCGAGCCATGCAGCCCCCATGCATGGCCATGCAGCCCCCATGCACGGCTCCCTTTCCCTCACCGAAGCACCGCCGGCTTTTTCTGTCGTGAATCCCGGCCCCACCACGCATGGAGAAGATAGTTGCATGCATGACCTTTTCACGCCCAAGATCGGGCCACCGCAGTGGCCTTCCTCACCTACCGCCCATGGTGGCTCTCGGTGATCGCCACCAACTCCCATCCCTGACAAGCCGGCTCGCCATCTCCAAGAAGCCCTCAGCCACGGCAGAACATGCATAGCTCGAGGCATCCAGTGGTCGCCCATGGTCGAGTCAACTCGGCCAGGACTCGAGCTATGCAACCCCCATGCATGGCCATGCATGGCAACCCGAGCAGCTTCTGCAACGCTCCCAACCTGAATGCCATCCTTCCCGTGGCCAGAACCTTCCCCATGATCATGCAAATCACGACCCCAAGGCAGCCAACAAACCTTCAAGCTCGGTTCAACAAGCTCGTGGCCAACCATCTTATGCACGGGGCCAACCAACCCAGGCCAAGCAACCCGTGTCTTATGCTTCTATGGTGAATCCAGCCTCCATCCTTAACCCCACAGCCCCTCCAAGGCCACAAAAATCCTTCCTAGATGCTGTAACTGGCAACTCCAGTCCTTTGCTCCCGGTCAAGCCGGTCACTCTACACCGTGGTGAGCCAGCAGTTCAATTCTCTAAGGAAGAAGTTCAGATTATGGCTGAGCCATTCAAGCTCGCTTTGGTGGGGAAGTTTTCTTTTGGCAGGCCATCGATGGATGCTATTCGGAAGTTCTTTGTTTCTCTTGGTCTCAAGGGGAACGCTCAGATTTCGCTACTTGATAACCGGCACGTGTTGATCAAGTTAACAACGGAGGAGGATTATTCCAGGATTTGGGTTCGCCAGACATGGTACGTTAATGGTCGTGGTATGCGTGTTTTCAAATGGAGCACGATTGATGTTCCGCTGAATCACCCATCGTGGCTCTGCTTGGGTAAGTCTCCCTTACTTACCTGCTCATTTTATTCATTCAAAATCGCTTTATTCTCTATTGTCGGGCTATTGGTACCCTCTCACAGGTTGATCACGCAACTGCTTCTGTGAATAGACCATCCGCTGCTAGGGTGTTAGTTGAGATGATGTCTCGCGCCTTTGTTGCCGCTAGATTTGATCTGGTGAGGGAGATTCTGGTTTCTGGCAGGATGTTGTTTTTGAAAGGGTTCCTGCTTATTGTATTACTTGTAAGCACTTGGGTCACGCTGCTGAGGGTTGTTATGTCTCAAACCCAAGTCTTCGTAAGCCTCCTCCGTCGAAGGATAATGGATTGCGATCGCCTTGATAAGGGTAAAACCCGTGGTTCCAACTGATGCAGCCACAGTCGCGATCCAGCTCCACAAGATGTTGTCATTCCCGATGCTCCTCCAGAGCATGTTGATGTTAGTGTTGCCGCCCCAGCTGGGATAGTCCGCCATTGGGTCAGCCGTCACATGAGGATGTCCCCTGACGATCGTGGCCATGAGGATGGCATCTCATGCAGGCAGAGCGAGGTGTTGAGCCCGGAGGTGGCCACTAGGGATGATACTGATAC
Source organism: Murraya koenigii (assembly GCA_025617385.1). Classification (NCBI taxonomy): domain Eukaryota; kingdom Viridiplantae; phylum Streptophyta; class Magnoliopsida; order Sapindales; family Rutaceae; genus Murraya; species Murraya koenigii. Next base: position 33,468,334 of record CM046814.1, on the reverse strand, counting down.
CATGCACGTGAGTTTCAATACTCACAGTTCCGAGATTCCAGAGAATGGCTCAGATGGTAGGGAGGGTTGCCCCTGCATTTCTCGCCTCTGACATCGAGCGTAGTTCTGAGGATCTCGGGATATGGATGATGGGAGATTCTTGACCGATCCCGAGGATGTTCACACTCCATTACCCACGGACGCCGTGATTAGTGGATTGGCCGATCGAGGGCTGCCGCTCTTCCTGGGTTTTACTAGTAGTTACGGCCCGAAGACTCGTGAAGTCTCTAGTGAGGGGTAGGTGTCGATCCCCACCCCAATGATTAATACCTTTATCCGGAATATTCTGGGATAAGTAAGGCTCCCATGGTCCACCGATCATGGAAGTTGATTCTGGCTGCATAGATTGGCTCGTGTGTGTTTTGGAGCCTTTCTCATCGTTGATAGACCGGAGAGCACTCGTGATCCGCATTAGCGATGGAGCATGGGTTTTCTTCCCACTCGGAAGATTTGGGTTTTCCGGCCTGCGCTTTTTCAATGGAGGTTCCGCAGGATATGGGTCGTGGTTCATTGCCAAGTTAGTCACTCTTTCTTTCCCGATCCTCAGTATATGTTTCATATGTATATGCCAGCTAGTGCTAAGACCGTGAGAGAGGATTTGTGGATGGCCTTGTTTCTTTTGCCGATACTGTGATGGCCCTTGGATGGTGGGTGGGATTTTAACGCTGCAGCGCCTCTCCGAGATTTCTGGGCATGCCCAACCTCGTGAGGCTATTGATGATTTTAACGTTGCTTTATCGGATTGTGGCCTCGATGATGTGGGTTTTACAGTGAGTCCTTTCACATGGACCAATGGGCGCATACGGAGACTGCTGATAGTGGTTGTGTGCAATGCCCAATGGTCGGGTTCTTTCCTACATTTCGAGTTTCTCATCCGAATCGCGACCGTTCGTGATCACTCTCCCTTACTTTTATCGTGTGCTAGATCGACCGGTGGACGCCCGTCCGTGTTCCGCTTTTACATGCTTGGCTTAAGCATCCCGAGTTTCTGATGTCGCGAGGCGCCTTGGGTGCTCCCGCTATTGCTTCGGATGAGGGCTTTTCAGCCAGGTTTGTCGATTGAAGCCTCGCTAAAAGGTCGGAATAAGGAGGTTTTGGTAATGTATTTGATAGGGTTGGAGAGGCCGAGGAGGAGGTTGCTCTGAGAGAGGCCCAAGATGATCTATCCGGCTCAAACCGATGATCGTGGTGGTTTTTCTCGAGGCTCGAGCCCGACCGCAGATGCATGCATCGTGTGAGGAGATTTTTACCAGCAGCAATGAGTGTACGCTGGGTTAGGAAGGGATGCCAATACCCTGCTCTTCCATGCTATGATCTCAAGAAGCAGCTGGCTCTTTCATGTCCATCTGACATGTGACGCCTCGTCCTGCATGGATCACCGAGCCCACCGCTATGGCCGAGTCTCATGTGGATTACTTTCGTGGTCTCTTAGCTGGAGGTCCCAGCCGCCTGTGCCCCTGATTTTGATTTTATCCCTCTCCGGGTCACTGACTGAGGACGATGTGGATTTATGTAGGGAGCCCGATACTGGAGGAGTTACTAGTAGTGGTCTTTTTCTATCGATGCGCATGGCCCCGGTCCCGATGGGTTCCGCAAGAGGTTCTATCGTGCATGCTGGGATGTGATTTCTACCGACTTGTTGGTCACTGCTCATGATTACTTTCGGTCTCGCTATGCCTAGGGGTTTCCGTGAGCACTCTTTGGTTCTTCTTCCGAGCAGGACTCTCCTGCCTTCAGCTGATTTTCGCCAATCGCTTGTGTAACGTGAGCAATAAGGTTTTAACTAAATTGCTCGCATGCGACCGACACCGTGGTTGCCTCGTGATTATTTCTCCATCGCAGAGTGGTTTTGTGCCCGGTAGAGCATTCATGATAATGTGTTGCTGGTACGTGAGCTTGTGCATGATCTTAGTCGTCAGCACTCGAGGGCGTAACGTGGTTCCAAGTTGATATGGCTAAGGCTTATGATCTGATGTCATGGTCCTTGTTCTCCGGGATGTCGAGGTGCTTTGGCTTCTCGTGAGCAAGGATTTCTTTAGTCTCGGAGGGCTATTTATGGACCTTGGTTTTCCGTGGCTCAGCTAATGGTGTCACCCACGGATTTTTTCTGGCCTCACGGTGGTCTTCGCCAGTATGCATCCACTGCCTCCTAGCTTATTCATTATTGTCACCGAGTTTCTATCTAGAGGCCCGGATCGCTTGTACTCTTCGCGACCCTCCGTGAGATATTGCTCGTCCTGTTGCCTTCCCATCTCCCATTTGAGTTTTGCGATGATATTGTTCTTTCTGAATGGGAGTAGGGCTAGCCTCACGCCGACTTATGGGTTTCCTACATCATTACGAGGTCGCTTCGGGCACTGGTTAGCCACGCCAAGAGCAGCCTTTTATGTTCTGGGGTTCGATTCCCCGCCTCGTAGAGCTATTATTCATACAACTACTGGGTTCCAGCAGTAGGATCCTCCTTTTCTTATCTTGGCTGCCTGTGTTTGTTGGGGCGCCAAGATTGCTCATTTCGATGATCCGCCTTGAGGGTCCGTGAGCGGATTTCCTGGTCATGAACCTACTGCTCTCGCTTGGGGAAGTTAGTGCTTATTCTGCATGTTCTATCCTCTATGCCTTTGCACTCATTTCATGTCTCACGTCCAACCGATCGGGGTTATCCAGACAGCTGGAGCGGATATTTACACGCTCCTATGGGGTGATTGTGGTCCCAGGCGCAGGATTCATTGGTGCCATTGGCCTGAGGTGTGTTTTCCTGGAGGAGGGCGGCCTGGCATTAGGTCATTTCGGATCTAGTCAGCTTTTGAGCTTAAGCTTTGGTGGCGATTTCTGGAGCAATGGCTCCTTATGGGCTTCATATATGAAGTCCAAATATTGCGCCACCTGCTCACCCCAAGATGGTAGCTTGCTACTCCCGCCTCCCTCATGGAGGCTGCCTTTGCTCCATCCGAGATGATGCCGAGCCTCATATACGCTGGTTGGTGGGTGTCGGTGATTGTAGCTTCCGTATGACCGGATGGGATCACTCCTTTGTACTTCTATAATTCCGTGCCGCTCTTCCAGCACTGGCTTCCTTTATCAGCGTGGCAATCGCTTGGGATAGGGTAAGCTCCTCGGCCGCCTTACCCACGCCAAGAGTCGAGCAGATTGTTTTGATTCCGATATTCATCGGGCGTGCCTCGATGAGCTTCAGTGGATTCTACCACCGATGGGGTTTTTCATTCGAGATCACTGAGATGGTGCGATGCGCCAGCCACTAGATGGAGTATTTTCTATGATTTGGCAAGCCATATTCCCTCCTGCTATCCTTTTTCTTTGGCGGTTGTCACGAGGCTTCCTAGCCACCGATGATGCCTCGAGTGGACGCGCCTCAGCATGGTTTCTAGCTTCCGTGGACAGGTCACGAGACTTCTCAAGACTTATTTCTCGAGTGCCCCTAGCTAGCCAGTGTCTGGGAGTATTTCTATCGTGGAGTAGGGATCCCATGGATCGCTTTCTATCACCCCATGCTACTTCGCCATTGGCGTAGATGTGCCCCTTCTAGTTCTCATCTTCTAGTTATTTTACCTTGCTACATTCTGTGGCATGTGTGGAAGGCTCGAAATGGGTTCAGGTTCGATTCTCACTCCTTTTCTGTGGACGCGGTTATTTTCCGAGTGGTATCAGATGTCTCGGCTTGTCGGCTCGCTTTGGCTTCAGCCTACCTGCCACGGGAGGCCGGATTCTCACTCATGGATGGGTTACGCGTGATTGATCCCCCGACGGCCTATTCGAAGTTGTTGTTTGACGCCGACCGCCTCGTGCGGCCGGTCGACCGCTGATGGGTGTTCGAGGGTAATCCCGGTCGTCCACCGCAGGGGTGTTCTTCGAGACCATCGTGGTATGTTTTGGCGGGTTTGGCTCTTTTCTGGCCATCATCCGATACTTTACGCGGAGCTTCCAGCGGTACGGGAGGGTTTGAGTCAAGTGCTCAACCGGGATACTCGCTGTGGAGGTAGAGTCCGATTCTGCCACCGTGGTTTCCTCGGGTCCTCTCGAACAGCCTGCTCGATGGGATTATGCCTTATCCTCGCGCCCGAGTTAGACTCAAGAAGTGTCCTCTCATTCAGCTAGTGGTTCGACACGTGCATCGGAGGCGACATCCGCAACTGACTTCTTAGCCAATTGGGCTTGCACTTCTCAGATCGACCGTCGATTCCTATCCAAGACGTGATCCGCCCACTCTACTTATCCGGGATTCTTCATATGGATGCTCAAGCGATCCCGCGATATTAGACATTAGCTCATTCTCAGTACACGCTCATTTATTTCTGAGGTTTTGGTCTTTGTGCCCTCCAAGTGTATTTCACTTGCTTTTATATATGTGATGTGTAGGGTCCCGCTTAACCCCCACCACACCGGTGGTTTTAAAAAAAAACCCTAAACCCTAAATCCTAAACCCTAAACCCTAAACCGAAACCCTAAACCAAAACCTCTCTAACTTCTCTCTCTACCCAAATTCTCTCAACTCCTCGTTGATCTAAAGGTTGATCACGGCCATGGCCTCTCCGGAGGCCTGGTAGACTCTTACCACTCACGGATCCAACGCCGGTTCCCACCCTCCATGACGGCATCCAAAAATCCGGTCAACTCTCCACACATCCACCTGATCAAGACACCATATTTCGGCAAATGTCATCTCTTACCTCAATCTCCATCATGTTTCCCGAGACCTCCACACAACCGGAGACACCCTCACTGCACAAGCCCCCAAACCCCCAAGCTAGCTCACGGCCTTCCTCATCCAGACAAGACACGGCAGCCGCTGCATCAAAGGCTACTTCCGGCACCATCCAGACGCGGGCATCACCATCTGCAACTTACCCGAAGTCCTTCCAACTCTCAGATCCTCCCTCATCAAGGAAAACATCCCAACACAACCAGCTCAACTCACTACTGCCGTCCCTAAAATCCAGCTGCTGCCGCGGCAAAGATGGCCATCTCCGGTACCATCCAGTCACAACCACCACCACCCGCAACCTTCCCGAGGCCTCCCCAGCCCCATTCTCCCCCACCGTCACCGGAAATCTCTCCCCACACCTCAATCCCGCATGATCCCGTGTCAGCTACATCGGCGGAGATGGCAAGCCAGCCCCCCCCATCGGCTGGATTCCTTGCCATTACCAGCCCCTCACAGCCCTCTCAACCACCCCAAACCACCGAGCATCTTCCCACATCTCAAATCCCGATCTCCCACTCTCAAACGTCCGATCCCCGAGCCTATTCAGCTGCCATGAGCGGCGTTCCCTAACTCCCACCACTGCTGCATCCACCGGAGAATCGCCATCTTCCACTGGTCTCAACCGGCCATTACAACCACTGGCATTGTAATCAAATCAGCCATCCCCTTGCAACAACCAACCCCACTCAACTTTTCAACTTCCAGCCACTGCCGTGCACTCTCCCGTCAGCCACCTCCCTCCGATTCAACCTCCGGTGTCCCCAAACCGAGCTCCCCACTACCATGCAGATCAAGCTCCCACCACGCCCCTCAGAATAACCAACCTCTCTTAACTTTTCAAACTAACACAAACCCTAACCCTAATCCCCAAGCCCATTACCAAATTCCAGCCCATACCCCTCAAACAACTAATACCTTATATTTTAACCAAGCCCAAAGTCAATTTCCAGCCCATATCCCTCAACCAAATTCCAGCCCATATTTTAAACAGGCCCATCCCAAAATTCCAGCACATGTACCTCCCCACAATAAGCCCAATTCCCCAAGGCCACAAAAATCATTTCTAGATGCTGTAACTGGCAACTCCAGTCCTCTACTCCTGCTGTTCTGGCCACTCTACATCGTAGTGAGCCTCACTGCTTTATTTTCTAAGGAAGAAATTCAGTTATGGTCTGAGCCATCCAAGCTTGCTTTGTGGGAAGTTCTCCTCTAGCAGCCATCGATGGATGCTATCTCGAAAGTTCTTTGCTTCTCTCGATCTCAGGGAGTTCTCGATTTCGCTGTCTCGATAACCCGCGATGTGTTGATCAAGTTGACAACGGAGGAGGATTATTCCGTGATTTGGGTTCGCTGACATGGTACGTTAATGGTCGTGGTATGCGTGTTTTCAAACGGAGCACCTGATTTCGATGTTCCGCTGAATCCCCTATCAGGCTCTGCTTCGGTAAGTCTCCTTACTTACCTGCTCATTTTATTCATCTCGAATCGCTTTATTCTCTATTGTCAGGCTATTGGTACTCCTCCGCAGGTTGATCACGCAACCGCTTCTGTGAATAGACCATCCGCTGCTAGGGTGTTGGTCGAGATGACGCTTCGCGCACTTTGTTGCCGCCAGATTTGACTCAGTGAGGGAGAGTGGCTTCCGGCAGTGATGTTGTTTTGAGAAGGTTCCCGCCATTGTATCACCTGTAAGCACTTGGGCACGCACCGAGGGCTGTCATGTCTCAAACCCAAGTCTCGTAGCTCCTCCTCCTGGAGGATAGTGGGTCATGCGATCGTCCCTGACGAAGGAAAACCCATGGTTCCAACTCGATGTACAGCCACCTGGCCTCAGGCCTAGTACCCAAGATGTTGTCATTGTCGATGCTCCCCTAGGCATGTTGTCGTTAGTGTTGTCGCTCCCAGTGGGATAGTCCGCCATTGGTCGGCTCGCTACTTGAGGATGTCCCTCCGATGATGGTCTCGGATGCAGCTCAGTCGCCACTCAAGACACCGTGGCTTTCGAGCCTATTATCGCGGATCCTCACCCGGCTGATGAGGAGATACGATCGGGGCACTTGTTCCTCTCCGGATCGCGTAGCTCAGTCGCGACATGATGATGGTTCGGATGCAGCTCAGTCGCCACTCAAGACACTACGGCTTCGAGCCTATCACTGGATCCTTACCCTGTTGATATACAGATCGGGGCACCTGCTCTCGTCCAGATCGCAGCAGTCAGCCGCGATAGATGATGGCTCGGATGCGCTCAGATGCTACTCAGTACACGGCGGCTTTCGAGCCTATCGCTGCGGATCCTCACCCGGTTGATGAGGAGATTCAGATCGGGGGCACCTGTTCCTGTCCAGACTGCGCAGTTCAGGCTGCTGCAGATGATGGTTTAGATGCAGCTCAGGCTGTTGCTCAGTACACGGCGATTTCCGAGCCTATCGCTGCGGATCCTCCTCCACCACAAGGTTTCACAGCTATAACTCGCAGGAGAAGCCGCAGGCGGCGGAACGCTTTCCGGCCCTTCCCTACTTGACGTTCATTTCCATGTGTTATCATTGTAGTCATTTTATTTCTCTTTTCCATTTATTGCCTTGTACTTGCTTATTTATGTCGGAGGTTTGGTTCTTGTCCCCCTCCGTTGTACTCATCTTGCTTTTTATATATGACAGGTAGGGGTCCCGCCTAACCCCCCACCTCCATGGTGGAATAAAAATAAAAAAAACCCTAAACCCTAAACCCTAAACCCTAAACCCTAAACCCTAAACCCTAAACCCTAAAACCCTAAACCCTAAACCCTAAACCCTAAAACCCTAAACCCTAAACCCTAAACCCTAAAACCCTAAACCCTAAACCCTTGTTCCCGTCTGGGTATCCTTGCCTTACCTACCGGTACACTTTATTCACTGCAAATCTGCCCTTTACTCCATTGCTGCTGCCATCGGTACTCCCTTACGGGTCGACCACGCCACTGCCTCCGTCAATAGACCATCCGTGGGCTCGTGTTTTAATCGAGTATGATATTTCGAGGCCTCTTGTTCCACCTGATCCGGATCGGAGAGGGGACACGTGATTCTCGCAGAGTGTTGTCTTCGAGAAGGTGCCCGATTATTGTACCAAGCATGTTTGCATCTCGGCATTCTCATGGAGGCTTGTTTCGCCACTAATCCAAGTCTCCGCAAGGTACAACCCCAGCCCCACACCACGCCTCCTACCGACGGGCACGCCCACTTCTCCTCCCACCGCTCAAGACGCAATGATTTCCGATCACGGACCCATAAGCCCCATTCTGTGTATCCTCACTCCCGTGAGCGAGGAGGCACAGCGCCAGAGTCCGACTGTAGGCGCTTGTCCGTGCACGCATTCTCCGGACCGCTTTTCAGCTTTGATACGTATGATAGATCCGACGACATTCTTAATGATAACACTATTTTACTTGAGCCCAATCGAGGATATCGAGGGCCACCTGTGGAGCCTCTACAGTGGTCTCGTGCCCCCGAGGATGTGCCTTCCGATTTGTGCACCTTACATGTGGATTCAACACCCACCTGTGGACATTCCATCCTCGTCTCGATGAGGAGATTGACACCGCGGTGGTGCTCATGGTATATCGAGGGATGTACTTCACCGACCTGGACATCGATCCTAGTAGTGAGGACTCCCGTGGAGATGATGCACCACTTCTTCATCGATCCCGACAGGGCTAGACACCCTCTTCCTCCTGACGCCGTGATTGATAGTTTAGCCAGAGAGAGGGTTTCCACTTCTCTGCATGATTTCACCACCGTTACTCGCAAGAAACACTGGTCAACGAAACGCATGGACGCTTCCCGCCCCTCCCTACTTGATGATTAGTTCCATTATATGGAACATCTTGGGATTAGTAAGGCCCCACTGCTCGTCGCTTCGAGGAAGCTTATCCGCCACAACCAGACTACTCTTATTTGTATTTTGGAGCCTTTTCTTTGTTCCGACAGACCTGAGGCTACCCATATTCGCTCGGGATGGAGCATGCCGTATCCTCCCGCCTCGGAAGATTTGGGTATTCTGGCTACTCCGCTTACCTTGGATATTGTCGAGGATGCGGCCAGTCCTTCATTGCCAAGTTAGTCACTCTCTTTCTACTCCTGCTTTTATTTCTTTGTTTATGCCACTGTTCTATCCTTGTTCTGGAGGAGTCGTGGGATGCCCTTCGCGCTTTGCCGATAATCTTGACAATCCTTGATGGCTCTGGGTGACTTTAATGTTGTCCAATCTTTATCTCGAGATCTCCGCGGCCATATTCGGACTCAAACCGCTATCGATGCCTTTAATTTCGCTTTATTGATTGTGGTTCTGAGGATGCCGGTTTTCTGGGAGTCCTTATACCGGACTAATGGTCGACTCGCAGACGCCCGGATGTGGTGGTTTGCAACCTCAGCTGGTCTAGGCTCTTCTACTTTAAAAGTCACCCACCTCAACCGCGACCGCCTCCGATCATTCGCCTCCTCATTGCTCTTGATTGGTTTCGATCAGCGGTCCGGCTCGCTTCGTGTTCTTACACTCGTGGCTTAATCACTCCGATTTCATGGACACCGCTCGCTAGCCTTGGTCCGACCCTGCCCCTGCAATGGATGCGGGCCTTCAGCAGGTCGGTGCGCTCTGTCGTGGTCTCGAAAGCTCGGAACAAAGATGTTTTCTGCAACATCGTAGATAGGGGTTGAGAGGCCGAGGAGGAGGTGGCTCATCTGGAGCACCGACTCGACATTTCCGGGTTCTCCCGAGGATAGATCCGCTTGTTCCGAGGCTAGGCTCTACTGCTACGTGCCTTATCCAACGAGGAGACTTTTCTTAGATAGCCTCCCGTGTCGATGGGTCCGGAGGGGACTCCAACACCCGCTTCTTTCATGCGATGGCCGTGAAGAAGCGCCAAGCAGTGTTTTGTCTCATAGATCCAGTCAAGACCTCTCGGCTTTCTCGAGTCTTCAGAGATTGCGAGTTCTACTGCTCAGCTTCTTCCAGAGCTTACTCGCCGGTGATTCCAAATCTGCCTCACACTTCATGATTTTTCCGGTATTCCGAGATTAGTCTCCCACGAGGATGAGGACGACCTTTGTAGGATTCCCTGACATGGATGAGATTCGCAGAGTCGCTTTTCTATCGACCCGCTTAGCGCTCCGGGCCTCGATGGTTTCAGAGTAAATTTTACCGTGCATGTTGGGATTTTATTTGCAGTGATTTGTTGGCTACCGTGACTGGATTTCTTCACTGTGTCTCGCCCATGCCCCTGGGTTTCAGCCCACCTCTCGGTTCTCCCGCCCAAGAAGGCTTCCCGCCTCACTTGGTCCGATTTCGCACCCATTAGTTTGTGTAATGTCAAGAGCAAGATCCTCACGAAGCTCCTCGTTGCTCGCCTCCACCGATCCTTCCTAGGATTATCTCGCCTTCTCGTGAGTGGTTTTGTTCCGGTAGGTCATCCATGATAATGTTCTTCTTGTCCATGAGTCGGTTCACGATTTGAATAGAAGGACCCGTGGAGTAATGTCGCGTCAAGCTTGATATGGCTAAAGCTTACGATAAGATGTCTTGGTCCTTTGTTCTTCGGATGCTTCGGCCTCCTGCTTCCCGAGCTGTGGGTTTCTCTTATCTATAGGGCCATTTCCGGTCCGTGGTATTCTGTCTCGTTAACGGGACCAGCCACGGCTTCTTTCAATCCTTAGGTGGCTTACTGCAGGTGATCCCCATCCCCATGCTTATTTATTATTGTCACCGAACTTCTTTCTCGCTGCCCGACACTTTATTTGCCTTGGCCCCTCATGCAAGACACCACCTCCGCTCGACGATGGTTTCGCGATCCGAGCTTCATGGATGATATTGTTATTTTTGCGAATGGGAGCAAGTCCAAGATGCGCTGCTTGATGAGCTTCCTTCATCACTATCGACCATCTCCCAGCAACAGATTAATCGCACTCAAGAGCAGCCTTCTATGTGGGAAGTTTGCCCTCTTCCCGTCCAGCGACCATCCGCTCTCTCATCGGTTTTCAGCAGCAGTGACTCGCCATTCACATACCTTGGGTGCCCGGCCTATGTTAGGCGCCGTGATTCGCTACTTTGATGATATGATCGCCAAGGTCCGTAATAGATCTCCGGTGGACTAATCGCTCGCTTTCTTGCGGCAAGCTTGTTCTTATCGGACACGTGCTTTCCTCCATGCCACTCCATTTACTTCATGCCCTTAGACCGCCTCGACACCGTTGTTCATCGCCTTGAGCGCTTATTTACCCGCTTCTCCGGGCGACACCGACACTGCCTGCACGATTCATCGGTGTCTGTGGCCTCTATTTGCTACCCGATAACCGAGGGCGGCTTGGGCATTAGATCCTTTTTCGATCCGGCCGAGGCTCTAGAGCTTAAGCTCCGTGGCGCTGCGACCAACGCTCCCTCCGGGCTTCCTTTACGAGGTCTAAGTATTGTCGATCCGAGCATCCGGGATGATTCAGCTTCAGATCCCGCTTCCCTCTTCAGCGCCGCCTCAGTAAGATCCGGTATCACGAACCCCACGTCACCGGGCGGATTAGATCCGGGACCGTAGCTTTTGGTATGATTGTTGGCTCAACTCCTCTCTCGCTGCTCACGTACAACCCCACCCATCGGCCGGTCCTCCACCCTCTCAACCTCCCATGGCCACTGCAAGTCACCCCACATCCGAAACCATGAATCCCCACCCTCAAAACACCAACCCGCCACCCACCCATGCCCTCCTAGCCGCCTCCTACCAGCCATGAGCAGCTTTCTCCAACCCCCAGCACCACCGCCAACCGGCCGTGAGCTACTGGTCGTCGGCAAGAACGTCCGCCGGCCTCAAAGTTGCCTTCCACAGCCGCGGGTTCTAGAAGCCAGCCACCACCCTCCACTAGCAACATAACAAACATATCTCTCCCCACTCCAAAAAACCCTAACCCTAGTGTTTACCCTAACCCAACTAAACAAGCCCAAACCCAAAATGGCCAAGCCCAATCCCAAATTCCAGCACACTTACCTCAATCATCTAAACCCATTCACTTAAATCAAGCCCAAAAAGAAATTCCAGCCCAACAACTTAAACCCACTAACTTACCTCAATCATCCAAACCCATTCACTTAAATCAAGCCCAAAAAGAAATTCCAGCCCAACAACTTAAACCCAATACCTTTAGTGAAGCCCAATTCCAAAAACCAGCCCATACCTCCCAAGCCCAAATCCATAAATCCATAACACTTAACCCAATTTCCACCACCCAAGGCCTAAACCCAAAATCTACCTATGCTTCCATTATTAACCCGCCTCTCCTCGACCCCAATGCCCCTCCCTACCTCAAAATCCTTCCTGGACTGCTTCGTGGCATCTCGACTCGAGATTCCTTTTAAACCCAAGATCTCTCCAACGTGGGGAACCAACCATCATCTTTTCACCTCGAGAGATCAAGGCCATGGCTCAACCATTCAGACTTTCCTCGTTGGTAAGTTTTCCTTCACGCCCTTCTATGGACATCATTAGAAAATTTTTGTTTCCTCGGCCTTAAAGGAAACTCCCAGATTTCTCTCCCGACAACCCGACACATCCTCATTAAGTTATCTACTGGAGGAGGATTACTCTCGCATTTGGTCATGCATAATCGTGGTACGCTAACGGTCGTGGCATGCGATATTCAAGTGGAGTAAGGATTTCACTGCTCCATGGAGTCTCCAATTGTTCCCGTCCTGGGTATCCTTGCCTTACCTACCGTGCACTTTATTCACCGCAACCGCCCTTTACTCCATTGTCGCCGCCATCTGGACTCCTCACTGGTCGACCACGCCACGCCCTCCGCCAATAGACCATCCGTGGCTCGTGGTTTTAATCGAGTATGACATTTCGAGGCCTCTTGTTCCACCTGGATCCGGATTGGAGAGGGGACCTGTGATTCCGGCAGAGTGTTGTCTTTGAGAAGGTGCCCGATTATTGTACTCGAGATGTTTGCATCTCGGCATTCTCGTGAGGCTTGTTTCATCACTAATCCAAGTCTCCGCAAGGTACAACCCCGGCCTCACACCACGCCTCCCACCGACGGCACGCCCACTTCTCCTCCCATCGCTCAAGACGCAGTGATTTCCGATCATGCACCCATAAGCCCTATCTGCGTGTATCCTCACTCCCAGTGAGCGAGGAGGTACAGCGCCAGAGTCCCGACAGTGGCGATTGTCCGGTAAGCATTCTCCGGACCTGCTTTTCAGCTTTGATACGTATGATAGATCCGACTGACATTCTTCATGATAACACTATTTTACTGGAGCCCAATCGAGGATATTGAGGGCCACCGTGGAGCCTCCATGTGGTCTCGTCCCCCGAGGCTATGCCTTCCGATTGTGCACCTTACATGTGGATTCAACACCCACCTGTGGACGCTCCATCCTCGTCCCGATGAGGAGATTGACACCGCGGTGGTGCCTCATGGTATATCGAGGGACGTACTTCACCGACCTGACATCGATCCCGGTAGTGAGGACCCGCAGGAGATGATGCACCACTTCTTCACCGATCCCGACAGTGCTAGACACCCTATTCCTTCCCGACGCCGTGATTGATAGTTTAGCTGCAGAGAGGGTATCCACTTCTCGCATGATTTCACCACCGCTACTAGCAAGAAACGCGGTCAACAGTAAACGCATGGACGCTTCCCGCCCCTCCCTACTTGATGATTAGTTCCATTATATGGAACATCTGGGATTAGTAAGGCCCCACTGTCTCGTCGCTTGAGGAAGCTTATCCGCCACACCGTGATTACTCTTATTTGTATTTTGGATCCTTTTCTTTGTTCCGACAGACCTGAGGCTACCCATATTCGCCTGGGATGGAGCATGTCGTATCCTCCCGCCTCGGAAGATTTGGGTATTCTGGCTATCCGCTTTCCTTGGATATTGTCGAGGATGCGGCCAGTCCTTCATTGTCAAGTTAGTCACTCTTTCTCTACTCCTGCTTTTATTTCTTTGTTTATGCCACCTGTCTCTATCCTTGTTCTGGAGGAGTCTGGGACGCCCTTCGCTTCTGCCGATAATCTTGACAATCCTTGAGGTCTGGGTGACTTTAATGTTGTCCAATCTTTATCTGAGATCTCTGGTGGCCATATTCAGACTCAAACCGCTATCGATGCCTTTAATTTTGCTTTATTGGATCGTGGTTCGGAGGATGCTCGGCTTTCTGGGAGTCCGTGATACCGGACTAATGGTTGTACTCGCAGACGCCTGGACGTGGTGGTTTGCAACTCGCTGGTCTCGGCTCTTCTCTACTTTAAAAGTCACCCACCTCAACCGCAGACCGCTCCGATCATTCGCTCTCCTCATGGTTTCGCGATCCGAGCTTCATGGATGATATTGTTATTTTGCTAATGGGAGCAAGTCCAAGATGCTGCCGCTTGATGAGCTTCCTTCATCATTATCGGACTATCTCCGGTCAGCGATTAATCGCACTCAAGAGCAGCTTCTATGTGGGAAGTTTGCCCTCTTCCCGTCAGCGACTATCCGTTCTCTTCATCGGTTTCCAAGACAGTGACTCGCCATTCACATACCTTGGGTGCCCGGCCCATGTAGGGCGCCGAGATTCGCTACTTTGATGATATGATCGCCAAGGTCCGTAATAGATCTCCGGGTTGACTAATCGCTCGCTTTCTTTGGCGGCAAGCTTGTTCTTATCGACACGTGCTTTCCTCCATGCCTCCATTTACTTCATGCCCTTAGACCGCCTCGACACCTGCTTTTCATCGCCTTGAGCGCTTATTTACCCGCTTTCTAGGGCGACATCGATACTCGCCTGCACGATTCATCGGTGTCTGGTGGCCCTCTATTTGCTACCCGATAACCGAGGGCTGCTTGGGCATTAGATCCTTTTTCGATCCGGCCGAGGCTCTAGAGCTTAATGTCACGGATGGGTGTTTTGCGCGAAGAAACCCGCAGCAGCACTTAGACAACCTTGTCTGGATGTTGCTAAGTAAGCCTTTGCGCTTCTCGATAGCTAAGCCAAGAGGTTCCCGAAATGCTAAAGAGAAGAAGGAAGCTAGCGAGCAATGTAGCCAAATGCGGAAATTGTATTACTCAAGAGAAACTTACAAGAGAGCTTACAAGTGTTTGATGCTTTGCTTGGATGATTGGATGAGTACAATGCTTAGAGCTCACCTCTATTTATAGCAAAGCTTGGCTAGTTCTAGAGAGTTCTATGTACATGTGTCTAAACCTAGACCGCATAAGTGTCACAAATCTAGGCTATGTACAAAAGTGCTAGAGTTTGCTAGAATGTTCTAGAATCGGCCAAGCTAGCACATCTTGGCTCATTCTCTTGGGCCATTGCGGGCTGGAATCATGCGTCCGTAACATTAAGCTCCGTGGCTGCCGCGACCAACGCCCCTCTAGGCTTCTTTTACGCGGTCTAAACACTGCCGATCCGAGCATCCGGGATGATTCGGCTTCGGATCCCGCTTCCCACTTTGGCGCCGCCTCAGTAAGATCCGGTATCACCGAACCCCACGCTCACTGGCGGATTAGATCCGGGACCGTAGCTTTTGGTATGATTGTTGGCTCAACTCCTCTCCACTGCTCACGTACAACCCCGATCGGGCTTCTTCTGGCCCCTGCCTCGCCCTTTCGAGGGGCAGCGATGGGATGTGAGGGAGGTCTGGAGGCCTTACTTCCACCCTCCGCTGTTGAGCGGATCCTTTGGTTCCTGGCCTCGCTCCCAGCGATGGTCCCGACCGGATGCGTGGACCTTTCTAATGATGGAGATTTTTCTCCGAGGACTCGCTTGGATCTTGTTCGGACTCTAGATCTACTGTATGAGGTTTGTTCCTTTATTTGGCAGAGATTGATCCCTTCCGTGGTGTCTTTCTTCCTCCAGCGCTTATTGCGCTGGCTACTCTGCCACTGGATGATGCCTCTCGCACCCGGGCTTCTACATGGTTTCGAGATGTCTCTGCAATGGAGCTGTGGAGACTGCCTCGACACCTTTTTCTTGATTGCCCTCATGTCGCATGTGTTTGGCTTTATTTTCATCGCCACTTGGTTTAGAGTATCCCCGCTTTATCTCCCCATATGCTTTACTTCTTCATTGAGACGCCGTGTCCTCCTCACGCAGATATTCTGGTCCTCCTTCCTTGCTTCCATCCTATGGCAAGTCTGAAGGTCCAAATGCCGCCTCGATCTGATGCTTCTGCTGCAGTGGAGTGTTATTTTTCAGTGATTTCGATCTGAAGTCAGGTGGGTCGCTTGGCTTTAAGGCGTCCCAACTCGTGAGGGGTCATGCAGACGCTGCTCGCAGATGGATTACGTGATCATTCGCTCACCCCATAGGCCTGTTCGTCCTGATTTCTGGCTGAGACCTCCGAGGGGCGTGGTCAAACCGAGTGTGGATTTGATGCTCCCGCGCGAACCCCGGATGTCTCAGCCGGAGGGATTTTCGTGGATCATCGTGGACTGGTCCTCGCCGCTGGGATGTTTCTAGGACACCACCCCATCTTATTCGCAGAGTCGACTAGCAGCTTACTGAGGGCCTTAAAATGGTCACCGACCTTGGTTATTCTTCCTGAGCTAGAATCTGATTCCGCTACTGCAGCTTGCTTGGATCAACTCTCAAAGATCCGGCAGATGGGAGTTCACTTACATTCTAGCTAGGATTAGAGCCCTTGCGACACGCATTCGATCATCATTCGCCACGCTTCTCCGTGGAGGCCACCACAGCGCCGACTTCATGGCCAACCTGGGCTTGCTCACACCAGCACTCAAGCAATGGCTCCATCACCATAGTGCCCTTCCACATGGTATGGCGGGTATTCTTCGGGTTGACGCGCAGGAGACTCCTTACATTAGGAGATGATCTTCGTTTCATTCACTTTCCTCGAGACTGCACTGATTATTTTCTTATATTGTTATGTATACGTTCATTTATTTCGGAGGTTTTGGTCTTTGTCCCCCTCCAGTGTATTTCACTTACTTTTTATATATGTGATGTAGGGTCCTGCCTAACCCCCACCACACCGGTGGCTTCATTAAAAAAAACCCTAAACCCTAAACCCTAAACCCTAAACCCTATCCCCATGCTTATTTATTATTGTCACTGAATTTCTTTCTCGCTACCGACACTTTATTTGCTCTTGCCCTCTATGCAAGACACCACCTCTGCTCGATGATGGTTTCGTGATCCGAGCTTCATGGATGATATTGTTATTTTTGCGAATGGGAGCAAGTCCAAGATGCGCCGCTTGATGAGCTTCCTTCATCACTATCAGCCTATCTCCCGCAACAGATTAATCCGACTCAAGAGCAGCTTCTATGTGGGAAATTTGCCCTCTTCCCGCCAGCGACTATCCGCTCCTCATCGGTTTTCAGCAGCAGTGACCCGCCATTCACATACCTTGGGTGCCCTGGCCTATGTCAGCGCCTGTGATTCGCTACTTTGATGATATGATCGCCAAGGTCCGAAATAGATCTCCGGTGGACTAATCGCTCGCTTTCTTTGGCGGCAAGCTTGTTCTTATCGACACGTGCTTTCCTCCATGCCTCCATTTACTTCATGCCCTTAGACCGCCTCGACACCGCTAGTTCATCGCTCTGAGCGCCTGCTTACCCGCTTCTCCGGGCGACACCGATACTCGCTTGGCAAGATTCATCGGTGTCTGTGGCCCTCTATCTCGCTACTCCGACACCGAGGGCGGCTTGGCATTAGATCCTTTTTCGATCCGGTCGAGGCTCTAGAGCTTAAGCTCCTGTGGCGCCACGACTGGGCCCCTCCGGGCTTCCTTTACGAGGTCTAAGTACTCGCCGATCCGAGCATCCGGGATGATCTCGGCTTTGGATCCCACTTCCCTCTTAGCGCCGCCTTTAGAAGATCCGGCATCACCGAACCCCATGTTCACGGGCGGATTAGATCCGGGACCGTAGCTTTGGTATGATTGTTGGCTCAACTCCTCTCCACTGCTCCACGTACAACCCCGACCCGGCTTCCTTGCCTCTGCCTCTGCCTTTTCGAGGGGCACCGATGGACAGAGGTAAGCTGGAGGCCTTACTCCCACCCTCCGCTGCTGAGCAGCATCCTTTGGTTCCAGCTCCCGCCTCCCGCGATGGTCCCGACCGATGCGTGGGACCTTTCTAATGATGGAGATTTTTCTCCGAGGACTCGCTGGATCTTGTTCGGACTCTAGATCTACAGATGAGGTTTGTTCTTTTATTTGGCGAGATTGATCCTTCCGTGGTGTCTTTCTTCCTCCGGGCGCTTATTGCACGGTTACTCCGGCCACTGGATGACGCCTCTCGCACCCGGGCTTCTACATGGTTTCGAGATGTCTTTGCAATGGAGCTGTGGAGACTGCTAGACACCTTTTTCTTGATTGCCCTCATGTCGCATGTGTTTGGCTTTACTTTCATCGCCACTAGGTTTAGAGTATCCTCGCTTTATCTCCCATATGCTTTACTTCTTCATCTGAGACGCTGTGCTCCTCCTCAACAAGATATTCGAGTCCTCCTTCCTTGCTTCATCCCATGGCAAGTTTGAAGGTCCGAAATGCTGCTCGATCTGATGCTTCTGCTTGTGCAGTGGAGTGTTATCTTTCGTGTGATGTCTGACTTGAAGTCGGTGGGTCGCTTCGGCTTTAAGGCGTCCCAACTCGGAGGGGTCATGCAGACGCTGCTCGCAGATGGATTACGGATCATTCGCTCACCCCATAGCCCTGCTCGTCTCGATTTCGGCTGAGACCTCCGAGGGCGTGGTCAAACCGAGTGTGGACTGGATGCTCCCGCGCAACCCCGGGATGTCTGCGCCGGAGGGATTTTCGTGGATCATCGTGGACGGTCCTCGCCGCTCGGATTTTTCTGGACACCACCCCATCTTATTCGCAGAAGTCGACTGGCAGCTTACTGAGGGCCTTAAAATGGCCACCGATCTTGGGTATTCTTCTCCTGAGCTAGAATCTGATTCCGCTACTAGCAGCTTGCTTGATCACCTCCTCAAAGATCCCAGGCAGATGGGAGTTCACTTACATTCTAGCTAGGATCGGAGCCCTCGCGCCACGCATTCGATCATCATTCGCCATGTCTTCCGTGAGGCCACCACAACGGCCGACTTCATGGCCAACTGGGCTTGCTCACACCAGACTCAGGCACAGGTTCCTTCACCATAGTGCCCTTCCCCTGGGCCTTACTGGTATTCTTCTACTGACGCGCAGGAGACTCCTTACATTAGGAGATGATCTTCGCTTCATTCATTATCCTCGTGACTGCACTATTTATCTTCTTACTTTGTTCTGTACTCGTTCATTTATTTCAGAGGTTTTGGTCTTTGTCCCCCTCCAAAGGTATTTCATTTACTTTTTATATATATGTGATGTGTAGGGTCCTGGCTTAACCCCCACCACACTCGGTGGCTTTAATAAAAAAAAAAAAAAACCCTAAACCCTAAACCAAACCTCTCTCTAACTTTCTCCCTCTACCCAAACTCTCTCAACTCTCCCTGTTGACCAAAGTTTGACCACCGGCCATGGCCTCACCGTGAGGCTCTGCAGTGACTCTTACCACCACCGGATCCAACGCCGGCTTCCTCCATGCCTGAGATCCAAAAATCCGCCAACTTTCCACACATCCACCGGATCAAGACACCATGTTTCTAAGAAACCATCTCTTACCTCTACCACCACCATGCTTCCCGAGACCTCCACTTACCCCACATCCACCATGGCCAATCCCTCCACCGTCTCTTTGGCCATGGATGGGGCATCTTGCTCGCTGCCATCAAACCACCACAAAGATTCACAGTTCCAACCAAGCCAAAACCCACCAAACAACACAAACTCACTCACCCAAAATAAACAAACCGTGAGCTTACCGAACCCAATCCATGAAGTCGGAAGCTCCTCCACCTTGGTCTCGGCTTCCATCCACGCCCCACATCTGGATGTATCTTCCTACTCCACCATTGGTAGTCCTCTCTCTCAACCACTCCAGACCACCCAAACCCGTGAGTCAACCATCCCAACCCCCCTTCCCGCAGCAACAGACCCCCTTACACTTCCGTCAACCTTACAAGCTCCGTCAAACCATCACCAGAACCCCAAACCCGTGACTCATTACCAACTCCCAAGCCAACACATCGAGCAGCCGCCGCCTCCCCCTTTTTCCAACAAACACGAACTCAAACATGACAAACCTAACCCTAACCCTAGCATCCAAACCCAAGCCCAAAACAAAAATACAGCCCAAAATAATAAAACAGCCCCCAACCCCGAGACAACCGTCCCCGACGGCTCGCTTGGCTCCGGCAAGACTCCCACCGTCATCGGCTCCAACAACGGCCTCCCGTTCCCCACCGTAGCATGGCCGGCTTTTTCTGACGTGAATGCAAGCCCCACCATGCATGGAGAGGATAAACGCATGCATGGCTCCGTTCACGTCAACAATCGGGCCACCGTGTGTGGCCTGCTCACGGCTGCCTTTGGTGGCTGCCGGCCACCTGCCGCCAACTCCCATCCCGGACGAGCTGACTCCCATCTCCAAGAAGGCCCCGAAGCCACGGCACACATGCAATCTCAAACCACCCAGCGGCTGCCCATGGCTGAGTCAACTCAGCGTGACTCGAGCCATGCAGCCTCCATGCATGGCCATCTTGGCCCCATGCATGGCTCCCTTTCCCCAACCGAAGCACCGCCGGCATTTTCTGTCGTGAATCTCGGCCCCACCATGCGTGGAGAAGATAGCTGCATGCATGGCCATTTTCACGTCGAAGATCGGGCCGCCGCATGTGGCCTTCTCACCTGCCCATGGTGGCTCTCAGGGGACTGCCACCAACTCCCATCCCGGACAAGCTGCCTGCCATCTCCAAGAAGCCCTCAGGCCACTGCAGAACATGCAAACTCAGGCATCCAGGGTCGCCCATGGTCGAGTCAACTCAACAGTGACTCGAGCCATGCAGCCCCTATGCATGGCCGCAGCATGTCAACCCGATCGCCTTCCGCAATGCTCCCAGCCTGAATGCCATCCTTCCCGTGGCCAGAACCTTCTCCCTGATCATGCAAGTCACGACCCCAAGGCAGCCAACAAACCTTCAAGCTCGGGTCAACAAGCACGTGGCCACTCATCTTATGCACGGGGCCAACCAACTCAGGCCAAGCAACCCGTGTCTTATGCTTCTATGGTGAATCCAGCCTCCATCCTTAACCCCACAGCCCCTCCAAGGCCACAAAAATCCTTCCTAGATGCTGTAACTGGCAACTCCAGTCCTTTGCTCCCGGTCAAGCCGGTCACTCTACACCGTGGTGAGCCAGCAGTTCTATTCTCTAAGGAAGAAGTTCAGATAATGGCCGAGCCATTCAAGCTTGCTTTGGTGGGGAAGTTTTCCTTCATGTGCCATCGATGGATGCTATTCGGAAGTTCTTTGTTTCTCTTGGTCTCAAGGGGAACTCTCAGATTTCGCTACTTGATAACCGGCACGTGTTGATCAAGTTAACAACGGAGGAGGATTATTCCAGGATTTGGGTTCGCCAGACATGGTACGTTAATGGTCGTGGTATGCGTGTTTTCAAACGGAGCACGATTTTCGATGTTCCGCTGAATCCCTATCAGTGCCTCGCTTGGGTAAGTCTCCTTACTTACCTGCTCATTTTATTCACCGAAATCGCTTTATTCTCTATTGTCAGGCTATTGGTACCCCTCCACAGTGTTGATCACGCAACCGGCTTCTGTGAATAGACCATCCGCTGCTAGGGTGTTAGTTGAGTATGATGTTTCGCGCCTTTGCTGCCGCAGATTTGATCAGTGAGGGAGATTCTGCTTCGCGGTGATGTTGTTTTGAAAAGGTTCCCGCTATTGTATTACTTGTAAGCACTCGGGTCACGCTGCTGAGAGTTGTTATGTCTCAAACCCAAGTCTTCGTAAGCCTCCTCCGTCGAAGGATAGTGGGTTGCGTACTGCTCTGGATAAGGGTAAAAAACCCGTGGTTCCAGCTGATGTGCAGCCACGGGCTGCTACCCAGTATGTTGTCATTTCTGATGCTCCCCCTCTAGAGCATGTTGCTGTTAGTGTTGCTGCTCCCAGTGGGGATAGTCCGTCTTTTGGTCGGTCTGTTACGGAGGATGTCCCCCCGGATGATCAGGGCCATGAGGATGGCATTCAGACAGAGGCAGGTGATGTGTTGGGCCCGGAGGTGGCCTCTAGGGATGATACTCGATACCATGCACGTGAGTTTCAACACTCACAGCCCGAGATTCCGTGAGAATGGCCTCGATGGTAGTGAGGGTTGCCTCGGCATTTCTCGCTCTGACATCGAGCGTAGTCTCGTGAGGATCTCGGGATATGGATGATGGGAGATTCTTGACCGATCCTGGAGGATGTTCACACCCATTAGCCACTGGACGCAGCTGATTAGTGGATCGGCCGATCGTAGGGCTGCCGCTCTTCCTGGGTTTTACAAGAGTTACGGGTCGTGAAGACCTCGTAAGTCCTCAGCGAGGGGTAGGTGCCGATCCCCACCCCAATGATTAATACCCTTATCCGGAATATTCTGGGATAAGTAAGGCTCTCTGGGTCCACCGATCATGGAAGTTGATCTCGGTTGCATAGATTGGCTCCGTGTGTGTTTTGGAGCCTTCTCATCGCTGATAGACCTGAGAGCACTCGTGATCCGCATCACGATGGAGCATGGGTTTTCTTCCCACTCGGGAAGATTTGGGTTTTCCGGCTGCCGCTTTTTCAGTGGAGGTGCCGCAGGATTTGGGTCGTGGTTCATTGCCGGTTAGTCACTCTTTCTTTCCCGATCCTCAGATATGTTTCATATGTATATGCCAGCTTATGCTAAGATTGTGAGAGAGGATTCGTGGATGGTCTTGTTTCTTCATCGATAGCCATGATGGCCCTTGATGGTGGGTGGGATTTTAACGCCATGCGCCTCTCTCGAGATTTCTGGGGCATGCCCAACTTCGTGATGCTATTGATGATTTTAATGTTGCTTTATTGGATCGTGGCTTGATGATGTGGGTTTTATAGGAGTCCATTCACATGGACCAATGGGCGCATACGGAGACTGGCTGATAGTGGTCATGTGCAATGCCCAATGGCTCGGGTTCTTTCCTACATTTCGAAGTTTCTCATCCGAATCGCGACCGGTTCGGATCACTCTCCTTGCTTATATCGTGTGCTAGATTGGTCGGTGGATGTACGTCCGTGTTCCGCTTTTTACATGCTTGGCTAAAGCATCCCGAGTTTCTCGAGGTCGTGAGGCGCCTTGGGGTGCTCCCGCTGTTGCTTCGATGAGGGCTTTTCAGCAGGCTTGTCGATTGAAGCTCCGCTTAAAAGGTCGGAATAAGGAGGTTTTCGTGAATGTATTTGATAGGGTTAGAGAGGCCGAGGAGGAGGTTGCTCTGAGAGAGGCCCAGTGATGATCTATCCAGCTCAAATCGATGATCGTGGTGGCTTTTTCCGAGGCTCGAGCCCTACCGCAAAGATGCAAGCATCGCGTGAGGAGATTTTTACTGAGCAGCAATGAGTGTACGCTGGGTTGTGGAAGGGATGCCAATACCCTGCTCTTCCATGCTATGATTCTGAAGAAGCAGCTGGTTCTTTCATGTCCATCTGACATGTGACGCCTGCCTCAGCATGGATCATCGAGCCCACCGCTATGGCCGAGTCTCATGTGGATTACTTTCGTGGTCTCTCAGCGGAGGTCCCAGCCGCCTCAGCCCTCGATTTTGAATTTATCCCTTCTCCGGTCACTGTTGAGGACGATGTGGATTTATGTAGGGAGCCTGATCTGGAGGAGTTACGGCAGGTGGTCTTTTCTATTAACCCTGACAGCGCTACGGGTCTTGATGGGTTCTGCAGTAGGTTCTACCAGGCGTGCTGGGATGTGATTTCTACTGACTTGTTGGCTGCTGTTCATGATTATTTTCGGGGTTCTGCTATGCCTAGGGGTTTCCAGAGCACTCTTTTGGTTCTTCTTCCGAAGAAGGACTCCCCATCCTCTTGGGCTGATTTTCGGCCAATCAGTTTGTGTAACGTGAGCAATAAGGTTTTAACTAAATTGCTCGTTATGCGTCTGACACCTGTGTTGCCTCGTATTATTTCTCCATCACAAAGTGGTTTTGTGCCTGGTAGGAGCATTCATGATAATGTGTTGTTGGTTCAGGAGCTTGTGCATGATCTTAGTCGTCGTACCCGAGGGAGTAACGTTGTTCTGAAGTTGGATATGGCTAAGGCTTACAATCGGATGTCATGGTCTTTTGTTCACCAGATGTTGAGGTGCTTTGGTTTCTCAGAGCAATGGATTTCGTTAGTTCGGAGGGCTATTTATGGACCCTGGTTCTCTCGTGGCTCGCTAACGGTGTCGCCCACGGGTTTTTTCGGCCTCACGTGGTCTTCGCCAGGGTGATCCGCTGTCTCCTAGCTTGTTCATTATTGCTGCTGAGTTTTTATCTAGAGGCCTGGATCGCTTGTACTCTTCGCACCCCTCCGTGAGATATTGCTCGTCTAGTTGTCTTCCTATCTCCCATTTGAGTTTTGCAGATGATATTGTTCTTTTTTGGAATGGGAGTAGGGCTAGCCTCACGCGGCTTATAGGTTTCCTACATCATTACGAGGTCAAGCTTCAAGCAGCTGGTTAGCCAGGCGAAGAGCAGCTTTTATGTTCGGGGTTTGATTTCTGCCTCTCGCAGAGCTATTATTCATACAGTTACGGGGTTCTAGCAGAAGGACCCTCCTTTTTCTTATCTTAGTTGCCCGGTGTTTGTTGGGGGCATCAAGATTGCTCATTTCGATGATCTGCTTCGGAGGGTCCGAGAGCGGATTTCCGGTCAGCGAACCTACCGCCTCGCTTGGGGAAGTTAGTGCTTATTCGACATGTTCTATCCTCTATGCCTTTGCACTTATTTCATGTCTCATGGTCCACCGATCGGGGTTATCCAACAGCTTGGAGCTGGATATTTACACGCTTCTTATGGAGTGATCGTGGACCCAGACTGGAGGATCCATTGGTGCCATTGGTCTGAGGTGTGTTTTCCTGGAGGAGGGCGGCCCGGTATTAGGTCTTTTCGAGATCTAGTCAAGCTTTTGAGCTTAAGCTTTGTGGCGCTTCGGAGCAATGCTCTTATGGGCTTCATACATGAAGTCCAAATATTGCATGCAGTGTTTATCCCAAGCATGGTAGGTTTCACACTCAGCCTTCCTCCTCCTGAGGCGCCTTTGCTCCATCCGAGATGATGCCGAGCCTCATATTCGCTGGTTGGTGGGTGTCTGTGATTGTAGCTTCCGGTATGATTGCCGAATGGGATCACCCTTTGTACTTCTATAATTCCGTGCCGCTTCTTCCAGACTCGGCTTCCTATTATTGGCGTGGCAATCGCTTGGGATAGGGTAAGCTCCTCGGATGTCTTACCCACGCCAAGAGTCGAGCGCATTGTTTTGATTCCGATATCTCATCGGCGTGCCTCGATGAGCTTCAAGGGATTCTACCACCGATGGTGCTTTTCATTCGAGTTCACTGGGAGATGGTGCGGTGCGCCAGCCACGTAGATGGAGTATTTTCTATGATTTAGCAACACATATTCCATCCCTGCTATCCTTTTTCTTTGGCGCTTGTTGCGAGGCTTTCTAGCCAACCGACGATGCCTCGAGTGGACGCGGCTCAGATGGTTTCTCGGCTTCCGTGGACAGTCACCGAGACTTCTCAAGACTTATTTCTTGAGTACTTCCGCGGTCTCGTGAGGGTCTGGAGTCAGCGGTTCAGCCGGATATTCTGCTGTGGAGGTAGAGACCGATCTCGCCACCGTGGTCTCCTCGGGTCCTCTCGAACAGCCTGCTCGACGGGATTACGCTTTATCCTTGCGTCGAGTTAGATCAGTAGTGTCCTCTCATTCAGTTGTGGTTCGGCACGTGTATCGGGAGGCGACATCTGCAGCTGATTTCTTAGCCAATTGGGCTTGCACTTCTCGTACCAGCCGTCGATTCCTATCGGCTCGTGACCTGCCCATCGGCTTATCTGGGATTCTTCATATGGATGCTCATGCGGTTCCGCATATCAGACGCTAGTTCTTTCGATTACCGCTTGTATGTTGTCTCTCATTGAGGAGGTTTTGGCTCATGTCCCCCTCCTTATGTATTTTAGTCTCTATTACATGATTTATCATACAGGTAGGGGTCCCGCCTAACCCCCCACCATTTTTGGTGGTTTCAACAAAAAAAAAAATAAATAAATAAACCTAAACCCTAAACCCACTTTCCAACCTCTCTTTAACTTTCTCTCTCTAGCAAAATTCTCTCAACTCTTTTGATTTTTGACTGAAGCTTGAGCTCTCGGCCATGGCCTCACCGGAGGCCGGAGAGACACCACCGCCGGCACCACCACCGGATCCACCGCCGGCTCCTCCTCCTCATGCCGGCAACCAAATGACCGGCCAACCATCCACTCCATCCGCTGCGGTTTCCATCACAACACCATCCCACCACAACTCCATCCCACCCCAAACCGTCACCTCCACCATGGCCAACCCCTCTACCACGGCCAGCCTTGCCCATCATTCAAGCTTGCTGCAAATCCCTCCCAATACCCAATCATCCTCTCGGCTTTCACCTCCTACAAGCTCGATTATTGAAAAATCCCATATAGTCAGCATCGATGACACCTCACTGCAACATGCCCACCTAATCCCCACCCCAACTCACGGCTTTCCTCACTCAACAAACCCCCACTTGCCGCGGCATCCTCGAGCACATCCGGCACCATCCCACCCCTACCACCACCTCCCGCAACTCACCCAAAAACCACCAAACCCGATGCACCCCCACAACCGAGCCAAACCCATCAACTCACCCAACCCAATCCACGGCTTCCAACTCTCAACGAATCAACTTCAGCCGCGGCATCAACGGCCATTTCCGGCTTCACCCCATCACAGCCACCACCTCCTGCAACTTACCCGACGTCCGTCCAACCCCATGCTACCTCAAACTCACGGCAAACTCCCCCCCACACACCAAACCCGAATGTCCAAGATCCACATCTCATGACTACCACATCGGCATTCACGGCCAATCAACCCCACCCATCGGCCGCTCCTCCACCCTCTCAACCTCCCATGGCCACGGCAAGTCTCCCCACATCCGAAACCATGAATCCCCACCCTCAAAACACCAACCCGCCACCTACCCATGCCCTCCTAGCCGCCCTCCTAGCCGCCGCGAGCAGCCTTCTCCAACCCCCAAGCACCGCCGGCCAACCCTCCTCTACCAACATAACAAATAAATCCCTCCCCACTCCAAAAAACCCTAACCCTAGTGTTTATCCTAACCCAACTAAACAAGCCCAAACCCGAAATGGCCAAGCCCAATCCCAAATTCCAGCACACTTACCTCAATCATCTAAACCCATTCACTTAAATCAAGCCCAAAAAGAAATTCCAGCCCAACTACTTAAATTTTATAACACCCAGCCCATTGAAAATAATCACAACCCCTTAAAACAAACCCAAAACTTTAGTCAAGCCCAATTCCAAAAATCAGCCCATACCTCCCAAACCCAAGTCCATAAATCCATAACCCTTAACCCAATCTCCACCACCCAAGGCCTAAACCCAAAATCCACCTATTCTTCCATTGTTACCCCGGCATCCCTCCTCGACCCCGATGCCCCTCCCTGGCCTCAAAAATCCTTCTCGGACGCTGTTTCAGGGCATCTTGACTCAGAAATTCCTTTTAAACCGGCATCTCTCCAGCGTGGGGAACCAGCCATCATCTTTTCACCTCAGGAGATCACGGCCATGGCTCAACCATCTCGGACTTTCTCTTGTTGGTAAGTTTTCCTTGGCCGCCTCTATGGACATCATTAGAAAATTTTTGTTTCCCTAGCCTTAAAGGAAACTCCCGATTTCTCTCCCGACAACCGACACATCCTCATTAAGTTATCTACGGAGGAGGATTACTCTCGCATTTGGTCATGCGATAATCATGGTACGCTAATGGTCGTGGCATGCGATATTCAAGTGGAGTAAGGATTTCACTGCTCCATGGAGTCTCCAATTGTTCCCGCTTGGGTATCCTTGCCTTATCTACCGTGCACTTTATTCACCGCAACCGCCTTTACTCCATTGTCGCCGCCATCTGGACTCCCTCACTGGTCAACCACGCCACGGCCTCCGCCAATAGACCATCCGTGGCTCGTGTTTTAATCGAGTATGACATTTCGAGGCCTCTTGTTCCACCTGGATCCGGATTGGAGAGGGGACCCGTGATTCCGCAGAGTGTTATCTTCGAGAAGGTGCCCGATTATTGTACCGCATGTTTAGCATCTCGGCATTCTCATGGAGGCTTGTTTCAGTCACTAATCCAAGTCTCCGCAAGGTACAACCCCGGCCTCACACCACGCCTCCCACCGACGGGCACGCCCACTTCTCCTCCCACCGCCAAGACACGCTGATTTCCGATCATAGACCTATAAGCCCTATCGTGTGTATCCTCACCTCCGTGAGCGAGGAGGTACAGCGCCGAGTCCGACAGGGTGCTTGTCCGTGCACGCATTCTCCTGACCCGCTTTTCAGCTTTGATACGTATGATAGATCTGACGACATTCTTCATGATAACACTATTTTACTTGAGCCCAATTGAGGATATTGAGGGCCACCAGGGAGCCTCTACAGTGGTCTTGTCCCCCGAGCCTCAGGCCTTCCGATTTGTGCACCTTACATGTGGGATTCAACACCCACCTGTGGACGCTCCATCCTCGCCTCGACGAGGAGATTGACATCATGCGGTGGTGCTCATGGTATATTGAGGGACAGACTTCACCGATCGGACATTGATCCTAGTAGTGAGGACTCCCGAGGAGATGACAGCCACTTCTTCACTGATCCCGACAGGGCTAGACACCCTCTTCCTTCTGACGCCGTGATTGATAGTTTAGCCAGAGAGAGGGTTTCCACTTCTCTGCATGATTTCACCACCGTTACTCGCAAGAAACGCAGTCAGCGCAAACGGCGGGACGTTTCCCGCCCCCTCCCTACTTGATGATTAGTTCCATTATATGGAACATCTCGGGATTAGTAAGGCCCCGCTGTCTCGCTCGCTTGAGGAAGCTTATCCGCCACAACCAGACATTCTTATTTGTATTTTGGAGCCTTTCTTTGCTCCGACAGACTGGAGGCTACTCGTATTCGCCTGGGGATGGAGCATGATGTATCCTCCCGCTCTGGGAAGATTTGGGTTTTCTGGGCTACTCCGTTTACCTTGGATATTGTCGAGGATGCGGCCAGTCCTTCATTGCCGAGTTAGTCACCTCTTTCTCTACTCCCTGCTTTTATTTCTTTGTTTATGCCACCTGCTCTATCCTTGTTCTGGAGGAGTCGTGGATGCCCTTCGCGCTTTGCCGATAATCTTGACAATCCTTGGATGGTCTGGGGTGACTTTAATGTTGTCCAATCTTTATCTTCAGAGATTGCGAGTTCTACTGCTCAGCTCTTCCAGAGCTTACTCACGGTGATTCCAAATCGTCTCACCTCATGATTTTTCCGGTATTCCGAGATTAGTTTCCCACGAGGATGAGGACGACCTCCGTAGGATTCCTCGATATGGATGAGATTCGCAGCTGTCGCTTTCTCATCGACCCGCTTAGCGCCTCCGGGCCCGATGGTTTCAGAGTAAATTTTACCGTGCATGTTGGGATTTTATTTGCAGTGATTTGTTGGCTACCGTGACGGATTTCTTCACTGTGTTCGCCCATGCCCCTGGGGTTTCACCCACTCTCTGGTTCTCCCGCCTAAGAAGGCTTCCTCGCTCACTTGGTCCGATTTCGCACCCATTAGTTTGTGTAATATCGCGAGCAAGATCCTCACGAAGCTCCTCGTTGCTCGCCTCGCCGATCCTTCCTAGGATTATCTCGCCTCCGCCGATCCCCTCCTTATGTATTTGGTATCTATTACATGATTTATCATACAGGTAGGGGTCCCGCCTAACCCCCCACCATCTTGGTGGTTTCAAAAAAAAAAAACCCTAAACCCTAAACCCTAAACCCTAAACCCTAAAACCAAAACCCTAAACCCTAAACCCTAAAACCCTAAAACCCTAAACCCTAAAACCCTAAAACCCTAAAACCCTAAACCCTAAAACCCTAAAACCCTTAAACCCTGAAACCCTAAACCCCAAACCCTAAACCCTAAACCCTAAACCTCTTCATTGGAGACGCTGTGCTCCCTCTCAGCGGCATATTCGGGTCCTCCTTCCTTGCTTCATCCTATGGCAAGTTTGGAAGGCCCGAAATGCGTTTCGATTTGATGCTTCTGTTTTTCGTGCAGGGAGTGTTATCTTTCAGGTGATATCTGACTTGAAGTTGGTAGGGGCTGCCTTCGGTTTTAAGGCGTCCCAACTCAGAGGGGTCATGCAGACGCGGCTCGCAGATGGATTACGGATCATTCGCTCACCCTCATAGGCCTGCTCTGTCTCGATTTCTGGTTGAGACCTCCGAGGGGCGTGGTCAATCCGAGTGTGGATCTGATGCTCCCACCAGAACCCCGGGATGTCTCGGCACTGAGGGATTTGCAGTGGATCATCGTGGACGGTCCTTGCCGCTTTTGGGTTATTTCTAAGACACCACCCCATCTTATTCGCAGAAGTCGACAGCTAGCTATTCGAGGGCCTTAAATGGCCGCTAACCTTGGGTATTCTTCTCCTGAGCTAGAATCGGATTCCGCTACTGCAGCTTGCTTGATCAACTCTCAAAGATCCCGGCAGATGGGAGTTCACTTACATTCTAGCTAGAATTAGAGCCCTTGCGCCACGCCATTCGATCATCATTCGCCATGTTTTCCGTGAAGGTCACAACAGCGCCGACTTCATGGCCAACTGGGCTTGCTCACACCAGACTCAGCAGCGATTCCATCAGCATAGTGCCCTTCCCCTTGGTCTGGCGGGTATTCTTCGGCTTGACGCGCAGGAGACTCCTTACATTAGGAGATGATCTTCGCTTCATACACTATCTTCGAGACTGCTCTATTTATTTTCCTATATTGTTCTGTATACGTTCATTTATTTCGGAGGTTTAGGTCTTTGTCCCCCTCCAGTGTATTTCACTTAAAAACCCTAAACCCTAAAAACCCTAAACCCTAAAAACCCTAAACCCTAAAAATCCTAAACCCTAAACCCTAAACCCTAAACCCTAAAAATCCTAAACCCTAAACCCTAAACCTTAAACCAAAACCCTAAACCAAACCAAAAAAAAAAAAACCTCTCTCTAACTTTCTCTCTCTACCCAAACTCTCTCAACTCTCCCCTGTTGACCAAAGTTTGACCGCCGGCCATGGCCTCACCGGAGGCCGGTAGGACTCTTACCACCACGATCCAACGCCTGCTCCCTCCATGCCTGAGATCCAAAAATCCGGCCAACTTTCCACACATCCACCGGATCAAGACACCATGTTTCGGCAAAAACCATCTCTTACCTCTACCACCACCATGCTTCCCGAGACCTCCACTTACCCCACATCCACCATGGCCAATCCCTCCACCGTCTCTTTGGCCATGGATGGGGCATCTTGCTCGCTGCCATCAAGCCACCACAAAGATTCACAGTTCCAACCGAACCAAAACCCACCAAGCAACATAAACTCACTCACCCAAAATAAACAAACCGTGAGCTTACCGGACCCAAATCGGAGAGCTGGAATCTCCTCCACCTTGGCCTCGGCTTCCATCCAAGCCCCACATCTAGAGGTGTCTTCCCACTCCACCACTGGACGTCCTCTCTCTCAACCACTCCAAAACACCCAAACCCGTGAGTCAACCACCCCAACCCCCCTTGCTGCGGCAACCGACACCCTTACACTTCCGTCCACCTTACAAGCTCCGTCAAACCATCACTGGAACCCCAAACCCGTGACTCAATACCAGCCCCCAAGCCAATACATCGAGCAGCCGCCGCCTCCCCCTTTTTCCAACAAAAACAAACTCAAACATAACAAACCTAACCCTAACCCTAGCACCCGAACCCAAGCCCATAACCCAGCCCATTTAAGCCTTAACCTTAATACTCAACCCCCTAGCATTCAAACTAACCAACTTAAACAAGCCCAAAGCAAAAATACAGCCCCACAAAACAGTGAAACAACCCCATGCAAACCCGTGACAGCCGTTCCCGACGGCTCCCGTGGCTCCGGCGAGGCTCCCACGGCTATCGGCTCCAACAACGGTCCCCCGTGTCCCACGGTTGCATGGCCGGCGTTTTCTGACGTGAATGCTACCCCCACCATGCATGGAGAGGATAGAAGCATGCATGGCCACCTTTACGTCCAAGATCGGGCCGCCGTGTGCGGCGTTCTCACGGCTGCCAATGGTGGCTCCCGGTTACCTGCCACCAACCCCCATCCCGGACGAGCTGCCTGCCATCCCCGAGAGGCCCCTGAAGCAACGGCAAACACGCATGGCCAAGGCACCCAACGGCTGCCCATGGCTGAGTCAACTCAGCGTGACTCGAGCCATGCAGCCCCCATGCATGGCCATGCATGTCAACCCGATCAGCTTCTGCAACGCTCCCAACCTGAATGCCATCCTTTCCGTGGCCAGAACCTTCCCCATGATCATGCAAATCACGACCCCAAGGCAGCCAACAAACCTTCAAGCTCGGTTCAACAAGCACGTGGCCACTCATCTTATGCACGAGGCCAACCAACTCAGGCCAAGCAACCCGTGTCTTATGCTTCTTTGGTGAATCCAGCCTCCATCCTTAACTCCACAGCCCCTCCAAGGCCACAAAAATCCTTCCTAGATATCAGAATCGGCAACCCAATCCTTTGCTCCTTGCTAGCTTGGCCACCCTACACCGTGGTGAGCCAGCTAGCTCTATTTTCTAAGGAAGAAGTTCGGATTATGGCTGAGCCATTCAAGCTTGCTTTCGTGGGAAGTTTTCCTTCATGTGCCAACGATTGATGCTATTCTAAGTTCTTTGTTTCTCTCTGTCCCAGCGGGAGTTCTCGATTTCACCCTTGATAACCCAGCATGTGTTGATCAAGTTAACCATGGAGGAGGATTATTCCGTGATTTGGGTTCGCCGACATGGTATGTTAATGGTCGTGGTATGCGTGTTTTCAAATGGAGCATGATTGATGTTCTCGCGAATCCCCTATCAGTGCCTCGCTTGGTAAGTCTCCCTTACTTACCTGCTCATTTTATTCACTCGAAATCGCTTTATTCTCTATTGTCGGGCTATTGGTACCCTCTGCGGTTGATCACGCAACCGCTTCAAAGTGAATAGACCATCCGCTGCTAGGTGTTGGTTGAGTATGATGTTTCGCGGCCTTTGCTGCCGCAGATTTGACTGGTGAGGGAGATTCCTGCTCGCAGTGATGTTGTTTTTGAGAAGGTTCCCGCTATTGTATTACTTGTAAGCACTGGGTCACGCCGAGGGTTGTTATGTCTCAAACCCAAGTCTTCGTAAGCCTCCTCCGTCGAAGGATAGTGGTTGCGATCGTCCCTGATAAGGGTAAAACCCGTGGTTCCACTGATGTGCAGCCACCGGCCGCATCCAAGACCCAAGATGTTGTCATTTCCGATGCTCCCTCTAGAGCATGTTGTCGTTAGTGTTGCCGCCCCAGGGGATAGTCCATCACTGGCTCGACTCACTACGTGAGGATGTCCCCTGATGATCGTGGCCATGAGAATGGCATCTCGTATAGCAGGCGTGTGATGTGTTGGGCCCGGAGTCGGCTTATGGGATGATATCGGTACCATGCACGTGAGTTTCAATACTCACAGCCCGAGATTCCGTAGAATGGCCTCGGATGGCGTGGAGGGTTGCCCCGGTATTTCTCGCTCTGACATCGAGTGTAGTCTCGGAGGACCTTGGGATATGGATGATGGGAGATTCTTGACCGATCCGGAGGATGTTCACACTCCATTACCTACGGACGCAGCTGATTAGTGGATTGGCCGATCGTAGGGCTGCCGCTCTTCCTGGGTTTTACTAGAGTTACGGGTCATAAGACTCGTAAGTCTCTGGTGAGGGGTAGGTGTCGTTCCCCACCCCAATGATTAATACCCTTATCTGGAATATTCGGGGGATAAGTAAGGCCCCCGCGGTCCTCCGTTTGCGGAAGTTGATTCGGTTGCATAGATTGGCGTTGGTGTGTGTTTTGGAGCCTTTTCTTACTATTGATAGACTGGAGAGCACTCGTATCCGCATTGCTATGGAGCATGGTTTTTCTTCCCACTCTGGGAAAATTTGGGTGTTCTAGTCGGCGCCTTTTTCAGTGAAGGTTCTGCAGGATATGGGCCAGGTGGTTCATTGCCGGGTTAGTCATTCTTTCTTACCTAATCCTGTATATGTTTCATATGTATATGCCAGCTGTGCTAAGATTGTGAGAGAGGATTTGTGGGATGGCCTTGTTTCTTTTGCTGATAGTTATGATGGCCCTTGGATGGTGGGTGGGTATTTTAACGCTGTGCGCTCTCTCCGAGATTTCTGGGGCATGCCCAACCTCGTGAGGCTATTGATGATTTTAATGTTGCTTTATTGATCGTGGCTTGATGATGAGGGTTTTACAGTGGAGTCCTTTCACATGGACCAATGGGCGTATTACGGAGACTGGCTGGATAGGGTTGTGTGCAATGCCCAATGGTCGATTTTCTTTCCTACATTTCGAAGTTTCTCATCCGAATCGCGACCGGTTCGGATCACTCTCCTTGCTTTTATCGTGGTGCTAGATTACCGGTGGACGTCCGTCTGTGTTCCGATTTTTACATGCTTGGCTAAAGCATCCCGAGTTTCTTGATGTCGTGAGGTCGCCTTTGGGTGCTCCCGCTGTTGATTCTCGATGAGGGCTTTTCAGCAGGCTTGTCGATTGAAGCTCGCTTAAAAGGCCGGAATAAGGAGGTTTTGGTAATGTATTTGATAGGGTTAAAGAGGCCGAGGAGGAGGTTGCTCTGAGAGAGGCCCAAGATGATCTATCCGGCTCACCTAATGATCGTATGGCTTTTTCTCGAGGCTCGAGCCCGGCCGCAAGACAAGCATCGCGGTGAGGAGATATTTTTACGACAGCAATGAGTGTACGCTGGTTGTGGAAGGGATGCCAATACCCTGCTCTTCCATGCTATGATTCGAAAGAAGCAATGGCTCTTTCATGTCCATCTGACATGTGACGATCGCCCTGCATGGATCACCGAGCCTCACCGCTATGGCCGAGTCTCATGTGGATTACTTTCGTGGTCTCTGGTGGAGGTCCCAGCCGCCTGTGCATCGGATTTTGATTTCATCCCTTCTCTGGTCACTATTGAGGATGATGTGGATTTATGTAGGGAGCCTGATCTAGAGGAGTTACTAGTAGTGGTCTTTTCTATCGATCCCGACAAAGGTTCCCGGTCCCGATGGGTTCTCAGAAGGTGTCTCTACCAGCGTGCCGGGATGTGATTTCTACCGACTTGTTGGTTGTCGCTCATGATTATTTTCGGGTTCCGCTATACCTGGGGATTTCAGAGTACTCTTTTGGTTCTTCTTCCTAAGAAGGACTCTCCAGTCTCTTGGGCTGATTTTCGGCCAATCAGTTTGTGTAACGTCGCCAATCACTTCGCCATTAGCAGAGATATGCTCCTTCTCGATCTCATCTTCGAGTTATTTTACCTTGCTTCATTCTGTGGCATGTGTGGAAGGCTCGAAATGGGTTCAGGTTCGATTCTCACTCATTTTCTGTGGATACGGTTATTTTCCGAGTGGTATCGTACATCTCGGCTTGCCGGCCTCGCTGGCTTCAGCCGCCCCGCCACGGGAGTGATGGATTCTCACCATGGATGGGTTACGCTGGATTGCTCCCCGACGGCCCATTGCAGGGGTGTTCTTCGGACCATCGTGGTGTGTTTTGGCGGGTTTGGCTCTTTTCTGGCCATCATCCGATCCTTTATGCGGAGCTTCCGGCAGCTTGTGAGGGTTTGGAGTCAGCGGTCCAACCTGGGTATTCTGCTGTGGAGGTAGAGTCCGATTCGCCACCGTGGTCTCCCTGGTCCTCCTGACAGCCTGCTCGACGGGATTATGCTTTGTACTTGCGCTGAGTTAGACTCAGGTGGCCTCTCATTCAGCCAGTGGTTCTGCACGCGTATCGGGAGGCTATGTCTCAGCACTGATTTTTAGCCAATCGGGCCTCGCACTTCTCGCCTCCAACCGCTTGCTCTATCAATCCGTGACCCGCCCACTCCGCTTATCCGGCATTATTCATATGGATGCTCATGCGGTTCCGCATATCAGACGATAGATTCTTAGATTACCGCTTGTATCTTTCACTTATTCAGGAGGTTTTGGTTCATTTCCCCCTCCTTATGTATTTGGTATCTATTACATGATTTATCATACAGGTAGGGGTCCCGCCTAACCCCCCACCATCTTGGTGGTTCAAAAAAAAAAAAACCCTAAACCCCAAACCCCAAACCCCAAACCCCAAACCCTAAACCCCAAACCCCAAACCCCAAACCCCAAACCCCAAACCCCAAAACCCCAAACCCCAAACCCCAAACCCTAAACCCCAAACCCCAAACCCCAAACCCCAAACCCCTAAACCCCAAACCCTAAACCCCAAACCCTAAACCCCAAACCCAAAACCCCAAACCCTAAAACCCAAAAACCCAAACCCCTAAACCCCAAAACCCCTAAACCCTAAACCCTAAACCCCAAAACCCTAAACCCTAAACCCCTAAACCCAAAACCCTAAACCCCTAAACCCCTAAGCCCCAAACCCTAAATCCCAACCCCTAAACCCTAAACCCTAAACCCTAGCACACGGGTTTTGGACTTCTCTTTGGTGGCTTCCGAATTTTCACCCAATTTCTTGCAAGGCCATGCCACACGGGTCCATACTGGGTACACGATGCGACAGGAAAAAGCACGGGTCTGTTTCGGACCGTCGTTTTATTTTTACTTGATTTTTTTCAAAAAATAAGAGAAAAATCAATTTTGTTGGTATTTTTTAAAAAAAATCACCAAAAGATAGTAGAACTTTACAGGAACTGTGCCCCATTACTTCAGACGGCTCTTCACGAATCCAAAGAGGGCTCTGACAGAGACAGACTGGGTTACGTTTGGAGAAATACCCTAGTCTCCTAAAAATATATGATTTTTTGCCCAAAACCCAAGGCTATAACACACGGGTTTTGGACTTCTCTTTGGTGGCTTCTGAATATTCACCCAATTTCTTGCAAGGCCCTGCCACACGCTGTCCGCATTTAGGTACATCGATGCCACGTGAAGAAGCACGGGTCCTGTTTTGACCTTCGCTTGATTTTTACTTGATTTTTTCAAAAATAAGGGAAAAATCAATTTTTTGTATTTTTCTAAAAATCACCAAAAATAGTATAACCTTCCTGGAACTGTGCCCCACTACTTCACAAAGCTCTTCACGAATCCAAATAGGGCTCTGACAGAGACAGATCGAGTTACGTTTGGAGAAATACCCCAATTTTCCTAAAACTATCCCATTTTTGGCCGAAAACCCAAGGCTATAGCACACGGGTTTTGGACATCTCTTTGGTGGCTTCCAAATTTTCACCCAATTTCTTGGAAGGCCGTGCCACACGGGTCCGAACTGGGTACACGATACCACAGGAAGAAGCACGGGTCTGTTTTGGACCTTCGTTTGATTTTTACTTGATTGTATTCAAAAAATAAGGGAAAAATCAATTTTGTTGGTATTTTTTTTAAAAAATCACCAAAAATAGTAGAACCTTCCTCGAACTGCGGCCCCACTACTTCGCATACCTCTTCACTTAATCTAAATAGTGCTCGACAGAGGCAAACCCAAGTTACGCTTGGAGAAATACCCTAGTTTTCCTAAAACTATCCCTTTTTGTCCGAAACCCAATGCTATATCAAACCAAGCTTTGACTTCTCTGGTGGCTCCAAATTTTCACCTACTTTCAGGTCAGCACTCACACGTCCGCACTCAGGCACCGATGCCATGTGAAGAAGTCACGGATCGTTCGACCTGCTCGCTTGATTTTTTACTTGATTTTAAAAACTACAGGAAAACATCAATCTTGTTGGTATTTTTAAATAATCACTCAAAAATAGTAGATCCTTCTCGAACCGTAGGCCCCACTACTCTGACCGGCCTTCACGACTCGAAATAGGCTTTGACAGAGACAAACCGAAAGTACGCTTTGGAGAAACACCCCAGTTTTCCCAAGCTATCCTGATTTTTGGCCCAAACCCAAGGCTATAGCAGACACCAGTTTTGGACTCTCTTTGTGGCTCGATCTTCAACTAATTTCATGTACGCTTGCACATCGCTGCCTCCAGCACTGGGCACAGCACACAGTGAAGAAGCACTGATCTATTTCGACCTTCGCTTGATTTTTTACTTGATTTTTTAAAACTAAGGAAAAATCAATTTTGTTCAGCATCTTTTAAATAATCACCAAAGAACAGTAGAACCTTTCCTGAATCAGGCCCCACTACTCGGATCTGCCTTCACTTAATCGAACAGGGCTTTGACAGCAGACAAACCGAAGTTACGCTTTGAGAAGTATCCTAGCTTTCTCCTAGTTATCCTATTTTTGGCCTAAAACCCACAGGACACAGCACACGGGTTTTGACCTCTCTTGTGGCTCCCGACTTTCACCTAATTCTCGCAAGGTCGTGCCACACGCCGTCCGTGACTGGCACACCGATGCCATTGTGAAGAAGCATCAGGTCTGCTTTCGACCCTTCGCTTTTTTTACTTGATTGTATTCCAAAAAACAAGAGGAAAAATCAATTTGCAGTATTTTTCTAAAATCACCAAAAATAGTAGAACCTTCCTCGGAACATCGTCCCACTCACTGCAGATCTTACCTTCACTTAATCTAAATAGTGCTTTGACAGAGACGAACCCAAGTTACGCTTGGGAGATACACCCTAGTTTTCCTAAACTATCCTGATTTTTCGCCCAAACCCTGGCTATACGCAAACGGTTTTGGACTTCGGCTGGCTGCCCAAATTTTCACCTAATTTTGCAAGGTCGCGCCACGCTGTCGTACTTGAGCACACGATGCACGTGAAGAAGCACCTGGACTCTTTTGATCTTCGCTTGATTTTTACTTGATTTTTTCAAAAACTAAGGAAAATCAATCTGCTGGTATTTTTCTAAAAATCACCAAAAATAATAACCTTCCTCGAACTCGGCGCTCTCACTACTCTCGTACGCTCTTCAAAAATCTAAATGGCCCGACAGAGACAAACCGTTACGCTTTGGAGAAATACCCTAGTTTTCCTAAAACTATCCTTATTTTTTGTCCCAAACCCGCTGATATAAGCAAATGGGTTTTGGACTTCTTTAGTGGCTTCCAAATTTTCAACCTACTTGCTGCACAGGCCGTGCACGCAGGTCTGCAGTCGAGCACACGATGCCAGTGAAGTAAGCACTTGACCGTTTTGACCTTTCGCTGATTTACTTGATTTTTTAAAAGCAGTGGAAAAATCAATTTTGCTGGTATTTTTAACAATCACCAAAATAATAGTAGAACCTTCCTAACCGCGGCCTCTACTACTCGCACTTACCGCCTTCACTCAATCGAAGTAGGCTCCACAGAGACAAACCGAAGTTACGCTCGTGAGAAATACCATAGTTTTCCCAAAATATTCCATGTTTTGCCCAAAACCCAAGGATATATCACACCGGGTTTGGACCTCTTGGGCGGCTTCCAGCCTTTCACCCACTGCCGGTCGCGTTACGCCGCCCGCTATCTGCACTAGGCACACGCATGCCACGCGAAGAAGCATCGTCCTGCGCCGACCTTCGCTTCGATTTTACTGATTTTTCGTCGAAAACAAGGAAAATCACTTTGGCTGGTATTTTCTTAAAAATCACCGAGGGATCAGCAGAACCTTTCTTGAACTCGCGGCTCCACCACTGCATGTGCCTGTTCACGCAATCTAAACAGCTGCTCGACAGAGACAAACCCAAGCACGCTTCGAGAAATACCCTCTAGTTTCTCCGTAAATCCATCCCATTTTTAACCCAAGAATCGCGCCATAAAGCAACGAAGTTTCTGACTCTCTTTGGCGGCTTCCAAATTTTCAACACTTCTTTGCCCGCCCACGCCATAATGCATGGCCCCGTCATCGGCATCACATTGATGCCATTGCGGCCAGAATAGCCAACCGGACCGGCTTCGGACCCTCGCTTGATTTTACTTGATTTTTTTAAAACCAAGTGGAAAATCAATTTGTTATATTTTTTCAAAAATCACCAAAAATAGAGGTATCCTTCCTGAATCGGCTGCCCTCATCTACGTCAGCCTACTTTCTAAACAGTGTTTGCTGACAGATAGACAACCGCAAGCCACGCTTGGAGAAATACCCAGCTTTTCCTGAAACTATCCCAGTTTTTGTCCAGAACCCAAAGAACGGGTTTGACTCTCTAGTGGCTTCCAAATTTTCAACTAATTTCGCACCGCCAGACGCGTTTCATGGCACATGTCAGGTCACAGGCAGTAGCACGATCGCCGACCGCTGATTTTACTTGATTTTCTCAAAAAGCAAGGAAAAATCACGAGGCATTAATAATCACCGTCAAACAGAGAACCTTCCTAGAACCCCACCAGCCGCCATTCACCACCTGAATCGAATATTCTAGACAGAGCAAACCCAGCTGCGCTCTGAGAAATACCCATGGCCTTCCAAAATATCCTATTTTTGGCCCAAAACCCAAGGACAGTATCACATCGGGTTTTGACCCTCTTGGTGGCTTCCACCACCCACTTCTGTAAGGCCGCCACAGTCCCAGAGATCAGATGCCACGGAAGAAGCACGTTCTCGTTTCTGACCTTCGCTTGATTTTACTGATTTTTTTCAAAAATAATGGAAAATCAATTTTGTTGGTATTTTTCTAAAAATCACCAAAAATAGTAGAACCTTCCTGAACTGCGCCCCACTACTCGCATACTGCTTCACTTAATCTAAATAGTGCTCGACAGAGACAAACCGGTGTACGCTTGGAGAAATACCCTAGTTTTCCTAAAACTATCCCATTTTTAACCCAAAACCCAAGGCTATAGCAAACGAGTTTTGACTCTCTTTGGTGGCTTCCAAATTTCAACCAATTTCTTGCACGGCCATGTCACACGCTGGTCCAGCATCGGGCACACGATGCCACAGTGAAGAAGCACGGATCTGCTTTGACCTTCGCTTGATTTTTACTTGATTTTTTCAAAAACTAAGGAAAAATCAATTTTGTTGGTATTTTTCTAAAATAATCACCAAAAATAGTAGAACCTTCCTCGAATGTGCCCCACTCACGTACGCTCCGAAAATCGAAATAGTGCTTCGACAGAGACAAACCAGTTAGCTTGGAGAAATACCCTTAGCCTCAAAACCATCCCATGCTTGTGTCCCAAACCCAAGGCTATAGCACATGGTTTTTGGACTCTTCTGTGGCTTCCGCCTCAACCAATTTTCACCCACCTGACTTGTGCACAGACGCGTCCGCATCAGACCGGCACACGATGCCA
The DNA here is from genome assembly GCA_025617385.1 of Murraya koenigii. Classification (NCBI taxonomy): domain Eukaryota; kingdom Viridiplantae; phylum Streptophyta; class Magnoliopsida; order Sapindales; family Rutaceae; genus Murraya; species Murraya koenigii. Next base: position 33,427,128 of record CM046814.1, on the reverse strand, counting down.
CGGTGAAGATAGCACGGATCTGCCGGGACCTTTCGGCTGATTTCACTGACTCTTACCAAGTGCGGCAAAATCAATTTCGTCGGGTACTTTTAGTAATCACCACAGTACTAGGAATCCTTCCCAGTAACTGCGTCTCATCATTGTGAGACGGCTCCTCACCCACTGAAATGAGCCTGACAGTCCGGAAGTCACGCCCCTCGAACACCATGCCTTCCCAACAGGTCCCGAGCTTGCCCAAAACCCGCGATTACATCACACCGGCCTGACTTTGTGGCTTCCACCACCCACCTTCTGCAGGTTGCGCACGCCCAGTATTACCATTGCGAACAGCCACCGGCCCCGCCTGACCTCGCTTGATTTTAATTTGATTTTTCAAAAATAAGGCAACCAATTTTGTTGAGAGTTTAAAATCACCGTGGTCAGTAGAACCTTCAATTGCGGCCCCCACCATCAGAGCCACCACTAACGAGTTCGACAACCCGGAAACATGCTTTCTGGGAGAAACACCCCAGTCTTCCCAAAATTGTCCCATTTTAACTCCAGACCCATAGCAAACGAAATGATTCTTTCAGGAGTTTCACCATCCACCTCAACGGTTGAGTGATGTTCGACGAAAGATATGCTGGCGAAGAAGACGATCGGCTGGGCCTGCTTGATTTACTTCGATTTTTGGTGGTTCATGGTACCGTTTTGCTGCATTTTTCAGTAACCACCGTGGTCATTGTCCTTCGAATCGCGTTCACCACTCGCATACCGGTGGTCCACAGTGCCCGACAAGACAATCGGTTACGCTGAGGAATACTAGTTTTCCCAACCATCCTGATGAACCCAAACCCGCTGGCCAGTAGCAATGGGTTTCGACCCCTTCAGTGGCTCTGTACCAACCACCCACCGCCGCCCCGCATCGGCCCACGCCAACAGAAGCACGATCGCCGACCTTCCGCTTCGATTTTTACCTGACTTTAAAAAGCAAGTGGTAGAATCAATTTTGCTGGCATTTTTAACAATCACCGTAACAGGTCCCTTCCCAGAACCTGCCCCTCACCATCAGACCGCCTCACCCACTGAACAGGCCTGCACAGACTGAAAGTCCACGCCCTGAGAAACACCATAGTTTTCCAAATATCCCATTTTGCCTAAGCCTGTTATATCACATCGGCTTGACTTTGCGGCTTCCACCTTGACCCACCTCAGGTACAAGGAGCACGTCCCCGCATTAGGTCAACACGCACAGGAGACGGTTCTGCCGACTGATACTTCGATTTTTCGAAACAAGGAAAAATCACCTCGTTGGCATTTATAAAATCACCATAGCCAGCCGGAACCGGTTCCTGCCCACCACCGCAGTGTCACGAACCAGACAGTGCTCGGACAGACAAATCGGGTTACGCTTGAATCTAGCGTTCTCCAAAACCATCCCTGTCCAAACCCATATCTGAGCAAATGGCCGGATCTTCAGGCCCGACCACCCACCTCAGGCACCGTCACGCCCTGTGCAGGCCGATGTCACAGGAGACATCGCTTCGATCTTCGCTTGATTTTTTACTCGATTTTGTAAACCATGCGAAAATCGGCTGGTGGCACTTTTGTCAATCACTGTGCAGCCAGAAGTTCTTCCTGAGCTCACTTACGACTCATGCTTAACCCGAATATGTTCTTGACTGCAGATGAACCAGTTACCTGCAGAAACCCCAGTCTCCCAAAGCTATCCCTGATGTGTCCAAACCCGGCCTACAGCACCCGGCTCTGGACCTCTGCGCTTCCGAAACACATTGAGCACGACTGCTTGACTGCTTGATTACTGATTTTTTTAGCCGGCGAAAAATCAACTTTGTTGGCTTTTTTAATAATCACCGTGGCAGAATTTTTCCTCGAATCGCGCTACTATCGTGATTCGCCCATCGAATGGAAGAGCTTGACAGAGACAACCGAAAGCCACATCTGACAACATCTCAGCCTTCCCGTGTTGTCCCATGCGTGCCCAACCCACATCTGCTTGCACCGCTCAGGTCTCCTTATATCTCCCATTCAACCACCTCATGCCCGGCACACACGCCGCAGATCGGGCATCACACGCACAGCAGCCTGACCGTCAGACCTTCGCCTGACTTTCACCTCGACCTTTGCGGTCCAGTGGAGGACCAACCCTGCCGGCATTTTTAACACCAGTCAGAATCCTTTCCCGAACGCGTCCTCATGCCAGACCCGCCTCCACCGAACTGAGCTGACGAGACAAACCCGAGACACGCCTGAGAACACCCTGTGCTTCTTCAGTTATCCCACTTATCTGCACCACGCTGACAGCATGGAGCCTTGACTTCTTGGCGGCCTGACCACCTGGCCTCTGCAGGCAGACACGCCGCCCCGCATCGGCATGATCACGGCAAAGTTACGGTTCTGTCGATCTTCGTTGACTTCACTTGATTGCGGTCCAAAACAAGGGAAAAATCGACTTTGCTGGTATTTTTCTAAAAACCACCGTGGAATACAATCAGAACACCTCCATTCACTATCAGACGGTCACACCTAATTCAACATGTTGACGGAGAACCCAGACACGCTTGAGAATACCCCAGCTTTCCCAGTCATCCCATTTGGTCTAAACCCGGCTACAGTAACACCGGGCCTTGGACCCCCTTGGTGGCTCCCGAGTCACATTTGAGAGACAGTCACTGCTTCTGACCGCTTCACTTACTGATTTTTGAAACTGGAGAAAGCCATCTGTTGGTATTTTAACAATCACCGTGGCTAGCATCTTCCCGAACTGCAGCTCACCATGTCAGACGGCCTCACGTATCGAACAGTTTTGACTGCAGACAAACCGAAACACATTTGAGAACACCGTTTTCCAGTTATCCTATGGCTCAAACCCAGTTACAGCACGTGTTTTGATCTTCGGACTCCCGACCAACCTATGCACCAGTCACGCCAATACAGACCGTCATCTGTCACAGCACGTTATCCGATCTGCTTTCGACCGTTGATTTCACCTGATCTTTGTAAACCGCGGAAAATCACTTTTGCTGGCATTTTTAACAATCACCGTGGCAGTAACCGTCTCGAATCGCGCCACCACTCGACGGCCTCCACCTAATCGAATAGCTTCGACAGCAGACAAACCGAGCTACGCTTTGGAGAAACACCCAGTTTTCTTAAAGCTATCCCGTTGGGCTCAACCCAGCATAGACACGGTCTTGACTTCTGCGCTTGACCACCCACTTCATCATGACACCGCATCGGCACACGATGTCACAGCAGCAGTCGGCTCGCCGACCTTCGCTTGATTTCACTGACTGTATTCAAACATGGAAAAATCACTTGCTGGCATTTTTCAAAATCACCGTAACAGAACCTCCCGAACATCGTCTCGACCACCAGACGGCTTCACCTAATCCAACAGCGCTGATTGCAGACAATCGGTCACGCTTGAGAATCACCCTAGTTTTCCCAGTCCATCTCATTTTGCCCGAACCCACGTCAGTAGCAACCGGTCTTGACTCTCAGGCTCCCGACCACCTACTTTCAGCAGCGCCGCACATCGGTCACACGATGCACATTGAGACAGACTCGGTCCGCTGGTCTCGCTTGATTTTACTGATTTTTCAAAATGCGAAATCACTTTGTTGGTAGTTTTCTAAAATCACCGTGACAGAATCTTTCCGAACCAGCTCACCATCTGCATGCCGAGATCCAACATGCTCGACAGACAATGTTCACGCTGAGAATACCTCAGCCTTCCCAAAACCATCCCATTTTTGTCCCAAATCCAAGGCTATAGCAATGGTTTTGATTCTTTCAGGTTTCGCCAACTCAACTTCAGACCACCGCGCCACAGCCGTCCGCATTTCTTCCCGTCCCATCGTGCACGCAGCGACGGACGCTGCGTGGCACGGCCTTGCAAGAAATTAGTTGAAAATTTGAAGCCACTGAAGAGAAGTCCAAAACCCGCTTGCTATAGCCTTGGGTTTTGTGCCAAAGATGGGATAGTTTTACGAAAACTAGGGTATTTCTCCAAACGTAACCCTGCTTTGTCCTCGCCAAAGCACTATTTAGATTCGTGAAGAGCTGTCTCAAGTAGTGAGGCACAGCCTGTGAAGGTTCTACTATTTTTGGTGATTTTTAGAAAAATATTAACAAAATTGATTTTTCCCTTATTTTTGAAAAAATCAAGTAAAAATCAAACGAAGGTCCCAAATGCAATCCGTGCTTCTTCCCCGTGGCATCGTGGTACCCAAGACGGACGCTGGTGGCACGAGCCTTGCAAGAAATTAGGTGAAAATTCGAAGCCACTAAAGAGAAGTCCAAAACCCGTGTGCTATAGCCTTGGGTTTCGGGCCAAAATGGGATAGTTTTAGGAAAACTAGGGTATTTCTCCAAACGTAACCCTGCTTGTCTCTCGCTAGAGCACTATTTAGATTCGTGAAGAGCCGTCTCAAGTAGTGAGGCACAGCCTGTGAAGGTTCTACTATTTTTGGTGATTATTTAGAAAAATACTAACAAAATTGATTTTTCCCTTATTTTTGAAAAATCAAGTAAAATCAAACGAAGGTCCGAAATAGCATCCGTGCTTCTTCCTCGTGGCATCGCGGTACCCAAGACGGACGCGGTGGCACGGCCTTGCAAGAAATTAGGTGAAAATTTGAAGCCACTAAAGAGAAGTCCAAAACCCGTGTGCTATAGCCTTGGTTTTGGGCAAAAATGGGATAGTTTTAGGAAAACTATGGTATTTCTCCAAACGTAACCCTGCTTGTCTCTCACAAAGTCACTATTTAGATTCGTGAAGAGCCGTCTCAAGTAGTGGGGCACAGCCCGTGAAGGTTCTACTATTTTTGGTGATTTTTAGAAAAATACTAACAAAATTGATTTTTCCCTTATTTTTGAAAAAATCAAGTAAAATCAAACGAAGGTCCGAAATGCATCCGTGCTTCTTCCTCGTGGCATCGTGTACCCAAGACGGACGCTGGTGGCACAGCCTTGCAAGAAATTAGGTGAAAATTCGAAGCCACTAAAGAGAAGTCCAAAACCCGTGTGCTATAGCCTTGGGTTTCGGGCCAAAATGGGATAGTTTTAGGAAAACTAGGGTATTTCTCCAAACGTAACCCTGCTTGTCTCTGCCAGAGCCCTATTTAGATTCGTGAAGAGCCGTCTCAAGTAGTGGGCACAGCCTGTGAAGGTTCTGCTATTTTTGGTGATTATTTAAAAAATACTAACAAAATTGATTTTTCCCTTAGTTTTTGAAAAATCAAGTAAAATCAAACGAAGGTCCGAAACAGCATCCGTGCTTCTTCCCGTGGCATCGTGTACCCAAGACGGACGCTGTGGCACTAGCCTTGCAAGAAATTAGTTGAAAATTTGAAGCCACTGAAGAGAAGTCCAAAACCCATTTGCTATAGCCTTGGTTTTGGGACAAAATGGGATAGTTTTAGGAAAACTAGGTATTTCTCCAAACGTAACCCTGCTTTGTCTCTCGCTAGAGCACTATTTAGATTCGTGAAGAGTCAGTCTCAAGTAGTGGGGCACAGCCTGTGAAGGTTCTACTATTTTTGGTGATTTTTAGAAAAATACTAACAAAATTGATTTTTCCCTTATTTTTGAAAAAATCAAGTAAAATCAAACGAAGGTCCGAAATGCACTCGTGCTTCTTCCCCGTGGCATCGTAGTACCTAGTACGGACGCTGCGTGGCACGGCCTTGCAAGAAATTAGGTGAAAATTTGAAGCCACTAAAGAGAAGTCCAAAACCCGCTTGCTATAGCCTTGGGTTTCGGGCCAAAATGGGATAGTTTTAGGAAAACTAGGTATTTCTCCAAACGTAACCCTGCTTTGTCTCGCCAAAGCACTATTTAGATTCGTGAAGAGCCAGTCTCAAGTAGTAGGGCACAGCCCAAGAAGGTTCTACTATTTTTGGTGATTTTTAGAAAAATACTAACAAAATTGATTTTTCCCTTATTTTTGAATACAATCAAGTAAAATCAAACGAAGGTCCGAAATGCACCTGCGCTTCTTCCCCGTGGCATCGTGTACCCAAGACGGACGCGTGTGGCACGGCCTTGCAAGAAATTAGGTGAAAATTCGAAGCCACTGAAGAGAAGTCCAAAACCCGTGTGCTATAGCCTTGGGTTTGGGCCAAAATGGGATAGTTTTAGGAAAACTAGGGTATTTCTCCAAACGTAACTCCGCTTTGTCTCGCCAGAGCCCTATTTCGATTCGTGAAGAGCCGTCTCAAGTAGTGGGCACAGCCTGTGAAGGTTCTACTATTTTTGGTGATTATTTAAAAAATACTAACAAAATTGATTTTTCCCTTAGTTTTTGAAAAAATCAAGTAAAATCAAACGAAGGTCCGAAACTGATCCGTGCTTCTTCCCCGTGGCATCGTGTACCCAAGACGGACGCTGGTGGCACTGGCCTGCAAGAAATTAGTTGAAAATTTGAAGCCACTAAAGAGAAGTCCAAAACCCGCTTGCTATAGCCTTGGGTTTTGGGACAAAATGGGATAGTTTTAGGAAAACTAGGGTATTTCTCCAAACGTAACCCTGCTTTGTCTCTCGCTGAAGCACTATTTAGATTCGTGAAGAGTCAGTCTCAAGTAGTAGGGCACAGCCCAAGAAGGTTCTACTATTTTTGGTGATTTTTAGAAAAATACTAACAAAATTGATTTTTCCCTTATTTTTGAAAAAATCAAGTAAAATCAAACGAAGGTCCGAAATGCACTCCGTGCTTCTTCCTCGTGGCATCGTAGTACCTAGTACGGACGCTGTGGCACGGCCTTGCAAGAAATTAGGTGAAAATTTGAAGCCAATTAAAGAGAAGTCCAAAACCCGCTGTGCTATAGCCTTGGGTTTTGGGACAAAATGGGATAGTTTTAGGAAAACTAGGGTATTTCTCCAAACGTAACTCCGCTTTGTCTCCGCCAGAGCCCTATTTCGATTCGTGAAGAGCCGTCTCAAGTAGTAGGGCACAGCCTGTGAAGGTTCTACTATTTTTGGTGATTATTTAGAAAAATACTAACAAAATTGATTTTTCCCTTATTTTTGAAAAAATCAAGTAAAATCAAACGAAGGTCCGAAATGCATCCGTGCTTCTTCCCCGTGGCATCGTGTACCTAGTACGGACGCTGCGTGGCATGACCTTGCAAGAAATTAGGTGAAAATTTGAAGCCACTAAAGAGAAGTCCAAAACCCGCTTGCTATAGCCTTGGGTTTTGGGCCAAAATGGGATAGTTTTAGGAAAACTAGGTATTTCTCCAAACGTAACCCTGCTTTGTCTCTCGCCAAAGCCACTATTTAGATTCGTGAAGAGTCAGTCTCAAGTAGTGGGCACAGCTCCGTGAAGGTTCTACTATTTTTTGGTGATTTTTAGAAAAATACTAACAAAATTGATTTTTCCCTTATTTTTGAAAAAATCAAGTAAAAATCAAACGAAGGTCCGAAATGCATCCGTGCTTCTTCCCCGTGGCATCGTGTACCTAGTGACGGACGCGTGTGGCACGACCTTGCAAGAAATTAGGTGAAAATTAGAAGCCACTAAAGAGAAGTCCAAAACCCGTGTGCTATAGCCTTGGGTTTTGGGCAAAAATGGGATATTTTTAGAAAACTAGGGTATTTCTCCAAACGTAACCCGGCTCTGTCTCGCTGAAGCCCTATTTGGATTCGTGAAGAGCCGTCTGAAGTAGTGGGCACAGCCCGTGAAGGTTCTACTATTTTTGGTGATTTTTAGAAAAAATACTAACAAAATTGATTTTTCCCTTATTTTTGAAAAAATCAAGTAAAATCAAACGAAGGTCCGAAATGCATCCGTGCTTCTTCCCGTGGCATCGCGTACCCAAGACGGACGCGTGTGGCACGGCCTTGCAAGAAATTAGGTGAAAATTCGAAGCCACTAAAGAGAAGTCCAAAACCCGTGTGCTATAGCCTTGGTTTTGGGACAAAATGGGATAGTTTTAGGAAAACTAGGTATTTCTCCAAACGTAACCCAGCTTTGTCTCCGCTGTAGCCCTATTTCGATTCGTGAAGAGCCGTCTCAAGTAGTGGGCACAGCCTGTGAAGGTTCTACTATTTTTGGTGATTATTTAAAAAATACTAACAAAATTGATTTTTCCCTTATTTTTGAAAAATCAAGTAAAAATCAAACGAAGGTCCGAAATAGCATCCGTGCTTCTTCCCCGTGGCATCGTGGTACCCAAGACGGACGCTGCGTGGCATGACCTTGCAAGAAATTAGGTGAAAATTGAAAGCCACTGAAGAGAAGTCCAAAACCCGTGAGCTATAGCCTTGGGTTTTGGGCAAAAATGGTATAGTTTTCAGAAAACTAAGGTATTTCTCCAAACGTAACCCTGGCTCTGTCTCGCCAAAGCCCTATTTGGATTCGTGAAGAGCCATTCAAGCAAGTGGGCATAGCCCGTGAAGGTTCTACTATTTTTGGTGATTTTTAGAAAAATACTAATAAAATTGATTTTTCCCTTATTTTTGAAAAAATCAAGTAAAATCAAACGAAGATCCGAAATGCACTCGCGGCTTCTTCCTCGTGGCATCGTGTACCTAGTACGGACGCTGCGTGGCACTGGCATTGCAAGAAATTAGGTGAAAATTAGAAAGCCACTAAAGAGAAGTCCAAAACCCGTGTGCTATAGCTTTGGGTTTTGGGCCAAAATGGGATAGTTTTAGGAAAACTAGGGTATTTCTCCAAACGTAACCCGATTTGTCTCCGCCAGAGCCCTATTTAGATTCGTGAAGAGCCGTCTCAAGTAGTGAGGCACAGCCTGTGAAGGTTCTACTATTTTTGGTGATTTTTTAAAAAATACTAACAAAATTGATTTTTCCCTTATTTTTGAAAAAATCAAGTAAAATCAAACGAAGGTCCGAAATGCATCCGCGGCTTCTTCCCCGTGGCATCGTGTACCCAAGACGGACGCGTGTGGCACGGCCTTGTAAGAAATTAGGTGAAAATTTGAAGCCACTAAAGAGAAGTCCAAAACCCGCTTGCTATAGCCTTGGTTTTGGGACAAAAATGGGATAGTTTTAGGAAAACTAGGTATTTCTCCAAACGTAACCCGCTTTGTCTCTCGCTAGAGCACTATTTAGATTCGTGAAGAGCCGCTCGAAGTAGTGGGGCACAGCCTGTGAAGGTTCTACTATTTTTGGTGATTTTTAGAAAAATACTAACAAAATTGATTTTTCCCTTATTTTTGAAAAATCAAGTAAAATCAAACGAATGTCCCAAATGCAATCCGTGCTTCTTCCTCGTGGCATCGCGGTACCCAAGTACGGACGCGTGTGGCATGGCCTTGCAAGAAATTAGGTGAAAATTTGAAGCCACTAAAGAGAAGTCCAAAACCCGCTGTGCTATAGCCTTGGTTTTGGGCAAAAATGGGATAGTTTTAGGAAAACTATGGTATTTCTCCAAACGTAACCCGCTTTGTCTCTCGCTGAGCCCTATTTAGATTCGTGAAGAGCCGTCTCAAGTAGTAGGGCACAGCCCGTGAAGGTTCTACTATTTTTGGTGATTTTTAGAAAAATACTAACAAAATTGATTTTTCCCTTATTTTTGAAAAAATCAAGTAAAATCAAACGAAGGTCCGAAATGCATCCGTGCTTCTTCCTCGTGGCATCGTGTACCTAGTACGGACGCGTGTGGCACGACCTTGCCAGAAATTAGTTGAAAATTAGAAAGCCACCAAAGAGAAGTCCAAAACCCGTGTGCTATAGCCTTGGGTTTTGGGCAAAAAATGGTATATTTTTCAAAGACTAAGGTATTTCTCCAAACGTAACCCTGCTCTGTCTCTCGCAGAGCCCTATTTGGATTCGTGAAGAGCCGCTCTGAAGTAGTAGGGCACAGCCCGTGAAGGTTCTACTATTTTTGGTGATTTTTAGAAAAAATACTAACAAAATTGATTTTTCCCTTATTTTTGAAAAAATCAAGTAAAATCAAACGAAGGTCCGAAACAGCACCTGCGCTTCTTCCCGTGGCATCGTGGTACCCAAGACGGACGCGGTGGCACGGCCTTGCAAGAAATTAGGTGAAAATTCGGAAGCCACCAAAGAGAAGTCCAAAACCCGTGTGCTATAGCCTTGGGTTTTGGGCAAAAAATGGGATAGCTTTAGGAAAACTAGGGCATTTCTCCAAACGTAACGCTGTTTGTCTCTGTCAGAGCCCTATTTCGATTCGTGAAGAGCCGTCTCAAGTAGTGAGGCACAGCCTGTGAAGGTTCTACTATTTTTGGTGATTATTTAAAAAATACTAACAAAATTGATTTTTCCCTTATTTTTTAAAAAATCAAGTAAAAATCAAACGAAGGTCCGAACAGATCCGTGCTTCTTCCCGTGGCATCGTAGTGCCCAAGACGGACGCTGCGGTGGCATGACCTTGCAAGAAATTAGGTGAAAATTCGAAAGCCACCAAAGAGAAGCCCAAAACCCGTGAGCTATAGCCTTGGGTTTTGGGCAAAAAATGTTATATTTTTCAAAGACTAAGGTATTTCTCCGAACGTAACCCTGCCTTGTCTCGCCAAAGCCCTATTTGGATTCGTGAAGAGCCATCTCAAGTAGTAGGGCATAGTTCCGTGAAGGTTCTACTATTTTTGGTGATTTTTAGAAAAATACTAATAAAATTGATTTTTCCCTTATTTTTGAAAAAATCAAGTAAAAATCAAACGAAGATCCGTAAATGCATCTGCGGCTTCTTCCCGTGGCATCGTGTACCTAGTACGGACGCTGTGGCACTGAGCATTGCAAGAAATTAGGTGAAAATTAGAAAGCCACTGAAGAGAAGTCCAAAACCCGTGTGCTATAGCCTTGGGTTTTGGGCCAAAATGGGATAGCTTTTAGGAAAACTAGGGCATTTCTCCAAACGTAACCCGATTTGTCTCGCTCGTGAGCCCTATTTAGATTCGTGAAGAGTCGTCTCAAGTAGTGAGGCATAGCCTGTGAAGGTTCTACTATTTTTGGTGATTTTTTAAAAAATACTAACAAAATTGATTTTTCCCTTATTTTTGAAAAATCAAGTAAAATTAAACGAAGGTCCGAAATGCATCCGCGGCTTCTTCCCGTGGCATCGTGTACCCAAGACGGACGCGTGTGGCACGGCCTTGCAAGAAATTAGGTGAAAATTCGAAGCCAACTAAAGAGAAGTCCAAAACCCGCTTGCTATAGCCTTGGGTTTTGGGCAAAAATGGGATAGTTTTAGGAAAACTAGGTATTTCTCCAAACGTAACCCGCTTTGTCTCTCGCTAGAGCACTATTTAGATTCGTGAAGAGCCGCTTGAAGTAGTGGGCACAGCCTATGAAGGTTCTACTATTTTTGGTGATTTTTAGAAAAATACTCAACAAAATTGATTTTTCCCTTATTTTTGAAAAATCAAGTAAAAATCAAACGAATGTCCCAAATGCACTCGTGTTTCTTCCTCGTGGTATCGTAGTACCCAAGACGGACGCGTGTGGCATGGCCTTGCAAGAAATTAGGTGAAAATTCGAAGCCACTAAAGAGAAGTCCAAAACCCGTGTGCTATAGCCTTGGGTTTTGGGCCAAAATGGGATAGTTTTAGGAAAACTATGGTATTTCTCCAAACGTAACCCTGCTTGTCTCGCCAGAGCCCTATTTAGATTCGTGAAGAGTCGTCTCAAGTAGAGGGCACAGCCTGTGAAGGTTCTACTATTTTTGGTGATTTTTAGAAAAATACTAACAAAATTGATTTTTCCCTTATTTTTGAAAAATCAAGTAAAATCAAACGAAGGTCCCAAATAGCATCCGTGCTTCTTCCCCGTGGCATCGCGGTACCTAGTACGGACGCGTGTGGCACGACCTTGCAAGAAATTAGTTGAAAATTAGAAGCCACTAAAGAGAAGTCCAAAACCCGTGTGCTATAGCCTTGGTTTTGGGCAAAATGGGATAGTTTTCAGAAAACTAAGGTATTTCTCCAAACGTAACCCTGCTCTGTCTCGCCAGAGCCCTATTTAGATTCGTGAAGAGCCGTCTGAAGTAGTGAGGCACAGCCCGTGAAGGTTCTACTATTTTTGGTGATTTTTAGAAAAATACTAACAAAATTGATTTTTCCCTTATTTTTGAAAAAATCAAGTAAAATCAAACGAAGGTCCGAAATAGCATCCGTGCTTCTTCCTCGTGGCATCGTGTACCCAATACGGACGCGTGTGGCACGGCCTTGCAAGAAATTAGGTGAAAATTCGGAAGCCACCAAAGAGAAGTCCAAAACCCGTGTGCTATAGCCTTGGGTTTTGGGCAAAAATGGGATAGCTTTAGGAAAACTAGGTATTTCTCCAAACGTAACTCGGCTTGTCTCTGCTGAGCCCTATTTAGATTCGTGAAGAGCCGTCTCAAGTAGTGGGGCACAGCCCGTGAAGGTTCTACTATTTTTTGGTGATTATTTAAAAAAAATACCAACAAAATTGATTTTTCCCTTATTTTTTTAAAAAAATCAAGTAAAAATCAAACGAAGGTCCGAAACAGATCCGTGCTTCTTCCTGTGGCATCGTGTGCCCAGTACGGACGCGTGTGGCATGACCTTGCAAGAAATTAGGTGAAAATTCGAAAGCCACCAAAGAGAAGCCCAAAACCCGTGAGCTATAGCCTTGGGTTTTGGGCAAAAAATGGTATATTTTTCAAAGACTAAGGTATTTCTCCGAACGTAACCCGGTCTGTCTCTGTCAGAGCCCTATTTGGATTCGTGAAGAGCCGTTTGAAGCAGTGGGGCATAGTTCCAGGAAGGTTCTAATATTTTTTGGTGATTTTTTAGAAAAAATACCAACAAAATTGATTTTTCCCTTATTTTTTGAAAAAAATCAAGTAAAAATCAAACGAAGATCCGTAACAGACTCGTGCTTCTTCCTGTGGCATCGTGTACCTAGTACGGACGCGTGTGGCACGGCATTGCAAGAAATTAGGTGAAAATTAGAAAGCCACCAAAGAGAAGTCCAAAACCCGTGTGCTATAGCTTTGGGTTTTGGGCCAAAAATGGGATAGCTTTAGGAAAACTAGGGCATTTCTCCAAACGTAACCCGATTTGTCTCTGTCAGAGCCCTATTTAGATTCGTGAAGAGCCGTCTGAAGTAGTGAGGCACAGTTCCAGGAAGGTTCTACTATTTTTTGGTGTTTTTTTAAAAAAAATACCAACAAAATTGATTTTTCCCTTATTTTCTGAAAAAAATCAAGTAAAAATTAAACGAAGGTCCGAAACAGACCCGTGCGTCTTCCTGTGGCATTGTGTACCCAGTACGGACGCGTGTGGCACGGCCTTGTAAGAAATTAGGTGAAAATTCAGAAGCCACCAAAGAGAAGTCTAAAACCCGTTTGCTATAGCCTTGGGTTTTGGGCCAAAAAAGGGATAGTTTTAGGAAAACTAGGGTATTTCTCCAAACGTAACCCAGTTTGTCTCTGTCAGAGCACTATTTAGATTCGTGAAGAGCCGTTTGAAGTAGTGGGCACAGTTCCAGGAAGGTTCTAATATTTTTTGGTGATTTTTTAGAAAAATACTAACAAAATTGATTTTTCCCTTATTTTTGGAAAAAAATCAAGAAAAAATCAAACGAATGTCCGAAACAGACCCGTGTTTCTTCCTGTGGTATCGTGTACCTAGTACGGATGCGTGTGGCTTCGCCGTGCAAGAAATTAGGTGAAAATTTGGAAGCCACCAAAGAGAAGTCCAAAACTCGTTTGCTATAGCCTTGGGTCTTGGGCTAAAAATGGGATAGTTTTAGGAAAACTAGGGTATTTCTCCAAACGTAACCCGATTTGTCTCCGCTGAGCCCTATTTAGATTCGTGAAGAGCCGTCTCAAGTAGTGAGGCACAGCCTGTGAAGGTTCTACTATTTTTGGTGATTTTTAAAAAAATACTAACAAAATTGATTTTTCCCTTATTTTTGAAAAATCAAGTAAAAATCAAACGAAGGTCCGAAACAGCACCCGTGCTTCTTCCCGTGGCATCGTGTACCCAGTACGGACGCGTGTGGCATGGCCTTGCAAGAAATTAGGTGAAAATTTGAAGCCACTAAAGAGAAGTCCAAAACCCGCTTGCTATAGCCTTGGGTTTTGGGCCAAAATGGGATAGTTTTAGGAAAACTAGGGTATTTCTCCAAACGTAACCCGCTTTGTCTCTCGCAGAGCACTATTTAGATTCGTGAAGAGCCGTCTGAAGTAGTGAGGCACAGCCCGAGAAGGTTCTACTATTTTTGGTGATTTTTAGAAAAATACTAACAAAATTGATTTTTCCCTTATTTTTGAAAAAATCAAGTAAAAATCAAACGAAGGTCCGAAACAGATCCGTGCTTCTTCCTGTGGTATCGTGTACCCAAGACGGACGCGTGTGGCATGGCCTTGCAAGAAATTAGGTGAAAATTTGAAGCCACTAAAGAGAAGTCCAAAACCCGTTGCTATAGCCTTGGGTTTTGGGCAAAAATGGGATAGTTTTAGGAAAACTATGGTATTTCTCCAAACGTAACTCGCGTTTGTCTCTCGCCAGAGCCCTATTTAGATTCGTGAAGAGCCGTCTCAAGTAGTAGGGCACAGCCCGTGAAGGTTCTACTATTTTTGGTGATTTTTAGAAAAATACTAACAAAATTGATTTTTCCCTTATTTTTGAAAAAATCAAGTAAAAATCAAACGAAGGTCCGAACATGCATCCGTGCTTCTTCCCCGTGGCATCGTGTACCCAAGACGGACGCGTGTGGCATGGCCTTGCAAGAAATTAGGTGAAAATTTGAAGCCACTAAAGAGAAGTCCAAAACCCGTGTGCTATAGCCTTGGGTTTTGGGCAAAAATGGGATAGTTTTAGGAAAACTATGGTATTTCTCCAAACGTAACTCTGGTTTGTCTCTGCCAGAGCCCTATTTAGATTCGTGAAGAGTCGTCTCAAGTAGAGGGGCACAGCCTGTGAAGGTTCTACTATTTTTTGGTGATTATTTAAAAAAAATACCAACAAAATTGATTTTTCCCTTATTTTTTGAAAAAAATCAAGTAAAATCAAACGAAGGTCCGAAACAGATCCGTGCTTCTTCCTGTGCCATCGTGTACGCAGTACGGACGCGTGTGGCACGGCCGTGCAAGAAATTAGTTGAAAATTTGGAAGCCACCAAAGAGAAGTCCAAAACCCGTTTGCTATAGCCTTGGGTTTTGTGCCAAAGATGGGATAGTTTTACGAAAACTAGGGTATTTCTCCAAACGTAACCCTGTTTGTCCCTGTCAAAGCACTATTTAGATTCGTGAAGAGCTATCTGAAGTAGTGGGGCACAGCCAGGAAGGTTCTACTATTTTTGGTGATTTTTAGAAAAATACTAACAAAATTGATTTTTCCCTTATTTTTGAAAAAATCAAGTAAAAATCAAACGAAGGTCCGAAATAGACCCGTGCTTCTTCCTGTGGCATCGTGTACCCAGTACGGACGCGTGTGGCATGGCCTTGCAAGAAATTAGGTGAAAATTCAGAAGCCACCAAAGAGAAGTCCAAAACCCGTGTGCTATAGCATTGGGTTTTGGGCAAAAAATGGGATATTTTTTGGAAAACTATGGTATTTCTGCGAACATAACGCGGTCTGTCTCTGTCAGAGCCCTATTTGGATTCGTGAAGAGCCGTCTGAAGTAGTGGGGCACAGCCTGTGAAGGTTCTACTATTTTTGGTGATTTTTAGAAAAATACTAACAAAATTGATTTTTCCCTTATTTTTGAAAAAATCAAGTAAAATCAAACGAAGGTCCGAAATAGCATCCGTGCTTCTTCCTGTGGCATCGTGTACCCAGTACGGACGCGTGTGGCACGGCCTTGCAAGAAATTAGGTGAAAATTTGGAAGCCACCAAAGAGAAGTCCAAAACCAGTGTGATATAGCCTTGGGTTTTGGGCAAAAAATGGGATATTTTTGGGAAAACTATGGTATTTCTCCGAACGTAATCCGGTCTGTCTCTGTCAAAGCCCTATTTCGATTCGTGAAGAGCCGTCTGAAGTAGTGGGGCACAGCCCGTGAAGGTTCTACTATTTTTGGTGATTTTTTAGAAAAATACTAACAAAATTGATTTTTCCCTATTTTTGAAAAAATCAAGTAAAAATCAAACGAAGGTCCGAAATGCATCCGTGCTTCTTCCTGTGGCATCGTGTACCCAGTACGGACGCGTGTGGCACGGCCTTGCAAGAAATTAGGTGAAAATTCGGAAGCCACCAAAGAGAAGTCCAAAACCCGTGTGCTATAGCCTTGGGTTTTGGGCCAAAAATGGGATAGCTTTAGGAAAACTAGGGCATTTCTCCAAACGTAACCCGGTTTGTCTCTGTCAGAGCCCTATTTAGATTCGTGAAGAGCCGTCTGAAGTAGTGGGGCACAGTTCCAGGAAGGTTCTACTATTTTTTGGTGATTATTTAAAAAAAATACCAACAAAATTGATTTTTCCCTTAGTTTTTTAAAAAAATCAAGTAAAAATCAAACGAAGGTCCGAAACAGATCCGTGCTTCTTCCTGTGGCATCGTGTACCCAGTACGGACGCGTGTGGCACGGCCGTGCAAGAAATTAGTTGAAAATTTGGAAGCCACCAAAGAGAAGTCCAAAACCCATTTGCTTATAGCCTTGGGTTTTGGGACAAAAATGGGATAGTTTTAGGAAAACTAGGGTATTTCTCCAAACGTAACCCGGTTTGTCTCTGTCAGAGCACTATTTAGATTCGTGAAGAGCTGTCTGAAGTAGTGGGCACAGCCCGTGAAGGTTCTACTATTTTTGGTGATTTTTAGAAAAATACTAACAAAATTGATTTTTCCCTTATTTTTGAAAAAATCAAGTAAAAATCAAACGAAGGTCCGAAATAGCACTCGTGCTTCTTCCTGTGGCATCGTGTACCTAGTACGGACGCGTGTGGCATGACCTTGCAAGAAATTAGGTGAAAATTTGGAAGCCACCAAAGAGAAGTCCAAAACCCGTTTGCTATAGCCTTGGGTTTTGGGCCAAAAATGGGATAGTTTTAGGAAAACTAGGGTATTTCTCCAAACGTAACCCGGTTTGTCTCTGTCAAAGCACTATTTAGATTCGTGAAGAGCCGTCTGAAGTAGTGGGGCACAGTTCCAAGAAGGTTCTACTATTTTTTGGTGATTTTTTAGAAAAAATACCAACAAAATTGATTTTTCCCTTATTTTTTGAATACAATCAAGTAAAAATCAAACGAAGGTCCGAAACAGACCCGTGCTTCTTCCTGTGGCATCGTGTACCCAGTACGGACGCGTGTGGCACGGCCTTGCAAGAAATTAGGTGAAAATTCGGAAGCCACCAAAGAGAAGTCCAAAACCCGTGTGCTATAGCCTTGGGTTTTGGGCCAAAAATGGGATAGCTTTAGGAAAACTAGGGTATTTCTCCAAACGTAACTCAGTTTGTCTCTGTCAGAGCCCTATTTCGATTCGTGAAGAGCCGTCTGAAGTAGTGGGGCACAGTTCCAGGAAGGTTCTACTATTTTTTGGTGATTATTTAAAAAAATACCAACAAAATTGATTTTTCCCTTAGTTTTTAAAAAATCAAGTAAAAATCAAACGAAGGTCCGAAACAGATCCGTGCTTCTTCCTGTGGCATCGTGTACCCAGTACGGACGCGTGTGGCACGGCCGTGCAAGAAATTAGTTGAAAATTTGGAAGCCACCAAAGAGAAGTCCAAAACCCGTTTGCTATAGCCTTGGGTTTTGGGACAAAAATGGGATAGTTTTAGGAAAACTAGGGTATTTCTCCAAACGTAACCCGGTTTGTCTCTGTCAGAGCACTATTTAGATTCGTGAAGAGCTGTCTGAAGTAGTGGGGCACAGTTCCAGGAAGGTTCTACTATTTTTTGGTGATTTTTAGAAAAATACCAACAAAATTGATTTTTCCCTTATTTTTTGAAAAAAATCAAGTAAAAATCAAACGAAGGTCCGAAACAGACCCGTGCTTCTTCCTGTGGCATCGTGTACCTAGTACGGACGCGTGTGGCACGGCCTTGCAAGAAATTAGGTGAAAATTTGGAAGCCACCAAAGAGAAGTCCAAAACCCGTTTGCTATAGCCTTGGGTTTTGGGACAAAAATGGGATAGTTTTAGGAAAACTAGGGTATTTCTCCAAACGTAACTCGGTTTGTCTCTGTCAGAGCCCTATTTGGATTCGTGAAGAGCCGTCTGAAGTAGTGGGGCACAGTTCCAGGAAGGTTCTACTATTTTTTGGTGATTTTTTAGAAAAAATACCAACAAAATTGATTTTTCCCTTATTTTTTGAAAAAAATCAAGTAAAAATCAAACGAAGGTCCGAAACAGACCCGTGCTTCTTCCTGTGGCATCGTGTACCTAGTACGGACGCGTGTGGCATGACCTTGCAAGAAATTAGGTGAAAATTTGGAAGCCACCAAAGAGAAGTCCAAAACCCGTTTGCTATAGCCTTGGGTTTTGGGCCAAAAATGGGATAGTTTTAGGAAAACTAGGGTATTTCTCCAAACGTAACCCGGTTTGTCTCTGTCAAACCACTATTTAGATTCGTGAAGAGCCGTCTGAAGTAGTGGGGCACAGTTCCAGGAAGGTTCTACTATTTTTTGGTGATTTTTAAGGAAAAATACCAACAAAATTGATTTTTCCCTTATTTTTTGAAAAAAATCAAGTAAAAATCAAACGAAGGTCCGAAACAGACCCGTGCTTCTTCCTGTGGCATCGTGTACCTAGTACGGACGCGTGTGGCACGACCTTGCCAGAAATTAGTTGAAAATTAGAAAGCCACCAAAGAGAAGTCCAAAACCCGTGTGCTATAGCCTTGGGTTTTGGGCTAAAAATGGATATTTTTGGAAAAACTAGGGTATTTCTCCTAACGTAACACGGTTTGTCTCTGTCAGAGCCTTATTTGGATTCGTGATGAGCCGTCTGAAGTAGTGGGGCACAGTTCCAGGAAGGTTCTACTATTTTTGGTGATTTTTAGAAAAAATACCAACAAAATTGATTTTTCCCTTATTTTTTGAAAAAAATCAAGTAAAAATCAAACGAAGGTCCGAAACAGATCCGTGCTTCTTCCCGTGGCATCGTGTACCCAGATGCGGACGGCGTGTGGCACGGCCTTGCAAGAAATTAGGTGAAAATTTGGAAGCCACCAAAGAGAAGTCCAAAACCAGTGTGATATAGCCTTGGGTTTTGGGCAAAAAATGGGATATTTTTGGGAAAACTATGGTATTTCTCCGAACGTAACTCGGTTTGTCTCTGTCAGAGCCCTATTTCGATTCGTGAAGAGCCGTCTGAAGTAGTAGGGCACAGTTCCAGGAAGGTTCTACTATTTTTGGTGATTTTTTAAAAAATACCAACAAAATTGATTTTTCCCTTATTTTTTGAAAAAATCAAGTAAAAATCAAACGAAGGTCCGAAACAGACCCGTGCTTCTTCCTGTGGCATCGTGTACCCAGTACGGATGCGTGTGGCATGGCCTTGTAAGAAATTGGCTGAAAATTTGCAAGCCACCAAAGAGAAGTCCAAAACCCGTGTGCTATAGCCTTGGGTTTTGGGCCAAAAATGGGATAGTTTTAGGAAAACTAAGGTATTTCTCCGAACGTAACCCGGTTTGTCTGTGTCAGAGCCCTATTTGGATTTTTGAAAAGCCGTATGAAGTAGTGGGGCACAGTTCGAGGAAGGTTTTACTATTTTTGGTGATTTTTTTAAAAAAATACCAACAAAATTGATTTTCCCTTATTTTTGAAAAAATCAAGTAAAAATCAAGCGAATGTCCGAAATGCAGACCGTGCTTCTTCCTGTGGCATCGTGTACCCAGTACGGACGCGTGTGGCACGGCCTTGCAAGAAATTGGGCGAAAATTTGGAAGCCACCAAAGAGAAGTCCAAAACACGTGTGTTATAGCCTTGGGTTTTTGGGCAAAAAATAGTATATTTTTTGGAGACTAGGGTATTTCTCAAAGCGTAACCCAGTCTGTCTTTGTCAGAGCCCTATTTGGATTCATGAAGAGCCGTCTGAAGTAGTGGGGCACAGTTCCAGGAAGGTTCTACTATTTTTTGGTGATTTTAAAAAAAAAATACCAGCAAAATTAATTTTTCCCTTATTTTATAAAAAAACTCAAATAAAAATCAAACGAATGTCCGAAACAGACCCGTGCTTCTTCCTGTGGCATCGTGTACCCAGTACGGACCCGTGTGGCACGGCCTTGGAAGAAATTGGGTGAAAATTTGGAAGCCACCAAAGAGAAGTTCAAAACCCGTGTGCTATAGCCATGGGTTTTGGGCCAAAAATGGGATATTTTTAGGAAAACTATGGTATTTCTCCAAACGTAACCCAGTTTGTCTCTGTCAGAGCACTACTTGGATTCGTGAACGGCCGTCTGAAGTGGTGGGGCACAGTTCTAGGAAGGTTCTACTATTTTTTGGTGATTTTTTTGGAAAAAATACCAACAAAATTGATTTTTCCCTTATTTTTTGAAAAAAATCAAGTAAAAATCAAACGAAGGTTCGAAACAGACCCGTGCTTCTTCCTGTGGCATCGTGTTCCCAGTACGGACGCGTGTGGCATGGCCTTGCAACAAATTGGGTGAAAATTTGGAAGCCACCGAAGAGAAGTCCAAAACCCGTGTGCTATAGCCTTGGGTTTTGGGCCAAAAATTGGATATTTTTGGGAAAACTATGGTATTTCTCCAAACGTAACCCAGTTCGAATCTGTCAGAGCCCTATTTGAATTCGTGAAGAGCTGTCTGAAGTAGTGGGGCATAGTTCCAGGAAGGTTCTACTATTTTTTGGTGATTTTTTAAAAAAATACCAGCAAAATTGATTTTTCCCTTATTTTTTGAAAAAAATCAAGTAAAAATCGAACGAAGGTCCGAAAGCAGACCCGTGCTTCTTCCTGTGGCATCGTGTTCCCAGTACGGACGCGTGCGGCACGGCCTTGCGAGAAATTAGGTGAAAATTCGTAAGCCACCAAAGGGAAGTCCAAAACCCGTGTGCTATACCCTTGGATTTTTGGCAAAAAAATGGTATATTTTTGGGAGACTAGGGTATTTCTCCAAACGTAACCCGGTCTGTCTCTGTGAGAGTCCTATTTGGATTCTTGAAGAGCCGTCTGAAGTATTGGGGCACAGTTCCAGGAAGGTTTTACTATTTTTTATGATTTTTTTAAAAAAATACCAACAAAATTGATTTTTCCCTTATTTTTTGAAAAAAATCAAATAAAAATCAAACGAAGGTCTGAAACAGACCCGTGCTTCTTCCTGTCGCAACGTGTACCCAGTACGGATGCGTGTGGCTCGGCCTTGCAAGAAATTAGGTGAAAATTTAGAAGCCACCAAGGAGTAGTCCAAAACCCGAGTGCTGTAGCCTTGGGTTTTGGACAAAAAATGGGATATTTTTGAGAAAACTATGTTATTTTCGCGAACATAACCCTGTCTGTCTCTGTCAAAGCCCTATTTGGATTTGTGACGATCCTTCTGAAGTAGTGGGGCACAGTTTCAAGAAGGGTTACTATTTTTTGGTGATTTTTTAGAAAAAATACCAATAAAATTGATTTTTCCCTTATTTTTTGAAAAAAATCAAGTAAAAATCAAACGAAGGTTCGAAAGAGACCCGTGCTTCTTCCCGTGGCATCGTGTTCCCAGTACGGACGCGTATGGCATGGCCTTGCAACAAATTGGGTGAAAATTTGGAAGCCACCGAAGAGAAGTCCAAAACCCGTGTGCTATAGCCTTGGGTTTTGGGCCAAAAATGGGATAGCTTTAGGAAAACTAGGGTATTTCTCCAAACGTAACCCGGTTTGTCTCTGTCAGAGCCCTATTTAGATCCGTAAAGAGCCGTCTGAAGTAGTGGGGCACAGTTCCAAGAAGGTTCTACTATTTTTTGGTGATTTTTTAGAAAAAATACCAACAAAATTGATTTTTCCCTTATTTTTTGAAAAAAATCAAGTAAAAATCAAACGAAGGTTCGAAAGAGACCCGTGCTTCTTCCTGTGGCATCGTGTTCCCAGTACGGACGCGTGTGGCACGGCCTTGCAACAAATTGGGTGAAAATTCGGAAGCCACCAAAGGGAAGTCCAAAACCCATGTGCTAAACCCTTGGATTTTTGGCAAAAAAATGGTATATTTTTGGGAGACTAGGGTATTTCTCCAAACGTAACCTGGTCTGTCTCTGTCAGAGTCCTATTTGGATTCTTGAAGAGCCGTCTGAAGTATTGGGGCACAGTTCCAGGAAGGTTTTACTATTTTTTGATGATTTTTTTAAAAAAATACCAACAAAATTGATTTTTCCCTTATTTTTTACAAAACATCAAGTAAAAATCAAACGAAGGTTCGAAATAGACCCGTGCTTCTTCCTGTGGCATCGTATATCCAGTACGGACGCGTGTGACACGGCCTTGCAAGAAATTGGGTGAAAATTTGGAAGCCATCAAAGAGAAGTCCAAAACCCGTGTGCTATAGCCTTGGGTTTTGG
This sequence comes from Murraya koenigii, assembly GCA_025617385.1. Classification (NCBI taxonomy): domain Eukaryota; kingdom Viridiplantae; phylum Streptophyta; class Magnoliopsida; order Sapindales; family Rutaceae; genus Murraya; species Murraya koenigii. Next base: position 33,404,747 of record CM046814.1, on the reverse strand, counting down.
GTCAAAAATTGGATATTTTTGGGAAAACTATGGTGTTTCTCCAAACGTAACCCGGTTCGAATTTGTCAGAGCCCTATTTCAATCGTGAAGGGCCGTCTGAAGTAGTGGAACCCAGTTCCAAGAAGGGTCTACTATTTTTTGGTGATTTTTTAAAAAAATACCAGCAAAATTGATTTTTCCCTTATTTTTTGAAAAAAATCAAGTAAAAATCAAACGAAGGTCCGAAACAGACCCGTGCTTCTTCCTGTGGCATCGTGTTCCCAGTACGGACGCGTGTGGCACGGCCTTGCGAGAAATTAGGTGAAAATTCGGAAGCCACCAAAGGGAAGTCCAAAACCCGTGTGCTATACCCTTGGATTTTGGCAAAAAAATGGTATATTTTTGGGAGACTAGGGTATTTCTCCAAACGTAACCCGGTCTGTCTCTGTGAGAGTCCTATTTGGATTCTTGAAGAGCCGTCTGAAGTATTGGGGCACAGTTCCAGGAAGGTTTTACTATTTTTTGATGATTTTTTTAAAAAAATACCAACAAAATTGATTTTTCCCTTATTTTTTGAAAAAATCAAATAAAAATCAAACGAAGGTGCAAAACGGACCCGTGCTTCTTCACTGTCATAGCGTGTACCCGAGTCGCGGATGCGTGTGGCTCGGCCTTGCAAGAAATTAGGTGAAAATTTAGAAGCCACCAAGGAGTAGTCCAAAACCCGAGTGCTGTAGCCTTGGGTTTTGGACAAAAAATGGGATATTTTTGAGAAAACTATGTTATTTTCGCGAACATAACCCCTGTCTGTCTCTGTCAAAGCCCTATTTGGATTTGTGACGATCCTTCTGAAGTAGTGGGGCACAGTTCCAAGAAGGGTTACTATTTTTTGGTGATTTTTTAGAAAAAATACCAATAAAATTGATTTTTCCCTTATTTTTTAAAAAAATCAAGTAAAAATCAAACGTAGGTTCGAAAGAGACCCGTGCTTCTTCCTGTGGCATCGTGTTCCCAGTACGGACGCGTATGGCATGGCCTTGCAATAAATTGGGTGAAAATTTGGAAGCCACCGAAGAGAAGTCCAAAACCCGTGTGCTATAGCCTTGGGTTTTGGGCCAAAAATGGGATATTTTTGGGAAAACTATGGTATTTCTCCAAACGTAACCCAGTTCGAATCTCTCAGAGCCCTATTTGAATTCGTGAAGAGCGTCATGCAAGTAGTGGGGCCGCAGTTCGAGGAAGGTTCTACTATTTTTTGGTGATTTTTTAAAAAAATACCAACAAAATTGATTTTTCCCTTATTTTTTGAAAAAAATCAAGTAAAAATCGAACGATGGTCCGAAACAGACCCGTGCTTCTTCCTGTGGCATCGTGTTCCCAGTACGGACGCGTGTGGCATGGCCTTACAAGAAATTGGTTGAAAATTTGGAAGCCACCACAGAGAAGTCCAAAACCCGTGTGCTATAGCCTTGGGTTTTGGGCCAAAAATGGGATAGCTTTAGGAAAACTAGGGTATTTCTCCAAACGTAACCCGGTTTGTCTCGTCGGAGCCCTATTTAAATCCGTCAAGAGTCGATGCAAGTAGTGGGGCCTGCAGTTCGGGAAGGTTCTACTATTTTTGGTGATTTTTAGAATAAATACCAGCAAAATTGATTTTTCCTTATTTTTGAAAAAATCAAGTAAAAATCAAACGAAGGTTCGAAACAGACCCGTGCTTCTTCCTGTGGCATTGTGTACCCAGTACGGACGCGTGTGGCACGGCCTTGCAAGAAATTGGGTGAAAATTTGGAAACCACCAAAGAGAAGTCCAAAACCCATGTGCTATAGCCTTGGGTTTTGGGCCAAAAATGAGATACTTTTGGGAAAACTAGTGTATTTCTCCAAACATAACCCGGTTTGTCTCTGTCATAGCCCTATTTGGATTCGTGAAGAGTCTTCTGAAGTAGTGGGGCACAATTCCAGGATGGTTCTACTATTTTTTGGTGATTTTTTAAAAAAAATGCCAGCAAAATTGATTTTCCCTTATTTTTGAAAAAAATCAAGTAAAAATCAAACGAAGGTCCGAAAGAGACCCGCGCTTCTTCTTGTGGCATCGTGTTCCCAGTACGGACACGTGTGGCATGGCCTTGCAAGAAATTGGGTGAAAATTTGGAAGCCACCAAAGAGAAGACCAAAACCTGTGTGCTATAGCCTTGTGTTTTGGGCCAAAAATGGGATATTTTTGGGAAAACTATGGTATTTCTCCAAACGTAACCCGGTTCGAATTTGTCAGAGCCCTATTTGAATTCGTGAAGAGCCGTCTGAAGTAGTGGGGCCCAGTTCCAGGAAGGGTCTACTATTTTTTGGTGATTTTTTAAAGAAATACCAGCAAAATTGATTTTTCCCTTATTTTTTTGAAAAAAATCAAGTAAAAATCAAACGAAGGTCCGAAATAGATCCGTGCTTCTTCCTGTGGCATTGTGTTCCCAGTACGGACGCGTGTGGCATGGCCTTACAAGAAATTGGTTGAAAATTTGGAAGCTACCAAAGAGAAGTCCAAAACCCGTGTGCTATAGCCTTGGGTTTTGGGCAAAAATGGGATATCTTTAGGAAAGCTAGGGTATTTCTCCAAACGTAACCCGGTTTGTCTCTGTCGGAGCCCTATTTAGATCCGTGAAGAGCCGTCTGAAGTAGTGGGGCCCAGTTCCAGGAAGGGTCTACTATTTTTTGGTGATTTTTTAAAAAAAATACCAGCAAAATTGATTTTTCCCTTATTTTTTACAAAACATCAAGTAAAAATCAAACGAAGGTTCGAAATAGACCCGTGCTTCTTCCTGTGGCATCGTATATCCAGTACGGATGCGTGTGACACGGCCTTGCAAGAAATTGGGTGAAAATTTGGAAGCCATCAAAGAGAAGTCCAAAACCCGTGTGCTATAGCCTTGGGTTTTGGGCCAAAAATGAGATATTTTGGGAAAACTAGTGTATTTCTCCAAAGCGTAACCCGGTTTGTCTCTGTCGAGCCCTATTTCGATTCGTGAAGAGCCGTCCGAAGTAGTGGAGCACAGTTCGAGAAGGTTCTACTATTTTTGGTGATTTTTAAAAAATACCAGCAAAATTGATTTTTCCTTATTTTTGAAAAAATCAAGTAAAAATCAAGCGAAGGTCCGAAACAGACCCGTGCTTCTTCCTGTGGCATCGTGTTCCCAGTACTGAGACGCGTGTGGCACGGCCTTGCAGAAATTGGGTGAAAATTCGGAAGCCACCAAAGGGAAGTCAAAACCCGTGTGCTATACCCTTGGATTTTGGCAAAAAATGGTATATTTTTGGGAGACTAGGGTATTTCTCCAAAGCGTAACTTGGTCTGTCTCTGTGAGAGTCCTATTTGGATTCTTGAAGAGCCGTCCGAAGTATTGGGGCCGCAGTTCGGGAAGGTTTTACTATTTTTTGATGATTTTATTAAAAAATACCAACAAAATTGATTTTTCCCTTATTTTTTGAAAAAAATCAAATAAAAATCAAACGAAGGTGCAAAACAGACACGTGCTTCTTCTGTCGCATAGCGTGTACCCGAGTGCGGACGCGTGTGGCTCGGCCTTGCAAGAAATTGGGTGAAAATTTAGAAGCCACCAAGGAGTAGTCCAAAACCCGAGTGCTGTAGCCTTGGGTTTTGGACAAAAAATGGGATATTTTTGAGAAAACTATGTTATTTTCGCGAACATAACCCTGTCTGTCTCTGTCAAAGCCCTATTTGGATTTGTGACGATCCTTCGAAGTAGTGGGGCACGAGTTCAAGAAGGGTTACTATTTTTGGTGATTTTTAGAAAAATACCAATAAAATTGATTTTTCCTTATTTTTTGAAAAAAATCAAGTAAAAATCAAACGAAGGTTCGAAATAGACCCGTGCTTCTTCCAGTGGCATCGTGTTCCCAGTACGGACAGCGTGTGGCATGGCCTTGCAAGAAATTGGGTGAAAATTTGGAAGCCACCAAAGGAAGTCCAAAACCCGTGTCCTATAGCCTTGGGTTTTGGGCCAAAATGAGGATATTTTGGGAAAACTATGGTATTTCTCCAAAGCGTAACCCGGTTCGAATCTTGTCGAGCCCTATTTGAATTCGTGAAGAGCCGTCTAAAGTAGTGGGGCCCAGTTCCAGGAAGGTTCTACTATTTTTGGTGTTTTTTTTAAAAAAAATACAAGGAAAATTGATTTTTCCCTTATTTTTTAAAAAATCAAGTAAAAATCTAACGAAGGTTCGAAATAGACCCGTGCTTCTTCCTGTGGCATCGTGTACCCAGTACGGACGCGTGTGGCATGGCCTTGCAAGAAATTGGGTGAAAATTTGGAAGCCACCAAAGAGAAGTCCAAAACCCGTGTGCTATAGCCTTGGGTTTTGGGCCAAAAATGGGATATTTTTGGGAAAACTAGGGTATTTCTCCAAACGTAACCCGGTTTGTCTCTGTCGAGCCCTAATTGGATTCGTGACGAGCCGTCTGAAGTAGTGGGGCCCAGTTCCAGGAAGGTTCTACTATTTTTGGTGATTTTTTAAAAAAATACCAGCAAAATTGATTTTTCCCTTATTTTTTGAAAAAAATCAAGTAAAAATCAAACGAAGGTTCGAAACAGACCCGTGCTTCTTCCTGTGGCATCGTGTACCCAGTACGGACGCGTGTGGCACGGCCTTGCAAGAAATTGGGTGAAAATTTGGAAGCCACCAAAGAGAAGTCCAAAACGTGTGTGCTATACCCTTGGGTTTTGGGCCAAATGAGATATTTTTGGGAAAACTAGTGTATTTCTCCAAACGTAACCCGGTTTGTCTCTGTCAGAGCCCTATTTGTATTCGTGAAGAGCCGTCTAAAGTAGTGGGGCCCAGTTCCAGGAAGGGTCTACTATTTTTGGTGATTTTTTTAAAAAATACCAGCAAAACTGATTTTTCCCTTATTTTTTGAAACAAATCAAGTAAAAATCAAACGAAGGTCGAAACAGACCGTGCTTCTTCACAGTAGCATCGTGATCCCGATGCAGATGGCGTGTGTAGCGCGACCTTGCAGAAATTGGGTGAAAATTCGGAAGCCACCAAAGGAAGTCCAAAACCCGTGTGCTATACCCTTGGATTTTGGCAAAAAAATGGTATATTTTTTGGAGACTAGGGTATTTCTCCAAACGTAACCCGGTCTGTCTCTGTCAGAGTCCTATTTGGATTCTTGAAGAGCCGTCTGAAGTATTGGGGCACAGTTCCAGGAAGGTTTTACTATTTTTTGATGATTTTTTTAAAAAAATACCAACAAAATTGATTTTTCCCTTATTTTTTGAAAAAAATCAAATAAAAATCAAACGAAGGTCTGAAACAGACCCGTGCTTCTTCCTGTCGCATCGTGTACCCAGTACGGACCAGTGTGGCTCGGCCTTGCAAGAAATTGGGTGAAAATTTGGAAGCCACCAAAGGGAAGTCCAAAACGTGTGTGCTATACCCTTGGGTTTTGGGCAAAAAAATAGTATATTTTTGGGAGACAAGGGTATTTCTCCAAACGTAACCCGGTCTATATCTGTCAGAGCCCTATTTAGATTCTTGAAGAGCCGTCTGAAGTATTGGGGCACGAGTTCAGGAAGGTTCTACTATTTTTGATGATTTTTAAAAAATACCAGCAAAATTGATTTTTCCATTATTTTTGAAAAAATCAAGTAAAAATCAAGCGAAGGTCGAAACAGGACCGTGCTTCTTCACGTGGCATCGTGTACCCGATCACGGACAGCGTGTGGCATGGCCTTACAAGAAATTGGGTAAAAATTTGGAAGCCACCAAAGAGAAGTCCAAAAGCCGTGTGCTATAGCCTTGGGTTTTGGGCCAAATGAGATATTTTTGAGAAAACTAGTGTATTTCTCCAAACGTAACCCGGTTTGTCTCTGTCAGAGCCCTATTTGTATTCGTGAAGAGCCGTCTAAAGTAGTGGGCACAGTTCCAGGATGGTTCTACTATTTATTGGTGATTTTTAAAAAAATGCCGACAAAATTGATTTTCCCTTATTTTTGAAATAAATCAAGTAAAATTCAAGCGAAGGTCGAAACAGACCAGTGGTTCTTCACAGTGGCATCGTGTTCCCGATGCGGACGCGTGTGGCACGGCCTTGCCAGAAATTGGGTGAAAACTTGGAAGCCACCAAGAGAAGTCAAAAGCCGTATGCTATATGCCTTGGGTTTTGGGCCAAAAATGAGATATTTTGGGAAAACTAGTGTATTTCTCCAAAGCGTAACTCGGTTTGTCTCTGTCATACCCTATTTGGATTACGTGAAGAGCCGTCTGAAGTAGTGGGGCACGAGTTCGGGATGGTTCTACTATTTATTGGTGATTTTTAAAAAAATGCCGATAAAATTGATTTTTCCTTATTTTTGAAATAAATCAAGTAAAAATTCAAGCGAAGGTCCGAAAGCAGACCCGTGCTTCTTCACAGTGGCATCGTGTTCCCAGTCACGGACAGCGTGTGGCACGGCCTTGCAAGAAATTGGGCAAAAATTTGGAAGCATGTTGTATGTATAATATCTAAATGCCAATTCAGCCTACTTTGATTAGAAAATGAAATATTCGATTTTATTTGGAGAAAATACATGTTTATTTTTATCTTCTTTCAAAGAAGATTTATTATTAGAACAGCAAATTCAAAAAAGACCAACTCTAGAAACTCATTTAGGTATCATTTCACTTGAGTTCATAATCCTTATTTGCTATTAGGAGAAGCAGCAGAGGAGATTTTTTCTTGGTAACAAGCCCAAAAATCTCATGAAGATCCACACTATCAGCCCCAACTCTTGGAGGCAATGCCTATCAAAATGATACAGAAGTTGAGCCAGTACAATTTCTACAGTTGCCAATCCAAAATTATAGCCAGGGCAACTTCTTCTTCCTCCTCCAAATGTTAGAAACCTGAAATCTGAATCCTTAAAATCTATGTCATTCTCTCAAACCTCTCAAGAATGTACTTAAGGGGATTTTCCCAAGTCCTGGGGTCTTTATTAATAGCATAGCTGTTGATTACTATTCGAGTTTTAGCTGGTATTTCATAGCCTTCGAGCACACATTTCTCTATGTACTCTCTGGAACTAGTAAAGGGACTGATGGGTGTAGTCTCATTGTCTCTTTAATCAAAACTTTCATGTAATGGAGCTGTTGGATATGGCTCTCATTAACTTCCCCACAGCCGGAAGCAACTCTTCAAGCTTCTTCTTGTGCTTTTTTCATCACTCTTGGGTGTTTGGCAAGCTCTGTCATCGTTCACTCTATTGTTGTTGTCATGGTATTAGTTCCCACCAAAAACAATTCTTGTACCGCAACATAAACAAGAGGAAATTACACTGCATGTGAACTTCATTTTTTTCATTTTTTATGAAAGATCCAAAGATTTATAAAAAAAAATGATTTAGTTTTCCTATGCAACGTTAATAAAATAAACAAATCTCCGAGTGCTCGCTCGGTGGCAATATTTCATTCCAGAGAATTTTTAGAATATATTAAAAGTAATACAACTAACTAAAGTATGTGTGATATGTGTATTTGAATTTAATATAATTATTGCTTGAATGATAGTTTTTCAAAATAAATGTACACATGTTATAGCATGATTTCCTTGCTATATGATTGAAATAGTATTTCTGATATATTTTAGAGTTTCCCTTCATTGCCACTTCACAGCTACAAAAAATGCAAAATCATACAACTTGATATTTTATTCAGTAATTTTATGACGTGATTACTAGTCGTTTGTACAAAAGAAAATCAAAGACCATAATTTTGAAAAATACACCACTTAGGTCCTATTCTTATATAATTACTTTTTTGTTTTATGCATGGTAAGCAAAGGGGTCTTGGAGATGGGATTTAGGCATGTAGGCAAAACTAGGAGCAAATAGAGAAACTATCAAGCTTGTTAAATGTTATTATCTACTATAAATAAACTATTAAATTCCTTTTAAATTGCTAAATAGTTTTAAGTGAGATTGTAATCAATTAATCAAGAAAAAAAAATCAAGGTCATAATATTTTCCAATGGTCAGGTTTGAAAGTGCCAACGATGAGCGATATTAAGTAAGATGTTTTAAAAACTTTCGGTTTCAAAGATCATTTTAAACAAACAAGGAGGGAGAAATTATCAACTCAACTCTAAATTGTAATTTCTATCGTTTGACTTTCTTTATCAATATTGTTGATGCTGTTTTCCCGCGTCCCTTCAAATAATGCCAAAAATCTTCTACTCGCGGTTATCTCAAGCTCGAGCAGGACTGCCTTCCAATTCAATCTCCTCTTTCTTTATCAGAACAGGAGTCTCTCGGACCTGTACCCACAGAAAATAGGGTCAGGGGTCGCCGGATGTTTTTTCGGAGAAAACCCTCCGACGCTCAAGTCAGTGATCGGGTTATTCTTTTTGTATCCCCCTCAGTTAGAGAGACCGGAAGAATGGGAAGGGTATTGTTGCCTTCCTTTCTGAATAATGGAATTCCGGAAAAATCAGAGTAAAGGGAAGTAAGAATCAGAAGAACCTATGTCAATTTTTCGGAACCCCTTGCAATTTGCCTGTCCCTCTCCTTTTATCTTCCATTTTTCCCGCCCTTTCTTTCATGGATCATCCGTTTCCGCGTCAGTGGTGTTTGGGTCCCTCTGACAGCCGGGATTAACGTAATATTCCCTGGGGATGCGCGACTATCTTGTTAACATAGTTCACATGGCCAGATCATCATGTCGGGCATACGTGCAAGGAATGATGACACCGTGGGGGCATATGCCGGCCATCGGCAACAGTACCGCCACCATACCATGTGGGGCCCTAATCAGACATCGAAAGGTGTGCGAGATTCTGAGAAAACGGATCGGATTGCCCTGAGTCGAATCTTACGTTCCATTTGTCCTATGACTGGCGTGGCCCAGTTGTGCTCGAGAACTTGGCTGCAGCGAGCAGAAAGGTGAGCTCGGGTCTCGATCAGCCTTCGAGCTCCTCGTCCTTGTCCAGCCTTGACCGGGCCTGATGACCTCGAGCAGGCAAAAGAGCTCGGAGCTTGGATGGTTCTGAATTCTTCGACCTTGACCAGCTTTGACGTCTAGTGAGATTGTTTTCGTGCCAGTGGTCGGGACTTCTGCTCGAGCTAGATTGACCTCGGAGTATTTTATTCGAGCTGGAAGTGCCTCGAGAAGACCTGCCCAATATTACCCAAATAAATATACATGTGTGTTGTACAAAATTGTGAGTCAGGGCAGGAGAACTAGACATGCGACGTTGTAAATAAATTGTAATAATAACTGATACTCGTAGGAGATCGAAATAAAAACATGACAACAACTCAACCACTATCCTTGTAATAATTCAATTGAATGTTATTGCGGGAAAATTAACTGCAAACGCATTTATACTAAATTCGCTCACTCACTTAACTAGGAGAGGCTCACTCAGTTGGTTGAAACTCGCGATGACAAAATTAAGAAAGAAGTAGTAGTGGTAGTAAAGTAAAGTATACTGTACATATATCTACATACCAGAATAAAAGCCTTGAGATTATCATCAGTAATGGGCACCTCCAAGTCATGTCGTTGCTGCACTCTAAGCAAAACATCAATAAAATCACCATCGCCATCGCCATCCATTGATGACGAATGAAGAGATGCTCACGGATAATCTCATCAATAGCAACTTTCAAGTCTTGCTTATTCTTCACCAGCCTTCGTGTGTAGCCACTGAACGAGTAGAGCCAACCCACTAGGGGAAAAAATCCCCAGTACAAAACCCAGCGGCTAACTCTTGACTCTCTGTAAAAACACTCACCAAATTATTGCTCCTTTTTCCTTCCACGTTAACGTACCTCATCCCAAAAGCTGCAAGGCACAATGTATCATTAGCTAACGTGAAAAACAGCTTGCTCATGTCTGTCTCTGACCCACACTGGCTTTTCACCGACGTTAACAGACGTCTCACTTCCTCATCTCGAACGACCTGGAACGAGCTGACTCGTTTCGAGCTCAGTAACTCCGGGAGGCATATCTTACGAACTTGGCGCCAGTAAGGCCCGTAAGGGGCGAAGGTGACATTAGAGCATCCGAACGAGATGTACTGAAAGGTGATCAGTTGCGGGCGGCTAGCGAAGGCTTGGTCACGGGTTTTGAGAACGAGTTTGGCGAGTTCCGATGAGGAGATCACAATGGCTGGTACTCGGCCAAGTTGGAGGTAAAAAATTGGACCCAGTTTGTCTGTGAGTTTAGCGAGGGCTCGATGTGGCATGTCTGTGAGGAGATGAAGGTGACCGATTATGGGATATTTATTTGGCGGTGACGGTGGGGTGGTGGCTGACTGTGACCGTGACAGTGACTGTAACTTCCAGTATAGGAGAGTGATGATTATGGAGACAATGAATGAGAGCAAGAGGACTTGCGGGGTAAAATTGTCCATCATTTCTCCGTTTTGATTTTTTTCACTCTAGTTCTCTACTCTGCAACGATGATGGTGCAAGTGTGTAAAATGAAATCAAATGGGCATCGCATTTGCTGTCTCTGCCACAGTAGCATGCATGTTTATAACCCCGACGAAATTAATTATTTTGACTGAAATGCCCTTGGTTTCTGAAGTGTGAAGTCAGCACTAATATCCTGGTAACTTCCAGCTGTCTGAATAAAATTAAAAATTTTACTCAAGTATTAACATAATTTTGGGATTGCATCCCTCTTCTGTAATTTTATATCTTACCTTGTTCCATATCTTTGTGCCCTGGGATGAGCGGATGGGATTACACATGGCAGTCCGGCATCCCATACTAAGAGGGTAAAGTTAGTAGAATTGATACAATATCAATTGATTTTGCTCCATCTTAATTCACTAAGAGAAACAGTTCCAGTTCCTAACTAGTTTGTGTATAATTAGCTTAGTTTTCTCAACAACGTTAAGACTTTGACAAGCGACAATTTCCTCAAACTCAATCAAATCGGTTTGCCTGAAGCATTTATCCCAAAATCAGTACAACCAAAATTGATACTAGTGTACAAGCGCATAATTAAACATTACAATTACGGTTTGTGGTATTAAGCACCTGTAAATAGTCATAAAATTAACCAAATTTTTTTTAATGAAATTTAGCTATTATTGGTGTCGCGATTGTGGAAAATAGTATTCTACAAGTATCATAATACTATACTTTAATATGGGAATTGAAATATGAGTTGTAACATAATAAATTTGATTTAGATTAAAATCTTGATTGTAAATATATAATAGTAAACTTTAATTGTAAGCCTATTTCCGAGTCCATGTTCACTATTTAGGGCTTCAAAGTTCAAATTTTCGATCATAACATATCAAAAGTCAAATTAATCAATAGTGATACAGTGCGTTAAATAAAACCAATTATACATACTAAAATACAATCACGTCATATTTGATTGAAATTAACGTACTAGTCAATGCTCAAGTAATTCCGACACAGCGAACATGTAATTCATCAAAAAAATTTTTTTAAAATAAACGCTTACAGAACATTTTATGTTCACAAGCGCAATAGTGATAGGGTGCGTTAAATAAAACTAATTATACATACAAATGCACATACATGAAACATGCACGCACTCTGGATTCTAGATATAAGGGGCGCACAAGCATCACCATACATGCGATAAAATTTTTGCTGATGGCCTGAAGGTCCACGTCATGGGGGGTACTCGGGCAGTGCCCGATCAAAAACATTTATGTTTTTTTTAAAAAAAAAAATAAAACTCATTTGTTTCGATATGTTGTGCAGTTCGGGTGATTTAATTTCTGTGTTCTTTATCCAACTGGACCATTCACCATACTGGTTGAGATTCTACGCGAAGTTGTGGCAAGTCATATTCACATTTTCCTATACACATTATTATCACAGGCAGAAAACAGAGACGAAGCCAGAAAACAAAATTTATAGGTAGGTTAAACTTTTTCCAAATCTAAATATTGACTCAATTAAAGTTATAAATTGTAATGAAAAAGTCATTAATACATAAAAAATACGTCAAATCCAATAAACAATTTAATTATAATTAAACATTATGTAAATTGTGTCTTATGATGTTTTCGAGAATTAAATTTATTTGTTATCAAATTTGAATCGATAATATCTACAACTTCACTTTCAATGTAGATAATCATACTATTTGATAACAACTCCTTCTTCATCTTATTTCGAGGTGGTGTGTTAATAAAGCTTAAAATACTCATTCGGTTGTTGTAGTTGAAAAAGAAAAATTCAATATTATACGAATCAATCTATTTATCAATAAGTAAATTTGAGACTTTCTTGTCTCAATTATTTGTCAAAAAAATTTAAAATGTGAAGAAATACACTAAAACTCAACAATACAAAACATATCAATCTGAAAACATTCTGTCTTCTCAAAGCAAGTATCTCAAATTCAGTAAAATCTAGAGGACAAAATCTCTCTACAAGACTATCATTAACATTAAATGATTTGAAAGAATCAGCATGATTTGTTAAATCCATTATTTATAAAGTTGACATCTTATGGCAAGTCTAGTTAATTTATAATATTATTTATTGCTTATCTTGTAATAGCAATTAATTTATTAATTTCCTAATTTACGGTCATTCCAATTTAAATTTTCTAGATATTTCTTGGGAGACAAGCAAGGTAAACATATTAGATTTATTCATAATCAGATTCATACGAATTATAAGAGGAAATACACTCTTATTTAGAAAGAATTTTAATCATTTTTTACTTGTAATTTTGTGAAACCTTATTGCCTATATAAAGAGAGGTATTTCATAATTGAAGTGTGCACAACACACAACATAAAGCAGAAAAGGAGGATTCAGCCTCCTCCTTGGACCGGATCTGGTGCATGATGTTGTGTTGATTTATTTTTATCATTTAAGTCTTGTAACGAGATTATTTTTTTCATCTCTGCGGAGAGTCTATATGAATCTTGAATCACTAGACATTAAAGAATTGAATAATTGCTATTGATTTCTTTTCAAAGTGCCTTGAGGAACGTGGATTAAAAGGGGCAGCAGTTATTCAAGAGAAGTAGATTCAGTCGAAAGTTGAGTAAACTGTATGGTGATAAACTATAAGTGAGAGTCTTAAGTTTGGTAAATCTATATGTTGGAACATCTAAGATTAAGTAAGTTATATGATGATAAACTATAAGTGAGAGTGTTAAGTTTTATAATATTTCAACTTAGTGAATTGTTTTTCCTCTAGGCGTGGCCTCGTGGATATAAGTTTGGTAAATCTATAGGTTGGAACATCTAAGGTTAAGTAAGTTATATGATGATAAAGTATAAGTGAGACTGTTAAGTTTTATAATATCTCAACTTAGTGAATTGTTTTTCCTCTAGGCGTGGCCTTGTGGATTTAAGATTAACTAATTGAACCCCATAAAAATCCCCATGTCATTTAATTTTTACAAATTATGTTTTGAAAAATTAATATTTTATATACGGACGAACAGTACTCGTGAACAGTAAGGGTAAACAGTGTTTTCAAAAAATTAATTTAGATTAATTAATTTTGTGTTTTAATATAATTAGATTAATTATATTAGAGATTTTGCATGTATCTATTTATAATATATCTAAATTCCTTTCAATTGTTATCAGAATAGGACACTAATAATTTATTTAGTGAGAATCTTGGATATAGAAACAAATGAGTAATGTATGCAAAAATAAAAAAAAATTAAAAAAAATTGAAAATTAAATAACAAGTAATATAAATGTACAAAAATGTAAGAATAAAAATAAAAATAAATAAACAGGAAATTAAATTAGTAATAAAATAAATGTACAAAAAAATAAAAATTACATACATAATAAAAAAATGAAAATAAAAAAATAAATTACAATTTAGGTGGTAGAATTGATCATATAAAGAAAATAAAATAAAAATAAAAATTAAATAGCAAAAATTCAAAAGTCCATATCCATTCAGTCTAATTGTCTAAATTGAGTTTAAATATGTAAGCAATTAAAATCTATATGTTCAAATTTAATTATTATAAGAAATTTCGTTTTATAATTTTATAGTCATACAACAATTTTAGAAGTTTAGAATAAAACCATATAGGATAAAAATGATGATTTTGAAAAGTTTTATGGGTAGAGTAGTATTTAAGAAAAAAGAAAGAAAAGACAAATACAAAATTTATAGAAAGTGAAAGGAAAAAATTAAAAAAAAACAAAATAAATATTTTTCCTAGAATTGGCGTTAAAAACTTAACACGACTTAAAAACATTTTATAACTCTTAAATATAAAAGTATCATATATTTAGATTGTCCAAAGAGTTTTAAGTTGAAAACTCAAGTCTATAGTAAGTAATATCCTTGTACTCTTAATCCAATTTCAGCTTCCAATGTCGGACAAACTGAAAAATGTGCTTGATAAAGTAAAAGACTTTTTTTGGTGATGCAAAAGAATATTTTGGGAAGATAACAACACTAAATTCAACATCAATTGAATCTGTTTCCTTTTATTCTCCATTTTTCTCGCCATTTCTCTCCGAGACCAGCGTTCCTGCGACGATGACCTCTGGGCCCCTCTGACAGCCGGGATTCGCGTGATATTCACTGGGGATGCGTGACTGTCTGGTGGGTATGGTTCACATGGCCAGATCATAGTGTCGGGCATGCATGCGTGAAATGATAACACTGTAGGGGCTTGTGCCGGCCATCGGCGGAAAAACCCTAAAATAATTGTGTTTTTGAGGTTAATAATTGTGTTTCCGAGGTTGGCATATTAAAACATATGGTGCGAAAAAGCCAAGACCCCATGCGGCCCTGGTGGATTAGTTATACTCTTGTGAGGGCTTCAGCTATCAATTGAAGAGTCTGAGGAAAATTCTAAGGAAAAGGCCAATTAATTTTTATGTATCTTGATTTCTAGGTTATCCTTGCAGAAATTAAAATAAAATATGTTGCCTTTATCACCATTTCTCAATTTAAAAGCAGTAGTTTCCATGGAAGATGACTGATAACTCTATGAAATAAGAGTTATCCTAACATTTTTATATTTAAATTAGCATTACTTAGAAAGTGAATGATGATTTTTTATTTAATTTCAAATTACATTTTGCATGAGCATCCATTTAGGTTTAGTTTTAATAAATTAATGTGATTTAGATCATTATGTGCCCTGATTAAATGTATTATTGCAGATGACCAAACAACTTAAGCTGTAGGGATGATTGCTGCAGCAATAGAACTGCCAAGAATGACAAAAGACTGCAGAATGAATAAATTAAATCTAAAGCAAAGAAAATGGTTAATAAAATCTAAAACATATAATTTTATGTCTAATGTGGGCTTAACAACTTATCATTATTAGGTTGCATATAGGTGTAAGATATCCAAAATAAAACAACCTGAGGATGTATGAGGAATTTTGTCTAATGTTGTAGTAGATGCTATAGCAACAATACTTTTATTGATGAACAATCAATAATCATTATGTGAATTTAAGCACCCAACTACTCATTTGTTATTGAGTATTCTTTTGTATTTGACTTTAGTTTTTCTTTACTGCATTTTGTAAATTGCACAATTAGTTTTATTAGGTCTTTACGTTCACTATTTATTTTATTTTACTTTTATTACACTAGTGAGATTGTTGTAGCAGGTCTGATAGGATCAATTTTTGTGGAGACGATCTAAATACTTATTAATATATTACTTGTTATGTCCACTTACGCACTAACACTTATAGCAATAAATAGGCACGCACATCAACAATGAGTATATTGCTTTCATTTTCCATTAACAAGAATTTAAGGGTGAAGTTCAAGAAGCCAATTGAGAAGCATTCTAATCATCAATAGTTGCATAGAGACAGAGGTGGCGGAACAAACACAATGATGATTACACGATTTTATTTGTAAATTACTAGATTTATGCTATATGTACAACATCTAAATGCAAATTCAGCCTGCTTTGATCAAAAAACGAAATACATAGTTTTACTTGGAGAAAATACATGTTTGTTTAATCTTCTTTCAAAGACGATTTATTATTAGAACAACAAATTCCAAAAAGGCACATGCATGGGGCTCCAGATACTCATTTAGGTATCATTTCACTTGAGTTCATAATCCTTGTTTGCTATTGGGAGAAGCATCAGAGGAGATTTTTTCTTGGTAACAAGCCCAAAAATCTCATGACGGTCCACATCATCAGGCCCAACTCCTGGAGGCAATGTCCAATCAAAATGGTAAAGAAGTCGAGCCAGTTCAATTTCTATAGTTGCCAATCCAAAATTATAGCCAGGGCAAGCTCTTCTTCCTCCTCCAAATGGTAGAAACCTGAAATCTGAATCCTTAAAATCTATGTCATTCTCCTCAAATCTTTCAGGAATGTACTCAAGGGGATTTTTCCAGGTCTTTGGATCTCTGCTAATGGCATAGTTGTTGATTATGATTCGAGTCTTAACTGGTATTTCATAGTCTTCAAGCACACATTTCTGCATGGACTCTCTGGGAACTAGTAAAGGGACTGGTGGGTGTAGTCTCATTGTCTCTTTAATCACAGCTTTCATGTAATGAAGCTGCTGGATATGGTGCTCGTTAACTTCTCCACAGCCGGAAGCAACTCTTCGTACTTCCTCTTGTGCTTTTTTCATCACTCTTGGGTGTTTCACAAGCTCCGTCATCGCCCACTCCAGTGTTGTTGCCGTAGTGTCAGTTCCCGCCAAAAACATGTCCTGTACCACAGCGTAAATAAGAGGAAATTATATTGCATATGAACTTCACATTTGTTTATTTTTTATGAAAGATCCAAAGATTTATCAAAAAATGATATAATTTTCATAAGCAACGTTATCAAAGTAAAAAAATCTTCTAAGTGCTGGCTCGGTGGCATAATTTCATTCTTGAGAAATTTTAGAATATATTGAAGGAAATACAATAAATTAATAAGAAATTTTAAAATATACTGAAAGTAATACAATTAATTAACATATGTATGATATGTATATTTAAAATTTTTTGCAGCTTGTGGATTATGACGTGGGAGAACTTTTAAAATATATTAAAAATATCATGTCAATTATATAATAAATAAATCATGTTATAATCGTCATAATCCACAAGCTGCAAAAAGTACAAAATGATACAACTTAATATTTTATTCAGTAATTTTATGACCTCATCCCCAGTCATTTGCACGAAAGAAAATCTAAGAACATAATTTTGAAAATACATCACTTAAATCCTATTCTTATATAATTACTTTTTTGTTTTATGCACGGTAAGCAAAGGGGTCTTAGAGATGGGATGAGATTTGAAAATCAAGCTTGTCAAATGTTATTATCTACTATAAATAAAATATTGAATGCCTTTTAAATTGCTAAATAGTTTTAAGTGAAAATATGGTCAAAAAAAAAATTAAGGTCATAATATTTTCTAATGATCAGGCCTGAAAATACCAACAATGAGAGACACTAAGTAACGCGTTTTAAAATCCTTTAGCTTCAAAGATCATTTTAAACAAATAAAGGAGGAGAAGCTAATTTATAATAATGAAACTGTGGAAATTATCATCTCAACTCTCAATTGTAAGTCAATTGCTAAATTACTATATAAGTAACTTAGAGCTCTCATAAAACGACGAAAAAATAGTATCGTGAGAAATGTAAGTTAAAAGTAAACCCAATTGTAGACTCTCTCGTGCGACTTTCTTTCTCAATTGTACTATACTAAATTGTGAGTCAGAGCAGGAGAACTGACATCTGACGTTGTAAATAACTTGTAATAAGAACTGATACTCGTAGGAATAAACAATAAAAACATGACAACGTACACCTCGGTTGAAACTCGTGATGACAGAATTAACTCGAAACACATTTATACTGAACTCACTCACGCACGTAACAAGCAGAGGCTTACTCAGTTGAAACTCGTGATGACACAATTAAGAAAGAAGTAGTAGTGGTAGAAAAGTAAAGTATACTGTACATATATCTACGTACCAGAAGAACAGCCTTGAGATTATCGTCAGTAATGGGCGCCGCCAAGTCATGTCGTTTCTGCACACTAAGCAAAACATCAAGAAAATCATGATCGCCATCGTCATCGCCATCCATTGATGATGAACCTGAATTATCTGTTGCCTGCTTCCTGAAGAGATGCTCACTGATAATCTCATCAATAGCAACTCCCAAGGCTCGCATATTCTTCTTCATCTTTCCTGTGTAGCCACTGAGCGAGCTGAGCCAACCCCACTCGGGGAAAAAATCCCCAATACAAAACCCAGAGGCCAACTCTTGACAGTTTGTAATAGTACTCACCAAATTGTTGCTCCTTTTTCCTTCCTCGTCAACGTACCTCATCCCAAAAGCTGCAAGGCACAATGTATCATTAGCTAACGTGAAAAACAGCTTGCTTATGTCGGCCTCCGACCCACACTGGCTTTTCACCGAGGTTAACAGACGTCTCACTTCCTGATCTCGAACGACCTGGAATGAGCTGACTCGTCTCGAGCTCAGTAACTCCGTGACGCATATCTTACGAACTTGGCGCCAGTAAGACCCGTAAGGGGCGAAGGTGACGTTAGCGGTCCCGAACGAGAGGTACTGAAAAGCGACCAGTTGCGGGCGGCTAGCAAAGGCTTGGTCATGGGTTCTGAGAACGAGTTTGGCGAGTTCCGATGAGGAGATCACGACGGTTGGGACTTGGCCGAGTTGGAGGTAAAAAATTGGACCCAGTTTGTCAGCCAGATTAGCGAGGGTTTGAGGTGGCCTGTCTCTGAGGAGATGAAGGTGACCGATTATGGGGTATTTATTTGGCGGTAACGGTGGGGTGGTGGCTGACTGTGACCGTGGCCGTGACCGTGACCGTGACTGTGACTTCCAGTGTAGGAGAGTGATGATTATGGAGACAATGAATGAGAGCAAGAGGACTTGCAGGGTAAAATTGTCCATCATCTCTCCGCCTTGATTTTTTCTCTCTAGTTCTCCACTTCCTAACGATGATGGTGCTAGTGTGTTAAATGAAATCAAATAGGCATCGCATTTGCTTTCTCTTCCATAGCATGCATATTTATAAGCCCGACGAAATTAATTATTTTGACTGAAATACCCTTGGTTTCTGAAGTGTGAACTCAACACTGATATTTTGGAGGCTTCAAAATGTCTGAATAAAATTAAAAATTTTACTTAATATTAGCATAATTTTGAGACTGTATATCTCTCTTATAATTGGCTCCTAAAAATGTATTTCCGAGGATTAGGTGTTCAATTACGGTAATCTTCAAATAACTTATTTCATATTTTAGTGTTATGGGATGAGAGGATATGATCACATATTGCACTCCGGCCGATATTGCAAGAATAAATTTAAAAGAATAAATTTAGTGGAAGTGATACAATATCAACTAAATTTACTTTGTCTTAGCTCATCAAGAGAATAGCTCTAGTTTCTAATTAGTGTGTGTGTGATTAGCCTAATTTTCTCTTCAGCGTGAAGACTTTAACTAACGATAAGTTCCTCAAACTCAATCGAATTGGCTTGCCTAAATTTCAATGAGTCTAGTTTGACTATATTCCTTACATAAATACCTTGAAGCATATCTCCCATAAGCAGTACAACCATAATTAATACAAGCACATAATTGGAGGTCCGCGACATTAGGCACTAGTCATAAAATCAAACAAATTTTTTTTTTAATGAGATTTGGTTATTTAATGGTGTCCCGATTGTGGTAAATGGTATTCTACAAGTATCATAATGTTATACTTTAATATGAGAATTGCAATATGAGTTGCATTATAATAAATTTGGTATAGATTAAAACCCTAATTGTAAATATATATAATATTAAACTTTAATTGTATGCCTATTTCCGAGCCCACGTTCACTCTCCAGGGCTTCTAAGTTCAAATTTTCTATCAAAATTCAAATTAATCAATAGCGACACAATACATTAAATAAAACTATTATACATATAAATAGAGATGGTAAAATTCTCTACAAGTTTGGGATCTATCCTAAATAAGGTAAATTTTGAATAATTTTTAGAGAATAAGATTATAAACGGGGAGAAAATAATTCCTAAATTCTTAATGAGATAGGATTTAGTTTTATACTCATCTCTCCAATCTCCATTATATGTAAATATTTTTTTTTATTTTTATTTAATAACTTTTAGTTTTATCAATTACAATGTTGTTTGGTTAATATTTTTTTAATTTCATTTTTTACGGAATATAATAGATTATAACTAAAAGAAAATCCTACAATATAATTTTTATTCAATCCTAAAATATTTTTTTTTCTCTCTCTTAAGATGCGTTTTCTTCAAATATTTTTAGTTTTGATATAATTTCAAGATATTATTTTAAATTTTTAAATTTTTATTAACAATTTAAATACTTTATAATATGATGATGGTTTATTTAAATTTTTAATTTTTAATTTACTTAAATTATATATTTATATATACTATAAAATAAATAAATAGAGAATGAGTTGGAGATAAAAAAAAAATTTATTCTCTACTGGATTCACAATCTCTATCACTCTAAATTTATTAAGAAATAAAACGAAAAACGAAGATAAATTTTTTAATAAAATTGAGAATGGATGAGTCTCTCTATCGTATCCTATTTCGTTGCCATCCCTACGTCCAATCGTGAAATTAATGGGAGTTGTTAGTAGTCATACTAAAATGCAGTTACGTCATATTTGATTGAAATTAAAGTGGGAAAGACCAGTTCTTTTTGTGCCGGTGGGATTAGCGTACAAGTCAATGCTCAAGTAATTCTGCCACCGCAAGCATGTATAAATCCTTTGTGAAAAAGAAAATAACACTTGCTGAACATTTTTCGTACACAAGCGCAGTAGTAATAGGGTGCATTAAATAAAACTAACGATACACACAAACATATTTTGTGGTATTTAATGTTAATGCTTAACACGACAAATTTGACTGACATTAAAATGGGTAAGCCCAATTCTCTTTCTCCCCTGGGGTTAACGTATGTAATTTGTCAAAAAAAAAAAAAAAAAACAGACTTTCAGAACATTTTATGTACGCAAGCGCATGCGCAATAGGGATAGGGTGCGTTGAATAAAACTAATGACACATGCACATATTTCGTGCAATTTAATTCTGGCACGGCAAACATATATTTTGTGAAAAAGAAAAAAACACTTGCTGAACTTTTTTCGTACACAAGCGCAATAGTAATAGGGTGCATTAAATAAAGGCCGCGGCTAAGTTACTTTGTTATGTAACTAACAGTCATTTATTTTGATTCTTTGAATTTAAAGATTTAAATTAGATGGTTGGGATTAAAGGGTAGGATAAAAATCAATTGTGGGCAACCGGTGTTTAACATTTGGATGAGTTCATTTTTATCTACACCCAAATATTTTAACAAATTATATGCACCCATTCAATTCTTATGTAAAACCACACAATCAACCCGTTAACTTTTATACTATTAGAGTTTAAAAATTATTATTCTCCCTACAATTGAATTAAATTGATTAGGTAAAATATCTCTTATAGTAAAATATGTGAATATTTTAAAATCAAATTTATTTTTTATTTAGTAAAAATTAAATTTATTTTTTATTTAGTAATCATAATATTTTATCAAAAAATTATAAAATCAATTTTAATTGTTTACTATTAAAAAAATGATTTTGTTACTAACTAACTAAAGTTTATTTTTGGTGAACCATTTTATTATTTAAAAAATTCTTTGATATAATTACTTTTAGAGACATATCAATATCACTTAGTATTTCAACATCCATTTATGTCGATATTAAAATTACTTCATATTTCAACATCGATCTATTTAAATTAGTGTGAATTTTTTCAATTTAATATTAAAAATATGATAGTTGATGAGAGAAATTTAATTCAAATTTTCATGTAAAATATTTTCTTATATTTGCATATATGGTATATCAAAAATAGTTTTTGGACTTTAAAAAGATTGTGTCATAATGTAAAACTATCTCTTATTTTCCAATTCATGGAGTTTATATAAACAATAAACACTTGTTGATAATTGAAATAAGTTGTTTGGTTTGTGAATTCTTGAAATAATATTTGAGAATATACAAGTTCCTCTTTCTTTCAAAAAGAATAATTGGTGTAAATACAAAACATAGAATATCGATTTCCTAATTAAAAATGGATTTGATTGAAGATGATTAATTGAATTTATCTTTGCATGATGCAAACATTCTTCAAATTGATAAAGTCAAGTCTCTTTGTTAATTCAAATCAAGAACAATTAAGAAAATATCAATAAATACAAATTCTATTAAAGTGTATTTTTGGAATTCTCAAACACATAGTAAATGAATAACTTTTAAATTTTAGTTATGGGTTAATTTAGAAAATGAGTTTAGAGAAAAATTTACTTTAACTATTGGGTGAATTTGAAATATATTAATTAGAATATATTATTCTCTTCCAAAATCTATCCAATAAAAAAAAAATACCAAAGGCTATTTGTCTTTTATTTGCATTTAATAATATTGGTGGTAAATATATGCAATTATCAATCAATTGTTACCAACCATCCAAGCTAACTAATAAAGTAATTATGTGAAGTTGGAGCACTGATTGTTTGAATTACTTATAAATTTTTTCAATGAAAATTATTATAATTTATATCATAACAAAACTTAAAGATTACAAGTAGAATAAGAAATATTCCATCTTTATAATAAAATTTGAATAACTCAAAGTACACTGTTAAATACTTAATTTGATGAATTTGAAAATCTCACAAACTACACAAAAAAAATTCTTTATTAAGAGTTTACATTTATATTTAAATAACATAATATATTATTTTATTTATTAATTATACTATTAATTTGTCTAAAATTTAATTTTTTGAAAAAATAAATTTATTTCTATTTACATAAATTTTATTTTTTTCCAAAAAAAATTATGTTTATTTTTTTATATTAACCTAATGTTTAATTAACCGCAACGGACAATAATTGACCAATTGGGAGTGGGGTTGATAGCTTACACAAAAGTTGGTCTCCTTATGATTAATAATAATAATGGGGTACCATGAAATTAACCCTTACCCAAGCACTGAAAGTTTGCTGGTGTTCTATAAACCGGATAATTACCGGTCAATTTGTCACATATCTCTACACTTGGCAGCCTCTAAATCACTTGCTTGTCATTTCCGTTTCTGTTTAGTACAATATCTGTAACGTACGGGCACTTCTCACCGAAGGAGACAGTAGGAATGAAGGAGGCGGGAAGCTACCGCTTCTAGAATGCAAGCTTATCTTAAATAAAACTAACGATACACACATATTTCGTGGAATTTAATATTAGAGCTTAATAGTCACACGTGAAATTTGATTGACATTTTAATGGGTAAGACCAATTCTCTTTCTCACGTGGGGTTAACGTATGTAATTTGTCAAAAAAAAAAAACGCACACACACTGTCAAACATATTATGTACGTAAGCGCAAGCGCAAGCGCAAATAGTGATAGGGTGCGTTGAATAAAACTAATGACACATACACATATTTCGTGCAATTTAATGTTAGTGTTTAATATCATATTTGATTGAAATTAAAATGTGTTATACCAATTTTTTTTCTCCGGTGGGATTATCGTATTAGTCAATGCTCAAGTAATTTCGGCGTCGTCAACATGTACTTTGCCAAAAATAAAATAACACAAATTGCAGAACATTTCTTTGTACGCAATCGCAATAGCGATAGGGTGCACTAAATAAAACTAACGATACATGCGAAACAAACATTTTTGGTGGAATTTGATGCAAGTGGTTAATAGTCACACGTCATACTTGAATGACATTTTATTGGGTAAGACCAACTCTTTTATCGCAATAGTCAACACACAATAGTCGGCTTTCGAAACCGACCCGCGCTTCTTCCCGCGGCATCGTGTACCCAGTACGGATGTGTGTGGTACAGCCTTGCAAGAAATCGAGTGAAAATTTAGCAGCCGCCCAAGAGAAGGCGAAAACCCTTGTGCTATAGCCTTGGGTTTTGGGACAAAAATGGGATATTTTTAAGAAAATTAGGGTATTTCTACGAAGTAACCTACTTTGTCTCGCCGGATCCCTACTTGGATTCATAACGAGCCGTCTGCAAGCGGTGGGACACCGTTCTCGGAAGGTTTTACTATTTTTGGTGATTTTTGGAAAAAATACTAAGAAAATTGATTTTTCCTTTTTTGAAAAAATCAAGTAAAAATCAACGAAAGTTCGAAAATGACCCGCCCTTCTTCCGTGGCATCGTGTACCCAAGCCACGGACCTATGTGGCACAGCCTTGCAAGAAATCGGGTGAAAATTCGAAAGCCGCCCAAGAGAAGGCCAAAACTCGTATGATATAGCCTTGGGTTTTGGGACAAAAATGGGATATTTTTGGAAAAACTAGGGTATTTCCTCGAAGTAAACCTATTTGTCTCTCCCAGAGCCCTGCTTGGATTCAGTAACGAGCCAGTGCAAGTAATGGGAAACCGTTCCGGAAGGTTCTACCATTTTTGGTGGTTTTGGAAAAAACACCAAGAAAATTAATTTTCCCTTATTTTTGAAAAAAATCACGTAAAAATCAAGCGAAGGTTCGAACCGACCGGCAGCTTCTTCCCGTGGCATCGTGTACCCGAGTACGGACCTGTGTGGTACAACCTTGCAAGAAATCGGGTAAAAATTCGAAAGCCACCCAAGAGAAGGCCAAAACCCGTGTGCTATAGCCTTGGGTTTTGGGACAAAAATGAGACATTTTTGGGAAAACTAGGGTATTTCTGCGAAGTAACCCTGTTTGTCTTTGCCAGAGCCCTATTTGGATTTGTAACGAGTCATGCGAAGTAGTGGAGCACTTGTTCCGGAAGGTTCTACTATTTTTTGGTGATTTTTGGAAAAAATACCAAGAAAATTGATTTTTCCGTTATTTTTGAAAAAATCTAGTAAAAATCAAACGAAGGTTCGAAACCAACCCGCGCTTCTTCACGTGGCATCGTGTACTCGATACGGACCGTGTGGCACAACCTTGCAAGAAATCGGGTGGAAATTCGAAAGCCACTCAAGACAAGGCCAAAACCCGTGTGCTATTAGCCTTGGGTTTTGGGATAGAAATGGGACATTTTTGGGAAAACTAGGGTATTTCTGCGAAGTAACCCTATTTGTCTCTCTCAGACCTCTGCTTGAATTCATAACAAGCCGTCAAGCGGTGGGGCACCGTTCTCGGAAGGTTCTACTATTTTTGGTGATTTTTTGGAAAAAAATACCAAGAAAATTGATTTTTCCCTTATTTTTTGAAAAAAATCAAGTAAAACTCAAACGAAGGTTCGAAACCGTCCTGCGCTTCTTCCTGTGGCATCGTGTACCCAGTATTGATGTGTATGGCACAGCCTTGCAAGAAATCGGCTGAAAATCGACAGCCGCCCAAGAGAAGGCGAAAACCCTTGTTTCTATAGCCTTAGGTTTTGGGACAAAAATGGGACATTTTGGGAAAACTAGCGTATTTCTACAAAGTAACCCTCTTTTTCTCGCCAGATTCCTACTTGGATTCATAACGAGCCGTCTAAAGCGGTGAGGCACCGTTCCCAGAAGGTTATACTATTTTTTGGTGATTTTTTTTTAAAAATACCAAGAAAATTGATTTTTCCCTTATTTTTTGAAAAAATCAAGTAAAAATCAAGCGAAGGTTCAAAGCCGACCAGCGCTTCTTCCCATGGCATCGTGTACCCAGATGCGCATTTGAGTGGCACAGCCTTGCAAGAAATTGGCTGAAAATCGACAGCCGCCCAAGAGAAGGCGAAAACCCTTGTTTCTATAGCCTTGGGTTTTGGGACAAAATGGTATATTTTTTGGAAAACTAGGGTATTTCTGCGACGTAACCCTCTTTGTCTCTGTCAGATCCTACTTGGATTCATAACGAGCCGTCTGAAGCAGTGAGGCACCGTTCCCGAAAGGTTCTACTATTTTTCGGTGATTTATTGGAAAAAATACCAAGAAAATTGATTTTTCCCTTATTTTTTGAAAAAAATCAAGTAAAACTCAAACGAAGGTTCGAAACCGACCCGCTCTTCTTCCCGTGGCATCGTGTACATAGTACGGACCTGTGTGGCACAGCCTTGCAAGAAATTCGGTGAAAATTCGAAAGCCGCCCAAGAGAAGGCCAAAACCCGTGTGCTATAGCCTGGGGTTTTGGGACAAGAATGAGACATTTTTAGGAGAACTAGGGTATTTCTGCCAAGAAACCTTATTTGTCTCGCCGGATCCCTACTTGGATTCATAATGAGCCGTCTGAAGCATTGAGGCACCGTTCCCGGAATGCTCTACTATTTTTTGGTGATTTTTTTGAAAAAATACCAAGAAAATTGATTTTTCCCTTTCTTTTTGAAAAAAATTAAGTAAAAGTCAAACGAAGGTTCGAAACCGACCCGCGCTTCTTCACGTGGCATCGTGTACCCAGTATGCACTTGTGTGGCTTAGCCTCGCAAGAAATTGGGTGAAAATTCGATAGCCGCCAAGAGAAGGCGAATACCCTTGTGCTATAGCCTTGGGTTTTGTGACAAAAATGAGATATTTTTGGAAACCTAGGGTATTCTGCGAAGTAACCATGTTTTCCTATGCTAGATCCCTGCTTGAATTCGTAACGAGCCGTCCGAGCGGTGGGCATCGTTCTCGGAAAGTTCTACTATTTTTTTGTGATGATTTTTTGGAAAAAATACCAAGAAAATTGATTTTTCCGTTGTTTTTGAAATACATCAAGTAAAAATCAAGCGAAGGTTCGAAGCCGACCGCGCTTCTTCCGAGTGGCATCGTGTACCCAGATCTGAACTTATGTGGCACGACCTTGTAAGATATCGGGTGAAAATTCGAAAGCCGCCCAAGAAAAGGCCAAAACCCATGTGCTATAACCTTGGGTTTTGTGACAAAAATGGGACATTTTTGGGAAAACTAGGGTATTTCTACAAAGTAACTATTTTTCTCTCCCAGAGCCCTGCTTGGGTTCGTAACGAGCTGTCTGAAGCAGTGGGGCACCGTTCCTGGATGTTTCTACTATTTTTTGGTGATTTTTTGGAAAAAAATACTAAGAAAAATTGATTTTTCCATTATTTTTTGAAAAAAATCAAGTAAAAATCAAACGAAGGTTCGAAACCGACCCACGTTTCTTCCTGTGGCATCGTGTACCCAGTACGAACCTGTGTGGCACAGCCTTACAAGAAATCGAGTGAAAATTCGAAAGTCGCCTAAGAGAAGGCCAAAATTCGTATGCTATAGCCTTGGGTTTTGGGACAATAATGTTACATTTTTGGGAAAACTATGGTATTTCTGCGTAGTAACCCTAGTTGTCTCTGCCAGAGCCCTGCTTGGATTCCTAACGAGCCGTGTGAAGTATTGGGGCGCCGTTCCCGGAATGTTGTACTATTTTTCGATGATTTATTGGAAAAAATACCGAGAAAATTGATTTTTCCCTTATTTTTTGAAAAAAATCAAGTAAAACTCAAATGAAGGTTCGAAATTGACCCGCGCTTCTTCCTGTGGCATCATGTACCCAGTACGGACGTATGTGGCACAGCCTTACAGAAATCGGGTGAAAATTCGAAAGCCGCCCAAGACAAGGCCAAAACCCGTGTGCTATAGCCATGGGTTTTGGGACAAAAATGGGACAATTTTAGAAAAACTGGGGTATTTCTGCGAAGTAACCCTCTTTGTCTCTACCAGAGCCCTGCTTGGATTCTTAACGAGCCGTCTGAAGCAGTGAGGCACCGTTCCTGGAAGGTTCTACTATTTTTCGGTGATTTATTGGAAAAAATACTAAGAAGATTGATTTTTCCCTTATTTTTTGAAAAAAAATCAAGTAAAAATCAAACGAAGGTTCGAAACCAACTCGCGCTTCTTCCTGTGGCATCGTGTACCCATTACATATGTGTGTAGCACGGCCTTGCAAGAAATCGGGTGAAAATTCGAAAGCCGCCCAAGAAAAGGCGAAAACCCGTATGCTATAGCCTTGGGTTTTGGGACACAAATGGGACATTTTTGGGAAAACTAGGGTATTTCTGCTAAGTAACCCTGTTTGCCTTTGCTAGAGCCCTGCAGGGATTCGTAACGAGCAGTCTGAAGCAGTGGGGCACCGTTCCCGAAAAGTTGCACTATCATTTCGTGATTTATTGGAAAAAAAACCAAGAAAATTGATTTTTCCATTAATTTTTTGAAAATAATCAAGTAAAATTCAAAAGAAGGTTCGAAACTGACCCGCGCTTCTTCTTGTGGCATCATGTCCCCAGTACAAATGTGTGTGGCACGGCCTAGCAAAAAATCGGGTGAGAATTCGGAAGCAGCTCAGGAGAAGGTAAAAACCCGTGTGCTACAGCCTTGGGTTCTGGGACAAAAATGGGACATTTTTCAGAAAACTAGGGTATTTCTGTGAATTAACCCTGATTGTCTTTTCCAGAGCACTGCTTGGATTCATATCGAGCGATCCGAGTATTGAGGCACCGTTCCCGGAAATTTCTACTATTTCTTAGTGATTTTTTCGAAAAAATACCAAGAAAATTGATTTTTCCTTTATTTTTTGAAAAAAATCAAGTAAAAATCAAACGAATGTTCGAAACCTACCCGCGCTTCTTCCCGTCGCATCGTGTACCCTTTACGGATATGTGTGGCACAGCCTTGCAAGAAATCGGGTGAAAATTCGAAAGCAGCCAAAAGAAGGCCAAAACCCGTGTGCTATAGCCTTGGGTTTTGGGACAAAAATGGGACAATTTTAGGAAAACTATGGTATTTCTGCGAAGTAACCCTCTTTGTCTCTGCCAGATCCCTACTTGGATTCAGTAACGATCCAAGTGCGAGTAATGAGGCACCGTTACCATAAAGTTCTACTATTTTTGGTGATTTATTGGAAAAAATACCAAGAAAATTGATTTTCCCTTATTTTTGGAAAAAAATCAAGTAAAAATCAAGCGACGGTTCGAAACCTACCAGCGCTTCTTCACGTCGCATCGTGTACCCTTCTGCAGGCGTGTGGCACAACTATGCAAGAAATCGGGTGAAAATTCGGAAGTCGCCCAAGAGAAGGCGAAAACCTGTGTGCTATAGCCTTGGGTTTTGGGACAAAAATGGGGCATTTTTGGGAAAACTAGGGTATTTCTGTAAAGCAACCCTCTTTGTCTCTGCCAGATCCCTACTTGGATTCGTAACGAGCCGTTTGAAGCAGTGGGGGACCATTCCCGTAAGGTTTAACTATTTTTTTGTGATTTTTTGGAAAAAATACTAAGAAAATTGATTTTTCACTTATTTTTTGAAAAAAATCAAGTAAAAATCAAACGAAGGCTCGAAACTGACACACGCTTCTTCCCGTGGTATCGTTTACCCATTACGAACGTGTGTGACACAGCCTTACAAGAAATAGGGTGAAAATCCATGTGCTATAGCCTTGGGTTTTGGGACAAAAATGGGACATGTTTAGAAAAACTAGGGTATTTCTGCGAAGTAACCTTGGTTGTCTCTGCCAGAGCGCTGCTTGGATTCGTATCGAGCCGTCTGAAGTATTGAGGCACCGTTTCCGAAAGGTTCTACTAGGTACACGATGCCACAGAAAGAAGCGTGGGTCGGTTTCGAACCTTCGTTTGATTTTTGCTTGATTTTTTTCAAAACATAAGGGAAAAATCAATTTCCTTCGTATTTTTTCCAAAAATCACAAAATAATAGTAGAACCTTCAGGGAATGGAGCCCCACTGCTTCAGACAGCTCATTACGAATCCAAGCAGGGCTTTGGCAGAGATAAATAGGGTTACTTCACAGAAATAACCTAGTTTTCCTAAAAAGGTCCTATTTTTGTCCCAAAACCCAAGGCTATAGCACACGGGTTTTGGCCTTCTCTTGGGCGGCTTCCGAATTTTTACTTGATTTCTTGCAAGAATGTGCCACACACGTCCGTACTGGGTACACGATGCCATGGGAAGAAGCGCGAGTCAGTTTCAAACCTTCGTTTGATTTTTAATTGATTTTTTCAAAAAAGAAGGGAAAAATCAATTTTTTTGGTATTTTTTCCAAAAAATCACTAAAAAATAGTAGAACCTTCCGGGAATGGTGCCCCACTTCTTCAGACGGCTCATTTCCTCCAAGCAGGGCTTTGTCAGAGATAAACAGGTTTACTTCGCAGAAGTACCCTAATTTTACCAAAAATATCTCATTTTTGTCCCAAAACCCAAGGCTATAGCACAAGGGTTTTAACCTTCTCTTGGGCGGCTTCCGAATTGTCACCCGATTTCTTGTAAGGCCGTGCCACACACATCCGTACTAGGTACACGATGCCACAGGAAGAAGCGTGGGTCGGTTTCGAACCTTTGTTTGATTTTTACTTGATTTTTTTTCAAAAAATAAAGGAAAATCAATTTTCTTGATATTTTTTCCAAAAAAATCACCAAAAAATAGTAGAACCTTCCAGGAACAGTGCCCCACTGCTTCAGACGGCACGTTACGAATCCAAGCAGGGCTCTGGCAGAGACAAACAGGGTTACTTCACAGAAATACCGTTGTTTTCCCAAAAATGTCCTATTTTTGTCCCAAAACCCAAGGCTGTAGCACATATGTTTTGGCCTTCTCTTGGGTGGCTTACGAATTTTCATCTGATTTCTTGCAAGGCCATGCCACACACATTCGTACTAGGTAGACGATGCCACAAGGAGAAGCTGGTCGGTTTCGAACCTCGCTTGATTTTTACTTGATTTTTTCAAAAATAAAGGAAAATCAATTTTCTTGGTATTTTTCCAAAAAATCACCAAAAATAGTAGAACCTTCCGGAGCGGTGCCCCATTACTCGGACGACGACGTTACTGAATCCAAGCGAGGCTCGGCAAAGACAAACAGGGTTACTTGCAGAATACCCTAGTTTTCCCAAAAATATCACATTTTTGTCCCGAAACCCAAGGCTGTAGCACATAAGTTTTGGCCTTCTCTTCGGCGGCTTCCGAATTTTCACCCGATTTCTTGCAAGGTCATGCCACACGCATTCGTACTAGGTAGACGATGCCACAGGAAGAAGCGCGGGTTGGTTTCGAACCTTCGTTTGATTTTTACTTGATTTTTTTCAAAAAATAAGGGAAAATCAATTTTCTTGTATTTTTTTCCAAAAAATTAAAAAAAAATAGTAGAACCTTCCGGGAACTGTGCCCCACTACTTCAGACGGCGCGTTACGAATTCAAGCAGGGCTCTGGCAAAGACAAACAAGGTTACTTCACAGAAATACCCTAGTTTTCCCAAAAATGTCGCATTGTTGTCCGAAAACCCAAGCCTATAGCACATGGGTTTTGGCCTTCTCTTAGGCGGCTTTCGAATATTCACCCAATTTCTTGGAAGGCCGTGCCACACACATCCGCATTGGGTAGACGATACAACAGGAAGAAGCGCGGGTCAGTATCGAAACTCCGTTTGATTTTTACTATATTTTTTCAAAAAATAAGGGGAAAATCAATTTTCTTAGTATTTTTTCCAAAAAATCAACAAAAAATAGTAGAACCTTCCAGGAACTGTGCCCCACTGCTTTAGACGGCACGTTACGAATCCAAGCAGGGCTCTGGCAGAGACAAACAGGGTTACTTCACAGAAATACCCTAGTTTTCCCAAAAATATCCCATTGTTGTCCCAAAACCCAAGGCGATAGCACATGGGTTTTGGCCTTCTCTTCGGCGGCTTCTGAATTTTCACCCGATTTCTTGCAAGGCCATGCCACACACATCTGTACTAGGCAGACGATGCCACAGGAAGAAGCACGGGTCGGTTTCGAACCTTCGTTTGATTTTTACTTGATTTTTTTCAGAAAATAAGGGAAAATCAATTTTCTTGGTATTTTTTCAAAAAAATAAACAAAAAATAGTAGAACCTTCTGGGAACTGTGCCCCATTGCTTTAGACGGCACGTTTGAAATCCAAGCAGCGCTCTGGCAGAGACAAATAGGGTTACTTCGCAGAAATACCCTAGTTTTCCTAAAAATATCCCATTGTTGTCCCAAAACCCAAGGCTATAGCACATGGGTTTTGGCCTTCTCTTCGGCGACTTCTGAATTTTCACCCGATTTCTTGCAAGGCAATACCACACACATCCGTACTAGGCAGACGATGCCACAGGAAGAAGCGCAGGTCAGTTTCGAACCTTCGTTTGATTTTTACTTGATTTTTTCAAAAATTAGGGAAAATCAATTTTCTTGGCATTTTTCAAAAAATCAACAAAAATAGTAGAACCTTCAGGAGCGGTGCTCTGCTGCTTGGACGACACGTTACTGAATCCAAGTAGGGCTCTGGCGAGACAAACGAGGTTACTTCCGTAAATATCCTAGTTTTCCCAAAATGTCCCATTTTGTCCCAAAACCAAGATTATAGCACATGGGTTTTGGCCTTCTCTTGGGCGACTTCTGAATTTTCACCCGATTTCTTGCCAGGCCATGCCACACACATCGGTACTGGGTAGACGATGCTACAGGAAGAAGCGCGGGTCGGTTTCGAAACTTTGTTGATTTTTACTAGATTTTTTTTCAGAAAATAGGGGAAAATCAATTTTCTTGGTATTGTTTCCAAAAAATCAACAAAAAGTAGTAGAACCTTTTTGGAATGGTGCCCCACTACTTCAGACATCTTGTTACGAATCCAAGAAGGGCCCTGGCAGAGACAAACAGGGTTACTTCGCAGAAATACCCTAGTTTTCAAAAAATTGTCCCATTTTTGTCCCAAAACCCAAGGCTATAGCACATGGGTTTTGGCCTTTTCTTGGGAGGCTTCTGAATTTTCACTCGATTTCTTGCAAGGCTGTGCCACACACGTCTGTACTGCATACACGATGCCACAGGAAGAAGTGCGGGCCGGTTTCGAACCTCCGTTTGATTTTTACTTTATTTTTTTCAAAAAATCAGGGAAAAATTATTTTTCTTGGTTTTTTTTTCATAAAATCACCAAAAAAGATTAGAACCTTCCGGAAACGGTGCCTCAATACTTCAGACGGCTTGTTACAAATCCAAGCAGGGCTCTAGCAGAGACAACTAGGGTTATTTCACAGAAATACCCTAGTTTTCCCAAAAATGACCAATTTTTGTCCCAAAACCTAAGGCTATAGCACCCGTGTGTTGCCCTTCTCTTGAGTTGCTTTCAATTCTCACCGATTTATTGTAGGTCGTGCACACACACATGTCTTGGGTACACGATGCTATAGAAAGAAGCACGGGTCGATTTCGAACCTTCGATAGTTTTTACTTGATTTTTCAAAAAAAGGGAAAAATCAATTTTCTTAGTATTTTATCCAAAAAATTACCAAAAATAGCATAACCTTATAGGAGCGAGTGCCCACTGCTCGGATGGCTCATTACTGAATCCAAGCGGGGCTTTGACGGAGAAAAAAGGTTACTCGTAGAAATACCCTAGTTTTCCTAAAATGACCAGTTTTGTCCCAAAACCCAAGGCTATAGCACATGGGTTTTGGCTTTCTTCTGGCGGCTTTGAATTATCACCGATCTCTTGCAAGGCCATACCACACATGTTCGATTACGGGTACACAATGCCACGGAAAGAAGCGCGGTTCGGTTCGAACCTTCGTTTGATTTTACTTGATTTTTTACAAAATAAGGGAAAAATCAATTTTCTTAGTATTTTTCCAAAAATACCAAAAAATAGTAAAACCTTACGAGAACGCTGCCCACTGCCTCGAGCGGCTCGTTCTGAATCAAGCGAGGCTCTGGCGGAGAAAAACAAGTTACTTGCAGAAATACCATAGTTTTCCCAAAATCTCTCATTTTATCCCAAAACCCAAGGCTATAGCACACGGGTTTGGGCCTTCTCTTAGGCGACTTCCAAATGTTCACTCGATTTCTTGTAAAGTAGTGTCACACACGTCCTTCTTGAGTACCGATGCCATGGGAAGAAGCGCGTATCAGTTTCGAACCTTTGTTTGATTTTTACTTGTTTTTTCGAAAAATAAGGAAAAAATCAATTTTCTTGGTATATTTTACCAAACAATCTTTAAAAATAGTAGAACCTTCAGGAGCAGTGCTCCATTGCTTCAAGCGGCTCGTTACTGAATCCAAGCGAGCTCGAGTAGAGCAGGGATACTTGGCAATCTGTTGGTTTTCCCAAAATGTCCTATTGTTGGCCTAAAATTCAAGGCTATAACACAATGGTTTTGGCCTTCTCTTGAGCTGCTTCGAATTTTCACTCGATTTCTTACAAGGCCATGCCACACACATCCAGTATTGGGTACACGATGCCACGGAAGTAGCGCGGGTCGGTTTCGAACCTTGGTTTGATTTTTACTTATTTTTTCAAAAATAAGGGAAAAATCAATTTTCTTGATACTTTTCCAAAAATCACTAAAAATAGTGGAACCTTCGAGAAGCGGTGCCCATCGCTTCGGATGGATCGTTACAAATCCGAACACGGCTCGAGCGAGTCGGGTTACTTTCACGAAATACCCTATTTTTCGCAAAACTGTCCCATTTTTGTCTAAAAACCCAAGGTTATAGCACACGGGTTTTGGCCTTCTATTGGGCTGCTTCCGAATTTTCACCCAATTTCATGCAAGGCCATGTCACACACATCCGTCTTGAGTACACGATGCCACGGGAAGAAGCGCGGGTCGGTTTTGATCCTTCGTTTGATTTTTACTTGATTTTTTCAAAAAATAAGGGAAAAATAAATTTTCTTGGTATTTTTTCAAAAAAATCACCAAAAAATAGTAAAACCTTCAGGAGCGAGTGCCCTACGACTTCAGATGGCTCGTTCACGAATCAAAGCAGGGCTTCGATGAGAGACAAACCGGATTACTTTCACAAGAGTACCCTACTTTTATAAAAAAAATGTCCTATTTTTGGCCTAAAACCCAAGGCTATAGCACACGGGTTTTGGCCTTCTCTTAAGCGGCTTCAAAGTTTCACCCGATTTCTTGCAAGGTCATGCCACCGGAAGACATGCTGGTCGGTTTCCATCCTTCGTTTGATTTTTACATGATTATTTCTAAAAAATAAGGGAAAATTCAATTTTCTTGCTATTTTTTTCCAAGAAATTCCCAAAAATAGTAGAACCTTCTAGGAAAGGTGCCACACTACTTGAGACGGCTCGTTACTGAATCTAAGCAGGGGCTCGGGAGAGACAAAGCCGGGTTAGA
This sequence comes from Murraya koenigii, assembly GCA_025617385.1. Lineage (NCBI taxonomy): Eukaryota > Viridiplantae > Streptophyta > Magnoliopsida > Sapindales > Rutaceae > Murraya > Murraya koenigii. Next base: position 33,369,659 of record CM046814.1, on the reverse strand, counting down.
TTCGTGAAATACCCTAGTTTTCGAAAAATGTCCCATTTTGGCCAAAAACTCAAAGCTATAGCACTTGGGTTTTGGCCTTCTCTTGGTCAACTTCGAATTTTCACCTGATTTCTTCCATGGTCGTGCCACTATATACTGTCTTGGGTACACGATGCCAAGGATAGAAGCACGGGTTGGTTTCGAATCTTCATTTCATTTTACATGATTTTTATTTTAAAAATAAATGAGAAAAATCAATTTTCTTGTTATTTTTCCAAAATACCAAAAATAGTAGAACCTTCAGGAACGGTTCAGTAATCTTTGCAGACGCCTCATTACAAATCCAAACAAGGTTACGGCAGAGACAAGCGTGGTTACATTCGCGAAATACCCTACTTTTCCTAAAAATGTCCCATTTTTGCCCAAAATCAAGACTATAGCACACGAGTTTCGCCTTCTCTTGGGCGGCTTCCGAATTTTCATCTGATTTCTTCCAAGGCCATGCCACACAAGTCCGTCTTGGGTACACTATGCCAAGGAAAGAAGCGCGGTCGGTTCGAACCTTCGTTTCATTTTACATGATTTTTTAAAAATAATACGGAAAAATCACTTTCTTGGTATATTTTCCAAAACTCACCAAAAATATTAGAACCTTCGAGAACGGTGCTCCACTGCTTCAGACAAGACTTTACGAATCCAAACAAGGCTCTGGGAGAGACAAACAGGGTTACTTTCGTAGAAATACCCTAGTTTTCCAAAAAATGTCCCATTCTTGGCCAACAACCCAAGGCTATAGCACCGGGTTTTGCCTTCTCTTGGCGACTCAGAATTTTCACCGATTTTTGTAAGGTCGTGCGCACACATCTATCTTGGGTATACGATGCCACAGAAAGAAGCGCGGGTCAGTTTTGAACCTTCATTTCATTTTTATAGGATTTTTTTCAAAAAATAAGAGAAAAATCAATTTTCTTGGTATTTTTTCCAAAAAAATAATAGAACCTTTCAGGAACGTCGCCCCATTGCTTCGAACGGCTTTTTACGAATCCAAAAAAGGCTCTGGCAGAGACAAACCAGGTTACTTTTGTAGAAATACCCTAGTTTTTCCAAAAATGTCCCATTTTTTGCCCAAAACCCAAGGCTATACCACGCGGGTTTTGGCCTTCTCTTTGGCGGCTTCTGAATTTCATCTGATTTCTTGCAAGGCCATGCCACACACGTCTGTACTGGGTACACGATTCCACGGGAAGAAGTGCGGGTCAGTTTTGAAGCTTCATTTTATTTTTACTTGATTTTTTAAAAAAAATAGGGAAAAAATCAATTTTCTTTTGTATTTTTTCCAATAAATAGCAGAACCTTCTGGGAACGGTGCCCCATTACTTCAAACTACTTGTTACAAATCAAAACAAGGCTATGGCATTGACAAACCAGGTTACTTTCGCAGAAATACCCTAGTTTTTCCAAAAATGTCCCATTTTTCGCCCAAAACCCAAGGCTATAGCACACGGGTTTTGGCCTTCTATTGGGCAACTTTCGAATTTTCACCCGATTTCTTCTAAGGCTGTGCCACATATGTCTGTACTTGGTACACGATTCCATGGGTTGGTTTTGAACCTTCGTTTGATTTTTAATTGATTTTGTTTCCAAAAAAATAAGTGAAAAATCAATTTTCTTAGTATTTTTTTTTCTAAAAAATCAACAGAAAATAGTAGAATCTTCAGGGAACGTTACCCCACTGCTTTAGACGGCTCATTACGAATCCAAATAGAGCTTTGGCAGAGACAAACCGGGTTAGTTTAGCAGAAATACACTAAAACAGACCTACGCATTTATGTGAAAGTAACCCGGGTCATTTCGAATCCACCCACATCCGTACTAGGGTGTTTCTGTGAAAGTAACCCTGTTTTTCTCTGTCAGAGCCCTGTTTGGATTCATAACGAGCCATCTGAAGTAATAGGGCATAGTTCCCGAACGGTTCTACTATTCTTTGGTGATTTTTTGGAAAAAAATACCAAAAATTCATTTTCCCTTATTTTTTGAAAACGATTGTTCGAAATTGACCCGCGCTTCTTTACGTGGCTTCGTGTACCTAGAGCGGATGTCTATGGCATGGCCTTGCAAGATATCGGGTGAAAATCGAAGCTGCTGAAGAAGGCCAAAACCCGTGTGCTATAGCCTTGGGTTTTGAGACAAAACTATGACATTTTTGAAAAATTATGGTATTTCTGCAAGTAACTTGGTTTGTCTCTGCCAGAGCCCTGTTTGGATTTGTAACAAGCCGTTTGAATTAATGGGCCACCGTTCCCGGAAGGTTCTACTATTTTTTGGAAAAAATACAAAAGAAAATTGATTTTTTCTTTATTTTTTTAAAAAAATCAAGTATAAATAAAGCGAAACTTCAAAACTAATCCGCGCTTCTTCCCATAGAATCGTGTACCCGATACGGATGTCCGTGGCATGGCCTTGTAAGAAATAGGGTGAAAATCGAAGCCGCTAAGAGAAGGCCAAAACCCGTGCTATAGCCTGGGTTTTAAGCTAAAATGGGACATTTTTGAAAACTATGGTATTTCTACGAAGTAACTCGGTTTGTCTCGACCGAGCCTTGTTTGGATTTGTAACAAGTTGTTTGAAGCAATGGGGCACCGTTCGAGAAGGTTCTACTATTTTGGAAAAATACAAAAGAAAATTGATTTTTTCCTTATTTTTTTTAAAAAATCAAGTAAAAATAAAACGAAACTTCGAAACTAATCCGCGCTTCTTCCCGTGGAATCGTGTACCCAGTACGGACTTGTGTGGCATGGCTTTGCTAGAAATCAGATGAAATTCGGAAGATGCCAAAGTGAAGGCCAAAACCCGCGTGGTATAGTCTTGGGTTTTGGGCAAAAAATTGGACATTTTTAGAAAAACTAGGGTATTTCTGCCAAAGTAAACTAATTTGTCTCTGTTAGAGCCTTGTTTGGATTCATAACAAGCCGTTTGAAGTAATGGGGCACCGTTCCCGGAAGGTTCTAATATTTTTTTTTGATTTTTGGAAAAATACCAAGAAAATTGATTTTTCTCTTATTTTTGAAAAAAATCTTGTAAAAATGAAACGAAGGTTCGAAACTGACCCGCGCTTCTTCCTGTGGTATCGAGTACTCATTATAGACATGTGCGGCAAGGCCTTACAAAAAATCAGGTGAAAATTCGGAAGCCGCCCAAGGGAAGGTCAAAACTCGTGTTCTATAATCTTGGGTTTTTGGCAAAAAATGTGACATTTTTGAGAAAACTAGGGTATTTCTGCGAATGTAACCCAGTTTGTCTCTCCTAGAGCCCTGTTTGGATTCGTAATGAGCTGTCTGCAGTAGTGCAGCACCGTTCTCGGAAGGTTCTACTATTTTTTAGTGATTTTTTAGAAAAAATACCAAGAAAATGGATTTTTCCTTTTTTAAAAAAAAATCAAGTAAAAATCAAACGACGGTTCGAAACTGACCCGCGCTTCTTCCAGTGGCATCGTGTACCCAGTATAGATGTGTGTGACACGGCCTTACAAAAAATCGGGTGAAAATTCGAAAGCCGCCCATGAGAAGGCCAATACTCGTGTGCTATAGTCTTGGGTTTTTGGCTAAAAATGGGATATTTTTGGGAAAACTAGGGTATTTCTGCGAACGTAACCCAGTTTGTCTCCCCCAGAGCCCTGTTTGGATTCGTAATGAGCTGTCTGTAGTAGTGCGACATCGTTCCGGAAGGTTCTACTATTTTTGGTGATTTTAGAGAAAATACCAAGAAAATTGATTTTTCCTTTCTTAAAAAAAACAAGTAAAAATCAAGCGACGGTTCGAACCGACTCGCGCTTCTTCCTGTGGCATCGTGTACCCAGTATAGATGTGTGTGACACGGCCTTACAAGAAATCGGGTGAAAATTTGGAAGCCGCCCAAGAGAAGGCCAAAACCCGTGTGCTATAGCATTGGGTTTTTGCCCAAAAATGGGACATTTTTGGGAAAAGTAGGGTATTTCTGCGAATGTAACCACGTTTGTCTCTGTCAGAACCTTGTTTGGATTCGTAACGAGCTGTCTGCAGTATCGCAGTACTGTTCTCGGAAGGTTCTACTATTTTTTGGTGATTTTTTGGAAAAAATACCAAGAAAAATGATGTTTCAATTTTATTTTTTTAAAAAAATCATGTAAAAATGAAACGAAGGTTCGAAACTAGTACGTGCTTCTTTCCTTAGCATCGTGTACCTAGAACGGACGTATGTGGCACGGCCTTGGAAGAAATCGGATGAAAAATCGAAGCCGCTCAAGAGAAGGCGAAAACCCGTGTGCTATAGCCGTGGATTTTGGGCAAAAATGGGACATTTTTAGAAAACTAGGGCATTTATACTGAAGTAACCTAGATTGTCTCTACCGAGCCATGTTGGATTCATAACGAGTCATGCAAGCGATGTGGCACCTTTCCTAGAAGGTTCTACTATTTTTAGGAATTTCTTGGAAAAAATACCGGGAAAATTGATTTTTCCTTGTTTTTAGAAAAATAAGTAAAAATCAAGCGGAGGATCGAAGCAGACCCACGCTTCTTCGGTGGCATGACCTTGCAAGAAATCGGGTGAAAATTTGGAAGTCGCTAAAGATAAGGCCTAAACCCGTGTGCTATAGCCTTGGGTTTTAGACCAAAAATGGGACATTTTTGGGAAAAGTAGGGTATTCTTGCGAAAGTAATCCAATTTGTCTCTGTCGAAGCCCTGTTTGGATTTTAACGAGCCGTCGGAAGCTCTGGGGCACCGTTCCTAGAAGGTTTTACTATTTTTGCAGATTTTTGGAAAAATACCAAGAAAATTTAATTTTCCCTTATTTTTTGAAAAAATCAAGTAAAAATCAAACGAAGGATCGAAACCGACTCTTCCCGTGGCATCCTGTACCAAGTAAGGATGTGTATGACATGACCTTGCACAAAATTGGGTGAAAATTCGAAAGCCGCCCAATAGAAGGCCAAAACGCGTGTGCTATAACCTTGGGTTTTTGGGCAAAAATGGGATATTTTTTGGAAAACAAGCGTATTTCTGCGAAGTATCTGTTGGGATTATGTGCTCTTTAAAGCATATTAATTTTCCGATTAATAAAATATTTCAAATATTTATTCGAGATATTTTGAATTGCATTAATATTTTGAGCAAAGTCCATTTAATCATATTATATGTATTTATGCGATCACCATGTGGATTCGCAGAAGACATAAATACAAGTTATCTTATGATTAAATAAATTAAGTTCGCAGTTGATAAATAAAGTTGGGCACTTTATTTAGGTATAGACTGTAATAAATTCATTGAGTGATTTGTCTTAATCATGTATGAATTTATTGATGTAGTTGTCTACAATGAACTGGATCACATATGAGATTTAATTAACCTAGTAATAAGCTGTCGGACTTATTAAATCTCATAGGCATTGATTCTTGTAATCTTAATCTTGAGTTAGTTATGATTTCATGATTGTTGTTGTTATTTCATTTGAGTTACCAATGGGCATGACATACACATGTAGTCTAGATTACCCGGTATCTTGGTGGGAGCAATTACAAGTATTGAAATTGTAGATTAACAATATAGAATTTGTACGATACATCTCTTGATGGGTTTTCGATGACTTGATCATAAAATTCTCCGGCGAGTGTCTCAACATAAATAAGTATGTTGAAAATGATCATTAGGGAAAACCGATGAAGTATCAAGGAAAAAGATGTAATTAAATTGATTGGACGATTGAGATATCAATTTAAATTAACGATGTGGTACAAAGGATTATGCGATGAAAGAAATCAATGTGGCTTGGACGAATGATATTCGAGCATACAATTATGGAGGTCGGTTCAATCTTATAGTGGAGTAGAATTGGAATTAAATAATTATATTTGTTTAATTACAAATTTAATTATTGTAGCCACTATTGTATGTTCCCAAATGATCCCGGGTTAGCTCATTTAATTGACAACACCATCATCTGGACCCAAAAGCAAGAAAAAGCGGCATATTAGATGAAAATTATAATTATAATATTTGTTAAGGCCCAGTATGTTATATTAAAGTGTAAATGGGGGCTTGTAATATTTTACAAGGTGGTCTCCTAGTTTGTTACACATTCCTTCCACTTTTAGGTAAGTGGAGAGATAGTTAAAGAGAATTCTATTTAAATAGAAATCCTAATCCTAACATACTAGGGTTTTCATAAGATATTATAAAAGGGCTTTATACTCTTAAATTGATCTAAGAGGAGAACCCGAGGATTCTAAAAAAATAAAGAAGGCATCTAAGAGGAGCCGGTTGCAATTGGGAAGTGGTGAAACAGACGCCCACACGTCCGATGTTGATCAAACTTGAGTCATAGTCCGGAAGATCGTTTGGAGGCGGATCTACAACTCTCAATTGTTCATCTTCTCAAAAGCAATGACAGCGAGGCTCGAGCAGTCTGCAGCTCACGCGACAGCAGCAGCTGGCTGGAAACGAAGGCGGCAGAGCCGCACGCGGGATGGAGCAATTCCGTGACTGGCGGTAGAGTATCTCGGGGTTGACAGTGCGGGTGCCACCGGAAAAGGAAGGAACAGGAACTCAGCGGTTTCTTTGCTGATGGCGGCGAAAAGCGGAAAGAAAAATACTGATTAGGGTTTTGAGTGGCAAATATCACTTGAATCCCTTTAGTTACTGTATAATTTCGCTTGGGTAAAAATTAGTTTAACTATTATGCATTTAAGTCCGAAAGCGGTTTTGGGCTTGGTAAATCCTAGTTTTAAGTCCAATAAAATTTGGACTTAATGGATTAAAATGCATGGATATAGTTTAAACAAATTAAGTTTATTTTTGGTCCAAAATTTTATTTAAAATTTTAATTTATTTTCTTTAAAATTAAAAATTTGGACCAATAATAAATTTAAAGCCCATATTAGCCAAGGCCATCACCAAAGATAATCTAAGAGAAGAAGATATTGACATGAAGCCCAATGAAGATTAGGCTTAGGGTTAATATTTTTATTAGGAAAACCATGAATTGAGATTATTTAATTTTTCTATATGTTATGTTTGGATGTGAACATGCCATGATAACATGTCATATAGAATAGGTAGTGCTCACTCTATGCATAATAATATATGTCATTCATATAACATGAATTCATGCATATTGTTTGAGATTTGTAAATGCTTAATAATATAAGATATCACTTAGATAATATTATAGGAAGCATGCAATTAACAATATATGTATGATTTAAAAGGAAAAACCAAACTTTAAAATATTGAGTGGGAGAGGAAAATTCAAGATAATTTTCCACGGGCTCAGTTATTAGTTCGATAATAAAATTATATATATACCTCGACTTCATGATACGGTGATGCTCCCTACGGAGGTATATATATTAGACATTTTATTTGATGAACTTCTTTAAAGATAAAATCGAAATATTTTTCAATCGTTGATCACTCTAACGGTGGCTACATGATATGAGAAATACGTAGATTGAAACAATGGTTATACACTCAACAAAATTTGTTATTAACCTTCCCAACGAAGCTACTGTTAACAAAATTTTGGCCTTAAAAGATAAGCGATAGTTATTTATCATATTACGACATGAAAGTAAATAATCTAATGGTTAATTGGAGTGCAGTAAGTGGCGGCATGACTTCCCGACGGATAGCTTGCTAAAGCGATACTAGATTATCGTTACAATAAAATAAAATGCATTTATGGTTTTTGCATTTTAGAATTTTATTGTGAATGTTATATCAATATATTTATGCATGTATGTTTTATTTTTCGGAAAATGTCTTCCATCGACCTACTGTTAATCATCACGGTTAAAAATGAACTCACTTGGTGACAATTACTTAGATTGGAAACGCAATCTATTTAATATTCTCACTGCTTAAAGACTACAAATATGTTACGACCTAGCAATGCCCTCTAGTACCAGCGTTATCACGATTATAGAAATCGGAAGAGTCTTATGAGAAATGGTGCGAGGCTAACAAAATGGCTAAGCGCTATATATTGGCTTCGATTTCTATGGAGCTATGAGAACAAACTTGAACATGGAAACGACCATCTGAAATATTGGCTAGTCTCCATCGAGATGTTTAGGCGAGAATCTTGATTCGCCAGATAAGCGGCGTTAAAGCGTGTCAGCGACACCAAGATGGTAGAGGGTACAAGAGTTCGTGATCATGTCCTCAACATGATGGACTATTTGAATGAAGTTGAGATTCATGGTGTTGAGATCGATGATAAAACAAAGATCAACATGGTGATTGAATCTTTACCTAATACATTCAGAGAGTTTAAGGTCAGCTATATCTTAAGCAATAGAAATATGACCTTAGTTCAATTGATGTACGAACTACATGCTATAGAGGAATATTATCATAGCAAAGAACTTCCTAAACAAGAATTCTTTTTAAAGCCTAAGTCGAAAGATAAGGGTAGGCAAAAGAGAATTGACACAAGGAACCTGTCTACCAGAAAAGATGGCAAGTCGAAAGACAAGTGCTTCAAGTGTGGACAGAAGGGTCATCGGAAGAAAGATTGTCCTAAGATTATTAAAATCAGGTATAGGAAATCGTTAAGCTTCCTAATTAGTTCAGTTTCTATAGTGAATTCTGAGATAACTAATTTTTATTTGTAAATTCATTTATTTGGTTTTCAGGAAACCAAGAGATTAAATGAAGAAAGCTTTAAGCAGCAGTAGAAAAAGACACTAGTTTATATCAGCTAAGAAGAATAGATCAATTTTATGAGACTTTAAGTTTTGATATTTGTCTTTGTATTCCAAACATTAGAGGAATTTAATTTTGGTGGCTTGTTTTTAATAAACAGAAGCACACTGTTATTTTTTGATCCTCTGTTAATAACTCATTTTTTTTTTACTTTACAAAGACAATTAATATCATATAAGTCTATTGATCTGTTCAAAGCAAGATATAATGATAAAAAGTATATTATTTATCCTAGAAAAAGAAATGTTTTTCAAAAACCAATGGCACCTCTAATATTTATGCTTAAGTCATATAAACTATAATAAGATTTCATGAGAATGATTAATAATAGGTCCTTCCTGACCTATTTGAAGATTGATCATTGATACTCTACAAATCTTATTTAGAAGAGTAATATGACAAGGTAGCTCATTTTGAGCTAAAAGAAAGCATAATATTGTATGCATGAAATTAGTACATACAAATGTATGCGGAATAATTAGTTTACATGTAAGTAGAGGTTATGAGTATTTTATCAATCCAATTGATAAATATTCAGATCATTTATGTTTGTCTAAATGTGTCATGATTCCATGGCTTTTGAAATTCAAAAGAGTACATGGATAAGACAAAGAAGCAATCAGACAAGAACATAAAAGAACTTCGATCTAATCAAAGCAAAGAATATCTCTCTAGAGAATTCAAAGTCCATTTGGTTGTAAAATGACATAATAGTGTCATTATATGGACAAACAAAATTCTTTTGGATAAAATAAAATGTATACTTAGCGATTTATCATTTACCTTTTTTATTCTAGATACCAGTATTTAAAAACTGCATAGACTATTGAACTTAGTTTTATCTATATAAGTGCCTAATACTCCATAGAATTATGGACAAACTTAAATTGTGACCCATCTATAATTGGAGATTTACTAGTATTTATACTAAAATTATAGGCAGAAAAGATGGATTCATGTTCAAAAGTATGCATGTTTTAGGTATTCTAAAGGAATAAAGGAAAGTCTAATTTATAGACCTCAAGATAGGAATGTATTTGTAAACATACACTATACTTTCCTTGAGGAAGACTATATAAATGACTTGTAACCTATGAATAAGGTAAAACTAGAGAAATCATAAGTAAGGAGATCATATTGATGCTCAGTTTTCTATTTATAGAAAAAAAGCAAAAATGATTAACAAAAGGATTATCCCTGAACAAATTATCACTTTTAGAACCTCATCGTAGTGGGAGGGTAACTAGATTACCAAACAAGATACATATTATTGAGAGAAACCTATACGGCTATCTCATATGAACATGCATAAAATCCCACTAGAGACAATGAAGCTCTAATAGATAGTGATGTTGAACATTGGAAAAGGGCTATGAATCAAGAAATGGAATATATGTTTTCCAATAAAATCTGGAAACTTGTAGAGACACCAAATGAGGTAAAACTCATTGGATGCAAGTGGATCTATAAGAGGAAAATAGGATTAAACAGAAGGATAGAAGTATTTAAAGCAAGATTAGTAGCCAAAGGGTTCACTCAAAAAGAGGGAATCGATTATGAAAAAACATTTTCTCTGGTTGCTATGCTTAAATCTATCAGAATTCTGCTCTCTATTGTTGCAGTGCTAAATTATGAAATTTGGCAAATGGATGTCAAGACTGCCTTTCTTAATGGGCATTTTAAAGAAGACATCTTTATGCAGCAACCAGATGGATTCATACAAAAAGGCCAAGAACACTTGGTATGCAAGTTGCAAAGATCCATCTATGGATTGAAGCAAGCATCCCAGTCATGGAACATCAGATTTGATCAAGCGATAAAATCGTTTGGATTCATTCAGAATATTGATGAACCATGTGTGTACAAGAGAATTCAGGGAAAAACTGTAGCCTTCTTAAATCTTTATGTAGATGATATTCTCCTTATCGGAAACGATGTAGGAGTAATGACTACTATAAAAGAGTTGGCTAGCAAAACAATTTGATATGAAAGATCTGGGAGAAGTTAGTTATATTCTTGGTCTCGAGTTGCTACGAGACCGGAAGAATAAAAGCGATAGCTTTATCTCAAGTGGTCTATATCGATAAGATATTAGCTAGATTTAGCATGGTAAATTCCAAGATTGGTTTGTTACCATTCGGACATGGAATTATATCCTCTAAGGTTAATTACCTAAAATTTACGAGGAGATAGAGAACATGAGGCGAGTTCCTTACTGCGGAAGGCGTGGAAAGTCTCATGTATGCCATGCTTTGCACTAGACTAGACACATGTTTTGCGATTAGGATGGTTAGCGAGATATCAATCTAATCCCGGACCTAAACATCTGGACTCTTGTCAAGCACATAATGAAGTATCCGAAAAGAACTAAGGATTATATGCTTGTGTATCCGGATGATGAACTTACTCCGATGGGTTATCGTTGATTACGATTTTATGTCGAGATAAGGATTCTAGAAAGTCTACTTCGGCTATGTGTTTACATTAGGAAGTGGAGCTATTAGTTGGAGGAGTGTGAAACAATCTCGTATCATGAGACTCCACAACAAAAGCTTAATATGTGGTCTGCATCTAAGATCGCAAAAGAAGCGGTATGGCTCATGAAGTTCCTTCGAGATCTTGAGGTGGTATCTGCTGCAAGTGCACCACTTAAATTATTTTTCAATAATAATGGTGCAGTGGCTCAATCAAAAGAACTAAGGATTGTATGCTTGTGTATCCAGATGATGAACTTACTCCAGTGGGTTATGCTGATTCTGATTTTATGTTAGATAAGGATTCTAGAAAGTCTACTTCTGGCTATGTGTTTACATTAGGAAGTGGAGCTATTAGTTGGAGGAGTGTGAAACAATCACGTATCGCGAACTCCACAACAAAAGCTTAATATGTGGCTGCATCTAAGGTCTGCAAAAGAAGCGGTATGGCTCCGCAAGTTCCTTCGAGATCTTGAGGTGGTATCTGCTGCAAGTGCACCACTTAAATTATTTTTCAATAATAATGGTGCAGTGGCTCAATCAAAAGAACTAAGAAACCACAAGAAACAAAAAAACATATTAAGAGGAAGTATTATCTCATATGGATATAGTGTAGAAAGGTTATAACCTACACTTAGAGTCCTACAAGCATGTGCAATTTGCCAGATATGCTTTGAGAGCTAGTGGGAGATCGTTGGGATTATTTGCTCTTTAAAGCATATTAATTTTCTGATTAATAAAATATTTCAAATATTTATTCAGATATTTTGAATTGCATTAATATTTTGAGCAAAGTCCATTTAATCATATTATATGTATTTATGCGATCACCATGTGGATTCGCAGAAGACATAAATACAAGTTATCTTATGATTAAATAAATTAAGTTCGCAATTGATAAATAAAGTTGGGCACTTTATTTAGGTATAGACTGTAATAAATTCATTGAGTGATTTGTCTTAATCATGTATGAATTTATTGATGTAGTTGTCTACAATGAGCTGGATCACATATGAGATTTAATTAACCTAGTAATAACTGTCAGACTTATTAAATCTCATAGGCATTGATTTACTGTAATCTTAATCTTGAGTTAGTTATGATTTCATGATTGTTGTTGTTATTTCATTTGAGTTACCAATGGGCATGACATACACATGTAGTCTAGATTACCCGGTATCTTGGTGGGAGCAATTACAAGTATTGAAATTGTAGATTAACAATATAAATTTGTACGACACATCTCTTGATGGGTTTTCGATTATGATCATAAAATTCTACGGCGAGTGTCTCAACATAAATAAGTATGTTGAAAATGATCATTAGGAAAACCGATGAAGTATCAAGGAAAAGATGTAATTAAATTGATTGGACGAGTTGAGATATCAATTTAAATTAACGATGTGGTACAAAGGTTGTGCGATAAAGAAATCAATGTGGCTTGGACGAATTATATTCGAGCATACAATTATGGAGGTCGAGTTCAATCTTATAGTGGAGTAGAATTGGAATTAAATAATTATATTTGTTTAATTACAAATTTAATTATTGTAGCCACTATTGTATGTTCCCAAATGATCCCGGGTTAGCTCATTTAATTGACAACACCATCACTTGGACCCAAAAGCAAGAAAAGCGGCATATTAGATGAAAATTATAATTATAATATTTGTTAAGGCCAGTATGTTATATTAAAGTGTAAATGGGGGCTTGTAATATTTTACAAGGTGGTCTCCTAGTTTGTTACACATTCCTTCCACTTTTAGGTAAGTGGAGAGATAGTTAAAGAGGAATTCTATTTAAATAGAAATCCTAATCCTAACATACTAGGGTTTTCATAAGATATTATAAAAGGGGCTTTATACTCTTAAATTGATCTAAGAGGAGAACCCGAGGATTCTAAAAAAATAAAGAAGGCATCTAAGAGGAGCCGGTTGCAATTGGGAAGTGGTGAAGCAGACGCCCACACGTCGAGTGTTGATCAAACTTGAGTCATAGCACGGAAGATCGTTTGGAGGCGGATCTACAACTCTCAATTGTTCATCTTCTCAAAACATCAAGGTATGAATTTCTAGATTACTTAATTCTTATATGTTGTATGAGATCGGTCATAAAAGGTTTTAATTGAAAAATTGAAAAACCTAGTTTATTTTCCCATCAGTATCTCTGTTCTGCCTGAGCTTTGCTTGGATTCGTAACGAGCCGTTTGAAGTAGTGGGGCACCGTTTCTGGAAGGCTTTTAAAAGATTGTTTGGTAAAATATACCAAGAAAATTGATTTTTTCTTATTTTTTGAAAAAAAAAAGTAAAAATCAAACGAAGGTTCAAAAATGAAACGCGCTTCTTGCCGTGGCATCGGGTACCCAGTAAGGATGTGCGTGACACTGCCTTACAAGAAATCGGGTGAAAATTTGGAAGCCGCCTAAGAGAAGGCCCAAACCCGTGTGCTATAACGAAGGTGATTTTTACCTGATTTTTTTCAAAAAATAAGGGACAAATCAATTTTCTTGGTATTGTTTCAAAAAATCACCAAAAAATAGTAGACCCTTCCAAGAACGGTGCCCCACTACTTCCGACGGCTCGTTACGAATTCAAACAGGGATCTGGCAAAGAGAAACAGGGTTACTTCGCAGAAATACCTTAGTTTTCCAAAATGTCCAATTTTTGTCCCAAAACCCAAGGCTATAGCACACGGGTTTTGGCCTTCTTCTAGGCTGCTTTTGACTTTTCACCCGATTTCTTGCAAGGCCGTGCCACACACATCCGTACTGGGTACACGAAGCCACGGGAAGAAGCGCGGGTTGGTTTCAATCCTTGGTTCGATTTTTACTTGATTTTTTCAAAAAATAAGGGAAAAATCAATTTTCTTGGTACTTTTTCCAAAAAATTACTAAAAAGTAGTAGAACCTTCCGAGAATGGTGCCCCACTGCTTCAGACGGCTCATTAGGAATTCGAGCACGGCTCAGGCAGAACTGGGTTACTTTTACAGAAATACCCTAGTTTTCACAAAAATGTCCCATTTTTGCCCAAAAACCCAAGGTTATAGCACACGCGTTTTGGCCTTCTATTGGGCAGCTTCCAAATTTTCACCCAATTTCATGCAAGGCCGTGTCACACACATCCGTACTGGGTACACGATTCCACGGGAAGAAGCGCGGGTTGGTTTTGATCCTTCGTTTGATTTTTTCCAAAAAATAAGGGAAAAATCAATTTTCTTTATAATTTTTCCAAGAAATTCCTAAAAATAGTAGAACCTTCTAGGAAAGGTGCCACATTACTTCAGACGGCTCGTTACGAATCCAAATAGGGCTCTGGCAGAGGCAATCCGGGTTACTTTCGTATAAATACCCTGGTTTTCCCAAAAATGTCCTATTTTTGGTGCAAAACCCAAGGCTATAGCACACGGGTTTTCGCCTTCTCTTGAGCGTTTTCTGAATTCTCATCCGATTTCTTCCAAGGCCGTGCCACCAGAAGAAGCGCGGGTCGGTTTCGATCCTTTGTTTGATTTTTACTTGATTTTTTCCAAAAAATAAGGGAAAAATCAATTCTCTTTATAATTTTTTCCAAGAAATTCATAAAAATAGTAGAACCTTCTAGGAAAGGTGCCACACTACTTTAGACGGCTCGTTATGAATCCAAATAGGGCTCTGGCAGAGGCAATCCGGGTTACTTTCGTATAAATACCATAGTTTTCCCAAAAATATCCCATTTTTGGCTCAAAACCCAAGGCTATAGTACACGGGTTTTCGCCTTCTCTTGAGCGTTTTCTGAATTCTCATCCGATTTCTTCCAAGGCCATCCCACACACGTCCATACTGGGTACACGATGCCAAGGAAAGAAGCGCGTATCAGTTTCGAACCTTCGTTTCATTTTTACATGATTTTTTTAAAAAAATAAAAAGAGAAAAATCATTTTTCTTGGTTTTTTTTCCAAAAAATCACCAAAATATAGTAGAACCTTTCGGGAACGGTACCATAATGCTGCAGACAGCTCGTTACAAATCCAAACAAGGCTCTGGTAGAGACAACCGTGGTTACATTCGCAGAAATATCCTACATTTCCCAAAAATGTCCCATTTTTAGGCAAAAACGCAAGGCTATAGCACACGGGTTTTGGCCTTCTCTTGGGCAGCTTACGAATTTTCACTCGATTTCTTATAAGGCCTTGTCACACACATCAATACTGGGTACAAGATGACATGGGAAGAATCGCGGGTTGGTTTCGAACCGTCGTTTGATTATTACTTGATTTTTTTCAAAAAAAAGGAAAAAAATAATTTTTCTTGGTATTTTTTCCAAAAAATCACCAAAAAATAGTATAACCTTCCGGGAACGGTGCCGCACTACTGCAGACGGCTCATTATGAATCCAAAAAGGGCTCTGGGAGAGACAAACTGGGTTACGTTCGTAGAAATACCCTAGTTTTTCCAAAAATGTCTCATTTTGGCTAAAACCAAGACTATAGCACCACGAGTTTTGGCTTTCTCTTGGGCGACTACGAATTTTCACTCGATTTTTGTAAGGCCATCTGCACATGTCTATCTTGGGTACATGATACCACAGGGAAGAAGCACGGGTCGGTTTCGAACCTTCGTTTCATTTTCTGAGGATTTTTTCAAAAATAAGAGAAAAGCAATTTTCTTGGTATTTTTCCAAAAAATAAAAAAATATTAGAACCTTTCGAGAGCGGTGCCCCATTGCTTGAGCGGCTTGTTATGAATCAAAAAGGCTTTGGCGAGACAAACTAGGTTACTTTCGCGAAATACCCTAGTTTTTCAAAAATGTACAATTTTTACCCAAAACCCAAGGCTATACCACGCGGGTTTTGGCCTTCTCTTGGCATCTTTCGAATTTCATCTGATTTCTTACAAAGTTTGTGCCACTAAGTCCAGTCTTGGGTACACGATTCAACGGGAAGAAGCGCTGATTAGTTTGAAGTTTTGTTTTATTTTTAAAAATAAGGAAAAATCAACTTTCTTTTGTATTTTTCCAAAAATAGTAGAACTATACAGGAGCGGTGCCCCATTGCTTTAAACGGCTTGTTACAAATCTAAACAAGGCTCTGGCGAGAGACAAAGCAGGTTACTTTCAGTAGAAATACCACAGTTTTTCTAAAAATGTCCCATTTTTACCCAAAACCCAAGGCTATAGCACACGGGTTTTGGTCTTCTCTTGGGCGGCTTTCAAATTTTCACCAGATTTCTTGCAAGGCCATGCCACAGACATCCGTACTGGGTACACGATTCCATGAGAAAAAGCGCGGATTAGTTTCAAAGTTTCGTTTTATTTTTACATGATTTTTTAAAAAAATAGGGAAAAAATCAATTTTCTTTTGTATTTTTTTCAAAATATAGTAGAACCTTCCAGGAACGGTGCCCCATTACTTCAAATGGCTTGTTACAAATCCAAACAAGGCTCTAGCAGAGACAAACCAGGTTACTTTCGCAGAAATACCATAGTTTTTCCAAAAATGTCCCATTTTTTGCCCAAAACCCAAGGCTATAGCACACGGGTTTTGGCATTCTCTTGGGCGACTTTTGAATTTTCACCTGATTTCTTGCAAGGCCATGCCACAGACATCCGTATTGGGTACACGATGCCACAGGAAGAAGCGCGGGTCAGTTTCAAACCTTCTTTTGATTTTTACTTGATTGTTTTCAAAAAATAAGGGAAAAATCAATTTTCTTGGTATTTTTTCCAAAAAATCACCAAAGAATAGTAGAATCATTCAGGAACTGTGCCCTATTACTTCAGATGGCTCGTTATGAATCCAAACAGGTCTCTGACAGAGAAAATCTAGGTTACTTTCAGAGAAACACCCTAGTACGGATGGGCGTGGATTCGTAATGACCCGGGTTACTTTCATAGAAATGCGTGGGTCGGTTTTAGTGTATTCTGCGAAACTAACTCGGTTTGTCTCTCTCGAGCTCTGTTTGGATTACGTAATGAGCACGTGCATGGCGATGGGGCAACATTCCACTGAATGTTCTACTATTTTTGTTGATTTTTGAAAAAATACTAAGAAAATTAATTTTTAGCTTATTTTTTGAAAAACAATCAATTAAAAATCAAACGATGGTTCAAAACCAACCCGTGGAATCGCGTACCAAGTACGAGACATGTGTGCACGACCTTGAAGAAATCGGGTGAAAATTCGAAGCCGCCAGAAGGCCAAAACCGTGTGCTATCCTTGGGTTTTAGCCTAAAAGGACATTTTGGAAAAACTAGAGTATTCTGCAAGTAACTGGTTTGTCTCTGCCGAGCCTTTTGGATTTGTAACAAGCCATTTGAAGCAATGGCGCATCGTTCCGAAGGTACTGCCAATTTTGGAAAAATACAAAGAAAATTGATTTTTCCCTATTTTTAAAAATCAAGTAAAAATAAAACAAAGCTTGAAATGACCCACGCTTCTTCCGTGGAATCGTGTACCAGATCGGACGTGTGGCATGGCCTGCAAAATCGGATGAAATCGGAGCCGCCAAGAGAAGGTCAAAACCAGCGTGGTATAGCCTTGGGTTTAGGCAAAAATGGGACATTTTGGAAAAACTAGGGTATATCTGCAAAAGTAACTTGGTTTGTCTCTGCGAGCCTTATTTGGATTTGTAACAAGCCGTTCGAGCAATGGGGCACCGTTCCGAAAGTTCTAATATTTTTTGATTTTTGGAAAAATACCAAGAAAATTGATTTTTATCTTATTTTTAAAAATTCGTGTAAAAATGAAATGAAGATTTGAAGCAGACCGTGCTTCTTTCCTTGTCATCATATACCGATGCGGACATGTGTGGCGCGGTCTTACAAAAATCAAGTGAAAATTTGGAAGCCACCAGAAGGCCAAAACCCATGTGTATAACCTTGCGTTTTGGCAAAAATGGGACATTTTAGAAAAACTAGGGTATTTCTGAAAGTAACCTAGTTTGTCTCCTAGAGCCCTACTGGATTCGTAACAAGCTATGCAGAGCGATGGAGCATCGTTCTCGGAAGGTTCTAATATTTTTTGGTGATTTTTTTGGAAAAAATAACAAGAAAATTGATTTTTCTGTATTATTTTTAAAAAAAATCATGTAAAAATGAAACGAAGGTTCAAAACCGACCTGCGCTTCTTTCCTTGGTATAGTGTGCCCGATGCGGACTTGTGTGGCATGGCCTTACAAAATCGGATGAAAATTTGGGCCGCCCAGAGAAGGCGGCGGTGTGCTATAGGCTGGGTTTTGGGCAAAAATGGGACATTTTGGGAAAAGTAGGGTATTTCTGAATGTAACCACGTTTGTCTGCCGGATCCTTGTTTGGATTCAGTAACTAGCCATCTGCATCATTGCGACACCGTTCCGGAAGGTTCTACAATTTTAGGTGATTTTTGGAAAAAAAATAAGAAAATTGATTTTTCTCTTTTATTTTTAAAAAAATCATGTAAAAATAAAGCGAAGATTGAAACGGACCGTGCTTCTTTCCTTGGCATCGTGTACCGGTCTGGACATATGTGGTGCGGCCTTGGAAGAAATCGGTCAAAATTCAAAGCGCCAAGAGAGGCCAAAACCCATGTGCTATAGCTTTGACTTTTGGCCAAAATGGGACATTTTGGGAAAACTCTGATATTCTGCAAAGTAACCGGTTTATCTCTCTAGAGCTCTGCTTGGATTCGTAATGAGCCGTCTGCAGCGATGGGGCACCATTCTCGTAAGGTTACTGCTATTTTTGGTAATTTTTGGAAAAATAACAAGAAAATTGATTTTTCCCTTATTTTCGAAAAAATCAAGTAAAAACTATCGAAGGTTGAAGCCGAGCCGTGCTTCTTCTCGAGGCATCATGTACCTAATCTGGAGTGTGTGGCATAGGCTTACAAGAAATCGGGTGAAAATTTGGAAGTCGCCCAGAGAAGGCCAAAGCCGTGTGCTATAGCCTTGGGTTTTGGGACAAAAATAGGAGATTTTAGGGAAAACTAAGGTATTTACGGGATGTAACTCTATTTTTCTCTGTCGGGACCACGCTTGGTTTCAGTAACGAGCAGTCTGCAAGCGATGAGGCGGCGTTCCGGAAGGTTCTACTATTTTTGGTGATTTTTTGAAAAAAAATCAAGAAATTGATTTTTCCCTTATTTTTGAAAAAAATCAAATAAAAATCAAGCGAAGGTTTGAAAGCAGATCGGCGCTTCTTCCTATGCCATCGTGTACCCGATGCGAATGTGTATGGCATGGCCTTACAAGAAATCGTGTGAGAATCGGAAGCGCTCATGAGAAGGCCAAAACCCGTGTGCTATAGCCTTGGGTTTTGGGACAAAAATAGGATATTTTTGGGAAAACTAGGGTATTCTATGAAGTAACCCGGTTGGGCTATGCTAGAGTCTGTTTGGATTCATAACGAGTTGTGCGAAGTAGTGGGGCACCGTTCTCGGAAGGTTCAACTATTTTTTCGTGATTTTTGAAAAAAGAAAATTGATTTTCCCTTATTTTTGAAAAAATCAAGTAAAAATCAAGCGAAGGTTCAAAGCTGACCCAGCTCCTTGTCGTGGCATCGTATACCGATCTGGGGCGTGTGTGGCGGGACTTTGCAAGAAATCGGGTTAAAATTCGAAGCCGCCAAGAGAAGGCGAAAGCCTGTGTGTTATAAAATGGGACATTTTTGGAAAACTAGGGTATTCTATGAAGTAACCACTAGTTGTCTCATGAAGCCCTACTTGAACTTGTAATGGTCAAATGCGAAATAGTGGGGCACCGTTCCGGAAGGTTCTACTATTTTTTGTGAATTTTGGAAAATATACAAAGAAAATTGATTTTTCCCTTATTTTTGAAAACAATTAAGTAAAAATCAAGCGAAGGTTCAAAAGCCGACCCGTGCTTCTTCCAGTGGCATCGTGTACCCAGTCTGAGACATGTGTGCCAATGCCTTGCAAGGAATCGGGTGAAAATTCGGAAGCTGCCCAAGAGAAGGCCAAAACCCGTGTGCTATTGCCTTGGGTTTTGGGACAAAAATAGGACTTTTGGGAAAACTAGGGTATTTTTGCGAGATTCTTGGTTGTCTCTGCCGAACCCTACTTGAATTTATAGCGAGTCGTTTGAAGCGATGGGGCACTCGTTCCGGAAGGTTCTACTTTTTTGGAAATTATATCAATAAAATTGATTTTTCCCTTATTTTTAAAAAAATCAAGTAAAAATCAAGCGAAGGTTCGAAAGCAGACCACGTGCTTGTTAGTGTGGCATCGTGTACCCGAGTACGGATGTGTGTGCATGACCTTGCAAGAAATTGGTTGAGAATTCAGAAGCCGCTCAAGAGAAGGCCAAAACCCGTGTGCTATAGCCTTATTTTTTGGGACAAAAATGAGATATTTTTGGGAAAACTAGGGTATTTCTGATAACTATTTGTGCGGAGCTACTGCTTGGATTCAGTAGCGAGCACGTACGAAGTTGTGGGGCACCATTCCGGAAGGTTTTACTATTTTTGTTGATTTTTGGAAACAATACCAAGAAAATTTATTTTCCCTTTTTTGAAAAATAATCAAGTAAAAATCAAGCGAAGGTTCAAAGCCAAGCGATGCCTCTTCCGAGTGGCATCGTGTCACAGAAGTACAAACGTGTGTGGCATGGCCTTGCAAGAAATTGGGTAACAATTCGAAAGCCACCCAAGACAAGGCCAAAACCCATGTGCTATAGCCTTGGGTTTTGGGACAAAAATGGGACATTTTTGGGAAAACTAGGGTATTTCTCTGAAGTAACCCTATTTGTCTCAGCCAGAGCTCTGCTTGGATTCGTAACGAGCCGTCTGAAGTAGTGGGGCACCGTTCTCGGAAGGTTTTACTATTTTTTGTTGATTTTTTGGAAACAATACCAAGAAAAATTATGTTCCCCTTATTTTTTGAAAAAAATCAAACAAAGGTTCTAAACTGACCCGTGCTTCTTCCTGTGGCATCGTGTACCCAGTACGGATGTGTGTGGCCCGGCCTTGCTAGAAATCTGGTGAGAATTCGGAAGCCGCTCAAGCGAAGGCCAAAACACGTGTGCTATAGCCTTGGGTTTGGATAAAAATGGGACATTTTTGGGAAAACTAAGGTATTTCTCTGAAGTAACCCTCGTTTTCTCTACCAGATCCCTGCTTGGATTTGTAAGGAGCCGTCTGAAGTATTGGGCCACCGTTCCCTGAAGGTACTACTATTTTTTGGTGATTTTTTGGAAACAATACCAAGAAAATTAATTTTCCCTTATTTTTTGAAAAAAATCAAGTAAAAATCAAACGAAGGTTCGAAACTAACCTGCGCTTCTTTCTATGCCATCGTCTACCTAATACTGATTTGTGTCGACGGCCTTACAGAAATTGGGCCAAAACCAGTGTGCTATTGCCTTGGGTTTCGGGAGAAAAATGGGACTTTTGGGAAAACTAGGGTATTTACGAGAAGTTACCACAGTTGTCTTTGCGAAGCCCTACTTGGATTTACAGCGAGCCATACGAAGCGGTGGGGCACTGGTTCCGGAAGGTTCTACTATTTTTGGAAATTATACCAATAAAATTGATTTGTCCCTTATTTTTTAAAAAATCAAGTAAAAATCAAGCGAAGGTTCGAAAGCAAGCCGATTGCTTGTACACATGGCATCGTGTACCCAATACGGATGTGTGTGGCACAGCCTTGCAAGAAATTAGTTGAGAATTCGGAAGCTGCTCAAGAGAAAGCCAAAACCCGTGTGCTATAGCCTTGGGTTTTTGGACAAAAATGAGACATTTTTGGGAAAACTAGGGTATTTCTGTAAAGTAACCTTGTTTGTCTTTGCCAGAGCCTTGCTTGGATTCGCAGGAGGCTGTCTGAGCGAGTCTTGCTACCGTTTTCGGAAGGTTCTACTATTTTTTGTTGATTTTTTGGAAACAATACGAAGAAAATTAATTTTCCCCTTATTTTCTGAAAGAAATCAAGTAAAAATCAAACAAAGGTTCAAAATCGACCCGCGCTTCTTCCTGTGCCATCGTCTACCCAGTACGGATTTGTGTACGACGTCCTTGCAAGCAATTAGATGAAAATTCGGAAGCCGCCCAAGAGAAGGCTAAAACCCATGTGTTATAGCCTTGGATTTTGGGACAAAAAAGGACATTTTCGGGAAAACTAGTGTATTTCTCCGAAGTAACCCTGTTTGTCTCTGCCAGAGCCCTGCTTGGATTCATAACGAGCCGTCTGAAGTTGTGGGGCACCGTTCCCGGAAGGCTCTACTATTTTTTGGTGATTCTTTTAAAAAAATACCAAGAAAATTGATTTTCCCTTATTTTTTGAAAAAAATCAAGTAAAAATCAAACAAAGGTTCAAAATCTGCCCGCGCTTCTTTCAATGGCATCATGTACCCGTACGGATGCGTGTGGCATGGCCTTGTAATAAATCAGGTGAGAATTCAAAAGCCGCTCAAGAGAAGGGTAAAACACGTGTGCTATAGCCTTAGGTTTTGGGACAAAAATGTGACATTTCTAGGAAAACTAGGGTATTTCTACGAGTAACCTTAGTTGTCTCTGCGAGCCACGCTTGCATTCGTAACAAAGTCATGCGAGTAGTCGGCACCGTTCCGGAAGGTTCTACTATTTTTGTTGATTTTTGGAAACAAAACCAAGAAAATTAATTTTCCCTTATTTTTGAAAAATATCAAGTAAAAATCAAGCGAAGGTTCGAAGCCAGTCCGATTGCTTGTTCACGTGGCATCATGTACCCGATGCGGATGTGTGTGTACGACCTTGCATGAGATCGGTTGAGAATTGGAGCCAGCTCAGAGAAGGCCAAAACCCGTGTGCTATAGCCTTGGGTTTTGGGACAAAAATAGGACATTTTAGGAAAAATAGGGTATTTCTATGAAGTAACCATGTTTGTCTCTGCCGAGCCGTGCTTGGATTCAGTATGGGTCATGTCGAAGCGATGCGGCACCGTTCCGGAAGTTCTACTATTTTTGTTGATTTTTGGAAACAATACCAAGAAAATTAATTTTCCCTTATTTTCTGAAAGAAATCAAATAAAAATCAAACAAAGGTTCGAAATCGACTCACGCTTCTTCACGTGCCATCGTCCACCGGTCACGGATTTTGTGCCATGGCCTTGCTAGAAATTGGGTGAAAATTCATAAGCCGCCAAGAGAAGGCTAAAACCCATGTGCTATAACCTTGGGTTTTGGGATAAAAATGTGACATTTTGGGAAAACTAGGTTATTTCTACCAAGTAACCACAGTTTATGCATGCCAAAGTCCGTTTGGGTTCGTAGCGAGCCGTCTAAAGTAGTGGGGCACCGTTCCGGAAGGTTTAACTATTTTTGGGAAAAAAACCAAGAAAATTGATTTTCCCTTATTTTTTGAAAAAAATCAAGTAAAAATCAAGCGAAGGTTCGAAACCAACCGACACTTCTTCACGTGGCATCGTGTACCCGAGTAAAAATGTGTATGGCATGGCCTTACAGAAATCGGTTGAGAATGCAGAAGTCGCTCATGACAAGGAGAAAACTACGTGTGCTATAACCTTGGGTTTTGGGATAAAAATGGGATATTTTTGGAAAACTAGGGTATTTCTATGAAGTAACCCTAGTTATGCATGCCGAGTCTGTTTGGGTTACGTAGCGAGCCGTTTGAAGTAGTGGGGCACCGTTCTCGGAAGGTTCAACTATTTTTGGAAAAAAACCAAGAAAATTGATTTTCTCCTTATTTTTGAAAAAATCAAGTAAAAATCAACCAAAGGTCCGAAAGCAGGCCAGCGCTTCTTTCGGTGGCATCGTGTACCCGAGCAGAGCAGCGTGTGGTATGGCCTTGTAATAAATCGGGTGAGAATTGAAGCCAGCTCAAGAGAAGGGTAAAACACGTGTGCTCTAGCCTTGGGTTTTAGGACAAAAATGTGACATTTTGTGGAGAACTAGGGTATTTCTGCGAAGTTACCATAGTTGTCTCTGCCAGAGCCTTGCTTGCATACATAACGAGCCGTCTGAAATAGTGGGGCACCGTTTCCGAAAGGTTCTACTATTTTTTATTGATCTTTTAGAAACAAAACCAAGAAAATTGATTTTCACCATATTTTTTGAAAAAAAATCAAGTAAAAATGAAACGAAGATTTGAAATCGACCTATGCTTATTCCTGTAGCATCGTGTGCCTAGTACGGATGTGTGTGGCACAACCTTGCATGAAATCGGTTGAGAATTCGGAAGCCGCTCAAGAAATGGCCAAAACCCGTGTGCTATAACCTTGGGTTTTGGGACAAAAATAGAAAATTTTTGGGAAAACTATGGTATTTCTGCTAAGTAACCACAGTTTATGCATGCCGAGTCCTGTTTGGATTCGTAACAAGCCGTCTGAAGTAGTGGGGCACCGTTCTCGGAAGGCTCAACTATTTTTTAGTGATTTTTTGGAAAAAAAAACCAAGAAAATTGATTTTCCCCTTATTTTTTGAAAATAATCATGTAAAAATCAATCGAAGGTTCGAAACCGACCGGCGTTTCTTCCTGTGGCATCGTGTACCCAGTACGAACGTGTGTGGCATGGCCTTACAGGAAATCGAGAGAAAATTCGGAAGCCAACCAAGAGAATGTCAAAACTCGTGTGCTATAGCCTTGGGTTTTGGGATAAAAATGGGACATTTTTTGGAAAACTAGGGTATTTCTGTGAAGTAACCACGGTTTATGCATGCCGAGTCTGTTTACATTCGTAACGAGCCGTCTGAAGCAGTGGGGCACCGTTCCCGGAATGTTCAACTATTTTTTGGAAAAAAATCCAAGAAAATTGATTTTCCCTTATTTTTGAAAATAATCTAGTAAAAATCAAACGAAGGTTCAAAACCGACCCATGCTTCTTCCCGTGGCATCGTGTACCTAGTACGGACGTGTGTGGCACGGCCTTGCAGGAAATCGAGAGAAAATTCGGAAGCCAACCAAGAGAATGCCAAAACCCGTGTGCTATAGCCTTGGGTTTTGGGGCAAAAATGGGACATTTTAGGAAAAACTAGGGTATTTCTCTGAAGTAACCCTATTTGTCTCTGCGAGTGCCCTACTTGGATTTGTAACAAGCCGTCTGAAGCAGTGGGGCACCGTTCCCGGAAGGTTCTACTATATGTTGGTGATTTTTTTGAGAATATACCAAGAAAATTGATTTTTCCCTTATTTTTTGAAAAAAATCAAGTAAAAATGAAACGAAGGCTCGAAACCGACCCGTGCTTCTACCTGCGGCATCGTGTACCCAGTACTGATGTGTGTGGGATGGCCTTGCTAGAAATCGGTTGAGAATTGAAGCCGCTCAAGAGAAGGCCAAAACCAGTGTGCTATAGCCTTGGGTTTTGGGGCAAAAATAAGACATTTTTTGAAAACTAGGGTATTTCTCGAAGTAACCCGTTTGTCTCTGCCGAGCCTGCACTGGATTCAGTAGCGAGTAGATGCAAGTAGTGGGGCACCATTCTCGGAAGGTTCTACTATTTTTGTTGATTTTTTGAAACAATACCAAGAAAATTGATTTTCCCTTATTTTTAAAAAAAAATCAAGTAAAAATCAAAAGAAGGTTCGAAAGCAGGCCAGCGCTTCTTCTGTTGCATCGTGTACCAAATATAGATGTGTGTGGTACGGCCTTGTAAGAAATCGGTGTAGAATTCGGAAGCCGCCTCAGAGAAGGCCAAAACCCGTGTGCTACAGCCTTGGGTTTTGGGACAAAAATGGGACATTTTTGGGAAAACTAGGGTATTTCTGTGAAGTTACCCTGGTTGTCTCTGCCAGAGCCCTACTTGGATTTGTATCGAGTATGCAGAGCGGTGAGGCACCGTTCCGGAAGGTTCCACTATTTTTGGAAATTATACCAAGAAAATTGATTTTTCCCTTATTTTTGAAAAAAATCAAGTAAAAATCAAGCGAAGGTCCGAAACCAACCCGTGCTTGTTCACGTGGCATCGTGTACCCGATACGGATGTGTGTGCACGACCTTGCAAGAAATCGGTTGAGAATTCATAAGCCAGCTCAAGAGAAGGCCAAAACCCGTGTGCTATAACCTTGGGTTTTGGGAAAACTAGAGTATTTACGCTAAGTAACCACAGTTTATGCGTGGCGAGTCTTTGTTTAGATTTATAACGAGCCGTACGAAGCGGTGGGGCACCTGGTTCCGGAAGGTTCAACTCTTGTTTGGTGATTTTTGGAAAAAAAAAAAGAAAATTGATTTTCCTATTTTTTTGAAAAAAGCAAGTAAAAATCAAGCGAAGGTTCGAAGCCAAGCAGGCGCTTCTTCTGTGGCATCGTGTACCACAGTATGAATGTGTATGGCATGGCCTTACAAGAAATCGGGTGAGAATTGAAGTCGCTCATGAGAAGGCGAAAACCTGGTGTGCTCTGACCTTGGGTTATGAGACAAAAATAGATAATTTTGGGAAAACTAGGGTATTTACGTGAAGTTACCACGGTTTGTCTCACTGAGACCCTACTTGGATTTGTAGCGAGCAGATGCAAGCGGTGGAGCACCGTTCCGGGAAGGTTCTACTAATTTTTGGTGATTTTTGGAAAATATACCACGAAAATTAATTTCTCCCTTATTTTTGAAAAAAATCAAGTAAAAATAAATGAAGGTTGAAACCAGGCTACGTGCTTCTTCACAGTGGCATCGTGTACCCGAGTCACGGATGTGTGTGAGATGGCCTTGCAAGAAATCGGGTGAGAATTCAGAAGTCGCTCATGAGAAGGCGAAAACCCTTGTGCTACAGCCTTGGGTTTTGAGACAAAAATGGGACATTTTTGGGAAAATTAGGGTATTTCTCTGAAGTTACCCTAGTTGTCTCTACTGACCCTACTTGGATTTGTAGCAGTCAGTGCAGAGCGGTGGGGCACCAGTCCCAGAAGGTTCTACTATTTTTTGGAAATTATACCTAGAAAATTGATTTTTCCCTTATTTTTTGAAAAAAAATCAAGTAAAAATCAAACGAAGGTTCAAAACCGACCCTGCTTGTTCCTATGGCATCGTGTACTCGATGCACGAATGTGTGTGCACTGACCTTGCAAGAAATCGAGTGAGAATTCGGAAGCCAGCTCAAGAAGGCCAAAACACATGTGTTATAGCCTTGGGTTTTGGGACAAAAATGAGACATTTTAGGAAAACTAGGGTATTTCTATGAAGTAACCTGTTTATGCATGCTAGAGACCTACTTGGATTACGTGCTGAGCCAAGTGCGAAGTAGTGGGGCACGAGTTCACGGAAGGTTTTACTATTTTTGGTGATTTTTGGAAAAAATACAAAGAAAATTGATTTTTCCCTTATTTTTGAAAATAATCAAGTAAAAATCAAGCGAAGGTTCAAAGCAGACCCATGCTTCTTCTTGTGGCATCGTGTACCCGAGTCTGGACGTGTGTGAGTGCGGCCTTGCAAGAAATCGGGTGAAAGTTCGAAGCAGCCAGAGAAGGCCAAAACCCGCGTGCTATAGCCTTAGGTTTTGGGGTAAAAATGGGATATTTTGGGAAAACTAGGGTATTTCTTGAAGTAACCTGTTTGTCTCTGCTAGAGCCACTGCTGGATTCATAACGAGGTCATCCGAAGTAGTGGGGCACTCGTTCCGGAAGGTTCTACTATTTTTGTTGATTTTTGGAAACAATACCAAGAAAATTGATTTTCCCATTATTTTTCGAAAAAAATCAAGTAAAGATCAAGCGAGTGCGAAACCAACCCGCACTTCTTCACGTGGCATCGTCTACCCGATGTCGATGTGTGTGCATAGCCTTGCAAGAAATTGGGTGAAAATTCGAAAGCTGCCCAAGAGAAGGCCAAAACCCATGTGCTATAACCTTGGGTTTTGGGACAAAAATGGGACATTTTTGGGAAAACTAAGGTATTTCTGTGAAGTAACCCTGGTTGTCTGTGCCAGAGTCCTCTTTGGATTCGTAACGAGCCGTCTAAAGAAGTGGGGCACCGTTCTCGGAAGGTTTAACTATTTTTTAGTGATTTTTTCGAAAAAAAAAACCAAGAAAATTGATTTTCCCCTTCTTTTTTGAATAAAATCAAGTAAAAATCAAACGAAGGTTCGAAACCAACCCGCGCTTCTTCCTGTGGCATCGTCTACCCAGTACAGATTTGTGTGGCATGGCCTTGCAAGAAATTGGGTGAAAATTCGGAAGCCGCCCAAGAGAAGGCCAAAACCCATGTGCTATAGCCTTGCTTGGATTTCTCCGAAGCAACCCTGTTTGTCTCTACTAGAGCCCTACTTGGATTCATAACGAGTCATGCGAAGTAATGGGGCACTCGGTTCCGGAAGGCTTTACTATTTTTTGGTGATGTTTTTGAAAAAATACCAAGAAAATTGATTTTCCCTTGTTTTTTAAAAAATAAAGTAAAAATCAAACAAAGGTTCAAAATCGACCGCGCTTCTTTACGTGGCCTCGTGTACCCGATGACGGATGTGTGTGGCATGTCCTTGCAATAAATCGAGTAAGAATTGAAGCCGGTCAAGAGAAGGGTAAAACACGAGAGCTATAGCCTTGGGTTTTAGGACAAAAATGTGACATTTTTGGGAAAACTAGGGTATTCTGTGAGTAACCCTAGTTGTCTCTGCCGAGCCACACTTGCATTAAGTAGCGAGTCGTCGAAGTAGTGGGGCACCAGTTCCCGGAAGGTTCTACTATTTTTTATTGATTTTTTGGAAACAATACCAAGAAAATTGATTTTCCCCTTATTTTTTGAAAAAATCAAATAAAAATCAAACGAAGGTTCGAAACTGACCCGCGCTTCTTCCTGTGGCATCGTCTACCCAGTACGGATGTGTGTGGCACGGCCTTGCAAGAAATCGGGTGCCACAGATATCCGTACTGGGTACACGATGCCCGCAAGAAGCGTGGTCAGCTTCTTTAGGTATCATGGGTTTTGGGTACACGGGTTTTGGTGCGTCTTAATTTTCACCCGATTTCTTGCAAGGCCGTGCCACACATGTCCATCTTGGGTACACGATGCCACAGGATGAATCGCGGGATGGTTTCGAACCTTCGTTTGATTTTTACTTGATTTTTTCAAATAATAAGGGAAAAATCAATTTTCTTAGTATTTTACAAAAATCACCAAAAATATGCTAGAACGGTACACCATTGCTTGAGGCGGCTCGTTATGAATCCAAGTAGGGCTTTGGTAGAGACAAGCGAGGTTACATCACGAAATACCTAGTTTTCCCAAAAATGTCTAATTTTGTCCCAAAACCCAAGGCTTTAGCTAGGGATGGCAAAATCCGGATCCGGATCCGGATGCACCCAAATCCGGGATCCGGATCCGCATCAATAATTTTACATCCGGATCCGCGTTCGGATCCGGAAAATATATGCGGATCCGGATGCGGATAATACTCTGCGGATTGCGGCGGATATTCGGATATCCGGATCCGTAAATATTAAATTTTAATAATTTAAATATAATTTAAAATTTAAATTATATAATTATATCAAATAAAATACAATCATAAATTTATAATTAATAATTTAACATGAAGAACATACAATAACATCATAAATTCACAATTGAAATTATCACAACATAAATTAAAAATAGAAGTAATATAAATTCAACAATTTATCTAATAATACCAAATAAAATCTAATCATAAATTCATAACTCAATAATTAACAATTCAACATAAATAACATACAATAACATCTTACATCATAATCCATAATTAAAGATACCACAATATGAATTAAACATAAAAAATAATATAAATTCACAATTTACTTAATAACATCAAATAAAATCCAATTATAAATTTATAATTCAATAATTAATAATTCAACAATTAATAATTTAACATTAAATTATTAATAATCCAATTAAATTCACAATTTAAAATTTTATATAATTATATCAAATAAAATACAATCATAAATTTATAATTAATAATTTAACATGAAGAACATACAACATACAATAACATCATAAATTCACAATTGAAATTATCACAACATAAATTAAAAATAGAAGTAATATAAATTCAACAATTTATCTAATAATACCAAATAAAATCTAATCATAAATTCATAACTCAATAATTAACAATTCAACATAAATAACATACAATAACATCTTACATCATAATCCATAATTAAAGATACTACAATATGAATTAAACATAAAAAATAATATAAATTCACAATTTACTTAATAACATCAAATAAAATCTAATTATAAATTTATAATTCAATAATTAATAATTCAACAATTAATAATTTAACATGAAAAACATATAATAACATCATAAATTCACAATTAAAATTATCACAACATAAATTAAAAATAGAAATAATATAAATTCAACAATTTATCTAATAATACCAAATAAAATCTAATCATAAATTCATAACTCAATAATTAACAATTCAACATGAATAACATACAATAACATCTTACATCATAATCCATAATTAAAGATACCACAATTGAATTAAACATAAAAAATAATATAAATTCACAATTTACTTAATAACATCAAATAAAATCTAATTATAAATTTATAATTCAATAATTAATAATTCAACAATTAACAATTCAGCATGCATAATATACAATAACATCATAAATTCACAATTGAAATTATCACAACATAAATTAAAAATAGAAATAATATAAATTCAACAATTTATCTAATAATACCAAATAAAATCTAATCATAAATTCATAACTCAATAATTAACAATTCAACATGAATAACATACAATAACATCTTACATCATAATCCATAATTAAAGATACCACAATATTAAGAAAAATTGATTTACGGAGAAATGGGAAATGAATTTAAGTAGTCAACCTACTACGATTAGAGGAAATACCTCTAAAAATATAGAATATACACCATAAAGTAATATAATTATAGGATGGAGGAGATTATCCTCTATACCTAAAATAGATTTAGAGTTAAATAGAATTCAAAATTTTACTAGATATAGCCATCTAGTGATACCTCCATCACATGAAGTTCTGGTAACAATTAGGAAAAATAATCAAAACCTAAAAGTAAAAATGGAATACAACAATGAAAAATCTTGGCATGAAATTTTTGTCATTTTAGACACAAGAGCTACAAAATCTTATGTGGACTCTAAAATAATTATATATTTAGAAGCAAAAAAATTAGTTGAACCACAAACATATGTAGGAATTAATAGAGAAAGAAAGACTCTAAGTCAATATTGTGAGATACCACTAAGGATAAAAGGAATAGAATTTCTCTTTCCTTTCTTTATAGAACCAAAATATGAAACAGAAATAAGTTATATGTTAATATGGATGAACTTTCTTGAGAATTTTTCACTTTCTTGTATAGTAGATGAGAGATACAATCACAATTGAAGGAGTAAAACAAATACTATTAAGATATGTCAATCTTTTTATTGTCTATGTAAAAGTAATCATACCATATTATGGCCATAAGCTTGAATGGTTTCATACTTTAATTGATCTTGGTTCATGAGTTAATTTAGCTATTTCAAGAATTTATCAAAATTCTTATTAAAAGATTATAAACTTTTAACGGGACAAATAATAAATGGAGAACAAATTTCTCTTGGAACATGTAGAATCAAAACTTTGATTCAAATTAACAATTATATATTAAGTATACCAATCTTATAGTCTTATGACCTATGGGAGTAGATATACTTTTAGGAGTTAAATTATTTTTGTCGGTTTATTTATATAACGACTAAATAAATAATTACTCTTAAGACACCGTGTAGTCATTCTATTACAATATCAATGATTTATAATCTCATTAGGCGAACAATCCAAAAATTACATTTTAGAAGCAGCCAGCGTGGTGATTTTAATATAAAAATTAATCAAATTATGAAAAATTCTTAGAAAACTTGATAAAAATTTGGTGAAAATCCGGTTCAATTATGGGAAGTTGATAAAACCAATGCTAAAATTGAATTAAAATATTCAAATGTAATCATAAGAGTTAAGCCAATAAAATATGAGCAAGAAGATAGATTAGAATTTTATAAACAAATTAAAGAACTCTTAGATATCAAAATTATTAGAGAATTTAAAAATCTATATAGCAGCCCAGCCTTTATAGTTAGGAACCATGCAGAAATTAAGCTAGGAAAAGCTCGTATGATCATTAACTATAAAGAATTAACTAAATATACCAAGTTTTATGGATATTTTTTACCTCATAAAGATACATTAATTACGTCTGTGATTAACAAAATGACACAGTATGATTTAAATTAATGTATTTCGAAAAAAAATACCAAAAAATAGTAGAACCTTCCGGGAACGATTCCCCACTGCTTCAGACGGCTCGTTAAGAATCCAAGTTGGGCTCTGGCATAGACAAACAGGGTTACTTCGCAGAAATACCCTAGTTTTCCCAAAAATGTCCCATTTTTATCCCAAAACCCATGGTATAGCATACAGGTTTTGGCTTTCATTTGGGCGGCTTCTGAATTTTCACCCAATTTCTTCAAAGGCCATGACACACACTGTACTGGGTACACGATGCCACGAGATGAAGCGCGGGTCGGTTTCAAACCTTCATTTGATTTTTACTTGATATTTTTCAAATAATAAGGGAAAAATCAATTTTCTTATTTTTACAAAAATACCAAAAAATTGTAGAACCTTCGAGGAGCGGTGCCCGCTGCTTGAGACGGCACGTTAAGAATCCAAGCGAGGACTACAGCGGAGACAAACAAGGTTACTTCACAGAAATACCCTAGTTTTCCAAAAAATATCCCATTTTTGTCATAAAATCCAAGGCTATAGCACACGGGCTTTGGCCTTCTCTTGGGCAGCTTCTGAATTTTCACCCAATTTCTTGCAAGGCCATGCTATACACATCCATCTCTGGGTACACGATGCCACTAGAAGAAGCACGATCGGTTTCGAACATTGGTTTGATTTTTACTTGATTTTTTCAAAAATAAGGGAAATCAATTTTCTTAGTATTTTTCCAAAAACACAAAAAATAGTAAAACCTTAGGGAGCGGTGCCCATTGCTCGGATGGCTTATTATGAATCAAGCGAGGCTCTGGCGAGACAACGAAGGTTACCTCACATAAATACCCTATTTTCCCAAAAATGTCCCATTTTGTCCCAAAACCAAGGCTATAGCACACGGGTTTTCACCTTCTCTGGGCAACTTTTGAATTTTCACCCGATTTCTTGTAAAGCCTTGCCACACACGTTAGATCTTGGGTACACGATGCCACGGCAAGGAATGTGGGTCAGTTTCGAACCTTTGTTTGATTTTTACTTGATTTTTTCAAAAATAAGGGAAAATCAATTTTGTTCGTTTTTTTTCCAAAAAATCATCAAAAAATAGTTGAACCTTCCGGCAATAGTGACCCAATGCTTCAGACGGCCCATTACGAATCCAAGTAGGGCTCTGGCAGAGACAAACAGTTACTTCACAAAAATACCTAATTTTCCCCCAAAATGTCTCATTGTTGTCCCAAAACCCAAGGTTATAGCCCCCGGGTTTTTCCCTTCTCTTGGGCGGATTATGAATTTTCACCCGATTTTTTGCAAGGCTGTGCCAAATACATCCGTACTGGGTACACGATACTACGGGAAGAAGCGTGGGTCGGTTTCGTACCTTCGTTTGATTTTTACTTGATTTTTTCAAAAATAAGGGAAAAATCAATTTTCTTAGTATTTTTCAAAAATCACCAAAAATAGTAGAACCTTCAGGAGCGATTCCCAGCTGCTTGAGACGGCTCGTTATGAATCCAAGCGGGACTACGGCATGAGACAACCGAGGTTACTTGCAGAAATACCCTAGTTTTCCCAAAATGTCCCATTTTGTCCCAAAATCAAGGCTATAGCACACGGGTTTTGACCTTCTCTTAGGCGACTTGAATTTTCACCCAATTTCTTGCAAGGCCATGCCATACACTTCCGTCTTGGGTACACGATGCCACGGGGAAGAAGCACGGTCGGTTTCGAACATTGGTTTGATTTTTACTTGATTTTTCAAAAATAAGGGAAAATCAATTTTCTTTATATTTTACCAAAAATCAACAAAAATAGTAGAACCTTAGGGAGCGGTGCCCACTGCTTGAGAAGACTCGTTACTGAATCCAAGCAGGGGCTCTGGCAGAGACAACCACTTGTTACTTGCAGAAATACCTAGTTTTCCAAAAATGTCCTATTTTTGTCCCAAAACCCAAGGCTATAGCACACGAGTTTTGGACATCTCTTATCTGACTACGAATTCTCACCCTATTTCTTGCAAGGCCATGCCACACACATCCGTCTTGGGTACCACGATGCCACGGGAAGAAGCACGGGTTGGTTTTGAACATTGGTTTGATTTTTAGTTGATTTTTTCAAAAATAATGGAAATCAATTTTCTAGGTATTTTTCCAAAAACACAAAAAATAGAAGAACCTTAGGGAGCGGTGCCCATTGCCTGGATGGCTTATTACTGAATCAAGCGAGGGCTCTGGTAGAGACAACGAAGGTTACCTCACGAAATACCCTATTTTTTGCAGAAATGTCCCATTTTGTCCCAAAACCAAGGCTATAGCACACGGGTTTCACCTTCTCTTGGGCAACTTTTGAATTTTCACCCGATTTGTGGCAAAGCCTTGCCACACACGTCCGTCTTGTGTACACTATACCACGACAAGGGTGTGGGTCGGGTTTGAACCTACGTTTGATTTTTACTTGATTTTTTTTAGAAAATAAGGGAAAATCAATTTTGTTAGTTTTTCCAAAAATCATCAAAAATAGTTGAACCCTCAAGCAATAGTGCCCTCTTGCTTGAAGGCCCATTTCGAATCAAGTAGGGCTCTGGCGAGACAAGCAGATTACTTCACAAAAATACCCAATTTTCCACCAAAATGTCTCATTGTTGTCCCAAAACCCAAGGTTATAGCCCGGGTTTTCCCTTCTCTTAGGCGGATTACGAATTTTCACCCGATTTCTTGCAAGGTATGTGCAAAATACATCCGTCTTGGGTACACGATACTACGGGAAGAAGCGTGGGTCGGTTTCGTACCTTCGTTTGATTTTTACTTGATATTTTTCAATAAATGAGGGAAAAATCAATTTTCTTGGTATTTTCTAAAAATCACCAAAAATAGTAGAACCTTCAGAAACGGTGCCCATCTGCTTGAGACGGCTCGTTCTGAATCCAAGCGGGACTGCAGCACGAGACAACGAGGGTTACTTCGTAGACATACCCTAGTTTTTCCAAAATGTCCCATTTTGTCCCAAAATCAAGGCTATAGCACGCGGGTTTTAGCCTTCTCTTGGGGTACTTGAATTTTCACCCGATTTCTTACAAGGCCATGCCATACACATCCGTCTTGGGTACATGATGCCACGAGGAAGAAGCACGGTCGGTTTCAAACATTGGTTTGATTTTTACTTGATTTTTCAAAAATAAGGGAAAATCAATTTTCTTAGTATTTTACCAAAAATAGTAGAACCTTCAGGGAGCGGTGCTCACTGCTTGGAAGACTCGATTCTGAATCCAAACAGGGCTCTGGCGGAGACAACCACTTGTTACTTGCAGAAATACCCTAGTTTCCAAAAAATGTCCCATTTTGTCCCAAAACCAAGGCTATAGCACACGGGTTTTGGACTTCTCTTAATGACTACGAATTCTCACCCTATTTCTTGCAAGGCCATGCCACACACATCCGTCACAGGGCACACGATACCACAGGGAAGAAGCATGGGTCGGTTTCGAACATTGGTTTGATTTTTAGTTGATTTTTTCAAAAATAAGGGAAAATCAATTTTCTTAGTATTTTTTCCAAAAATTACAAAAAATAAGCGAGAACCTTACGGGAATGGTGCCTCACTGCTTCGACGGCTCACTATAAGCAGGGCTCAAAACCAAGGCAGTGCCACACACGTCCGTCTTGGATACACAATGCCACGGAAAGAAGCGAGGTCGGTTTGAACCTTCGTTTGATTTTACTTGATTTTTAACAAAATTAGGGAAAAATCAATTTTCTTAGTATTTTTCTGAAAAAATACCAAAAATAGTAGAACCATACGAGAGCGGTGGTCCATTTGCTTGAGACAGTCGTTACTGAATACAAACAAGGCACTAACAGAAACAAACTAGGTTATTCTCGCACAAATACACTAGTTGTCCAAAAATGTCCCATTGTCTTGCAAAGGCGAGCTTGGGCGGTTCCAAATTTTCATCGGTTTCTTGCAAGGCCGTGTCACACATGTCCTTCTTGGGTACCCAATGCCACGGAAAGAAGCACGTGTCGAGTTTGAACCTTCGTTTGATTTTTACTTGATTTTTCACAAAATAAAGGAAAAATAAATTTTCTTTATATTTTTACCAAAAATCTTTAAAAATAGTAGAACCTTACAGGAGCGGTTGCCTGCTGCTTGAAATGGCTCATTCACGAATACAAGCGAGTCTTAGGCGAGCAGGGGATACTTAGCGAAATACCTTTGTTTTCTAAAATGTCCTATTTTGGCCTAAAACCAAGGCTATAGCACAATAGTTTTGGCCTTTTCTTGGAGCTGCTTGAATTTTCACTCGATTTCTTGCAAGGCCATGCCACACACATCCATCTTGGGTACCACGATGCCACGGGAAGAAGCGCGGGTCGGTTTCGAACCTTGGTTTGATTTTACTTGATTTTTCAAAAATAAGGGAAAAATCAATTTTCTTGGTACTTTTCCAAAAATCACTAAAAATAGTAGAACCTTCGAGAACGGTGCCTGCTTGCTTGAGACGACTCGTTATGAATCAGAGCATGGCTCAGCGAGGCCAGGTTACATTCATAGAAATATCCTAGTTTTTGCAAAATGTTCCATTTTGCTCAAAAACTAAGGTTACTACGGGTTTTGGCCTTCATTAGGCGACTACGAATTTTCACCCAATTTTGTGTAGGTAGTGTCACACACATCCGTATTGGGTACACGATGCCACGGGAAGAAGCGCGAGTTGGTTTCGATCCTTTGTTTGATTTGTACTTGATTTTTGAAAAAATAAGAGAAAAATAATTTTTCTTGGTGCTTTTCCAAAAAATCAGCAAAAATAGTAAAACCTTAGGGAGCGATGCCCACGACTTTCGACGACTCGTTCTGAATCAAAGCAGGGGCTTGGCGAGAGACAAACCGAATTACTTTCGCGGGAATACCCTACTTGTCTAAAAATGTCCCTTTTTGGCCTAAAACCCAAAATGTCCGATTCTTGGGTTGCTTCCAAATTTTCACCCGATTTCTTGCAAGGTCATGACAGGAAGAAGCGCGGGTCAATTCGATCCTTCGTTTGATTTTTACTTTATTTTAAAAAAATAACGAAAAAATCAATTTTCTTAGTATTTTTCCAGAAATTCCCAAAACCAAGGCTATAGCACACGGGTTTCGCCTTCTCTTAAGCGGTCTCTGAATTTTCATCCGATTTCTTCCAAGGCCGTACCACACATGTTCGTCTTGGGTACACGATACCAAGGAAAGAAGCGCATATCGGTTTCGAACCTTCGTTTCAATTTTACATGATTTTTAAAAAAATAAAGAGAAAAATCAATTTTCTTGGTATTTTTCTAAAAAATCACCAAAAAATATTACAACCTTCGAGAACGATGCCCCGATGCTTTAGACAGCTCGTTATGAATCTAAGCAGGGCTATGGGAGAGACAAACCGAGGTTACTTTCGCGAAATACCCTAGTTTTCCCAAAGATGTCCCATTTTTTGCCAAAAACTCAAAGCTATAGCACATGGGTTTTGGCCTTCTCTTGGGAGGCTTCTGAATTTTCACATGATTTCTTCCAAGGCCGTGCCACACATGTTTGTACTGGGTACACTATGCCAAGGAAATAAGCGCAAGTCGGTTTCAAACCTTCGTTTCATTTTTGCATTATTATTTTTTTAAAATATAGAAAAATCAATTTTCTTGGTATTTTGTCCAAAAAAATACCAAAAAGTATTAGAACCTCCCGAGAACGGTGCCACACTACTTCAATAGCTCGTTACGAATCTAAACAGGGCTCTGGGAGAGACAAACCGGGTTACTTTCACAGAAATACCCTTATTTTCTCAAAAATGTCCCATTTTTGGCCAAAAACCCAAGGCTATAACACACAGGTTTTGGCCTTCTCTTGGGCAGCTTTCGAATTTTCACCCGATTTCTTGTAAGTCTGCGTCACACACATCTATACTGAGTATCACGATGCTACGAGGAAGAAGCGTGGGTCGGTTTGAGACCTTCGTTTGATTTTACTTGATTTTTTCAAAAAGGGAAAAATCAATTTTCTTGGTATTTTTCCAAAAATCACCAAAAATAGTAGAACCTTCTAAGAGCGGTGCCGCACTCTGGCGGCGGCTCATTACTGAATCAAGCGATTGCTGCGGGAGAGACAAACTGGGTTACATTCACAGAAATACCCTAGTTTTCCTAAAAATATCTCATTTTTGGCGAAAAACCAAGAACTATAGTACACGAGTTTTGGCCTTCTCTTGGGTGGCTTCTGAATTTTCACCCGATTTTTTGTAAGGCCATGCCGCACACTTCTATACTAGGTACACGATGCCACAAGAAGAAGTGTGGGTCGGTTTCGAACCTTTGTTTCATTTTTACAGGATTTTTTTCAAAAAATAAGAGAAAAATCAATTTTCTTGGTATTTTTTCCAAAAAGTAAAAAAAAAATATTAGAACCTTCCAAGAACGATGCCCCATTGCTTCGAACAGCTTGTTACAAATCCAAACAAGGCTCTGGCAGAGACAAACCAGGTTACTTTCGTAGAAATACCCTAGCTTTTTCAAAAATGTCCCATTTTTTTGCCCAAAACCCAAGGCTATACCACGCGGGTTTTGGCCTTCTCTTTGGCGTCTTCCGAGTTTCATCTGATTTCTTGCAAGGCCATGCCACGCATGTTCGTACTTAGTACATGATTCCACGGGAAGAAGCACGGGTCGGTTTCGAACCTTCGTTTGATTTTACTTGATTTTTCAAAAATAGCGAAAAATAAAATAGCGAAAAATCAATTTTCTTAGTATTTCTTTCCAAAAAATCAACAAAGAGTAGTATAACATTCAAGGAACATTGCCCCTTTGCTTTAGACGGCTCATTAAGATTCCAAACAGAGCTCTGGCAGAGGCAAACCGAGGTTAGTTTCGTAGAAATACCTTAAAACCAACCACGCATTTACGTGAAAGTAACTCGGGTCATTACTGAATCCACGCACATCCGTACTAAGGTATTTATGTCAAAGTAACCCGATTTTTCTCTGTCGAGCCCTGTTTGGATTCATAACGAGCCATCACGAGTAATAGGGCACGATTCATCGGAAGGTTATACTATTTTTGGTTTTTTGGAAACAATACCAAGAAAATTGATTTTCCCTTTTGAAAAAATCAATTAAAAATGAAGCGAAGGTTCGAAACCAACCGCGCTTCTTCCGGTGGCATCGTGTACCGATATAGATGTGTGTGACATGGGCTTACAGAAATCGGATGAATCGGCAGCTCAAGAGAAGGCCAAAACCGTGTGCTATAGCTGGGTTTCAACAAATGGGACATTTAGGAAAACTAGGATATTCTGCAGTAACCGATTGTCTCTTCGAGCTCTACTGGATTCGTAATGAGCTTTACGAGCGATGGGGCACCGTTCTCGGAAGGTTCTAATTTTGGTGATTTTTGAAAAAATGCCAAGAAAATTGATTCTCTATTATTTTAAAACAAATCATGTAAAAATGAAATGAAGATTCGAAGCGGACTGCGCTTCTTTCCTTGGCATAGTGTGCCCGATCTGATATGTGTGGCATGGCCTTGGAAGAAATCGGATGAAAGTTGGAGCCGCTAAAGCGGCTCGTTGCTATAACCTGGGTTTTGGGTAAAAATGGGTCATTTTGGGAAAAGTAGAGGTATTTCTATGAATGTAACCATGTTGTCTCTGCGAGCTTGTTTGGATTCATAACGAGCTCATCTGCGGCATTGCGGCACCATTCCGGAAGGTTACGCTATTTTGGAAAAGATACTAAAGAAAATTGATTTTTCCTTATTTTTTAAAAATAAAGTAAAAATAAAATGATGCTTGAGCGGCGGTGCTTCTTCCCATGGAATCGTGTACCCGATGCGGACGTGTGTGGTAGGGCCTTGTAAGAAATCATATGAAATTCGGAAGACGCCAAAGAGAAGGCCAAAACCCGCGTGGTATAGCATTGGGTTTTGGGCAAAAAATGAGACATTTTTGGAAAAACTAGGGTATTTCTACGAAAGTAACCTGGTTTGTCTCTGCCAGAGCCTTGTTTGGATTCGTAACAAGCCGTTCGAAGCAATGGGGCACCGTTCTCGGAAGGTTCTAATAATTGTTTTTTGATTTTTTTTGGAAAAAATACCAAGAAAATTGATTTTTCTTTTATTTTTTTTTAAAAAAAGTCCTGTAAAAATGAAAAAAAGGTTCAAAACCGACCCAATCTTCTTCCTGTGGCATTGTGTACCCAGTATAGACGTGTGCAACATGGCCTTACAAAAATCGGGTGAAAATTGGGAAGCCGCCAAGAAAGCCAAAACTAGTGTGCTATAGTCTTGAGTTTTGGCCAAAATGGGACATTTTGGTAAAACTAGGGTATTCTGTGACGTAACTCGGTTTGTCTCTCCGAGCCCTATTTGGATTCGTAATGAGACTATCTCGATGATGTCGGCACCATTCCGGAAGGTTCTATTATTTTTGGTATTTTTGGAAAAATACCAAGAAAATTGATTTTCCCTTTTTGAAAAAATCAAGTAAAAATCAAGCGAAGTTCGAAGCCGACTGTGCTTCTTCACGTGGCATCGTGTACCCGATATAGATGTGTGTGACACGGCCTTACAAAATCGGGTGAAAGTCGGAAGCCGCCAAGATAAGCCAAAACTCGTGTGCTATAGCCTTGGGTTTGGGCAAAAATGGGACATTTTAAGAAAAGTAGGGTATTTCTACGAATGTAACCACATTTGTTTACTGCGAGCCTTGTTTGGATTACGTAACGGCAGTCTGCGACATTGCGGCACTATTCCAGAAGGTTTTACTTTTATTTTTGGAAAAATACCAAGAAAATTGATTTCTCTTTTATTTTTTTAAAAAATCATGTAAAAATGAAGCGAAGATTGAAAGCAGGCCGTGCTTCTTTCCTTCGCATCATGTACCCGATCTGAGACATGTGTACGCGGCGTTGGAAGAAATCGGTGAAATTGGAAGCCGCCTAAGGAAGGCCAAAACCCATGTGCTATAGCTTTGAGTTTTAGCCAAAAATGGGACATTTTTAGAAAACTAGGGCATTTCTGTGAAAGTAACCTAGTTTGTCTCTTCGAGAACCCTATTTACATTAGTAATGAGTGCATGCGAAGCGAGTTGGGTATCATTCTCGAAAGGTTGTAATATTTTTGTGATTTTTGGGAAAAATACCAAGAAAATTAAATTTTCTCTTTATTTTTTTAAAAATCAAGTAAACATGAAACGAAGGTTCGAAAGCCGATCGTCGCTTCTTTCCTTGGCATCGTGTACCCAATACTGACGTGTGTGGCATGGCCTTGGAAGAAATCGGATGAAAATTCGAAGCTGCTCAGAGAAGGCCAAAACCCATGTGCTATAGCCTTGGGTTTTGGCAAAATAGGACATTTTGGGAAAACTAGAGTATTTATCTGAAAGTAACTGGATTGTCTCTGCCGAGCCACTGTTTGGATTAAGTAGCAGCAGATGCGAAGCGATGTGGCACCTTTCTAGAAGGTTCTACTATTTTTGGGAATTTCTTGGAAAAAATACCAAGAAAATTGATTTTCCCCTTATTTTTGGAAATAATCAAGTAAAAATCAAGCGAATGATCAAAAGCGGACCGCGCTTCTTAGGTGCCATGATCTTGCAAGACATCGGATGAAAATTTGGAAGCCGCCGAGAGAAGGTCAAAATCCGTGTGCTATAGCCTTGGGTTTTAGGCCAAAAGTGGAACATTTTTTAGAAAAGTAGGGTATTCTTGCGAAAGTAATCTGGTTTGTCTCTCAGAAGCCACTGTTTAGATTAGCAGCGAGCCATCAAAAGCTGTAGGGCACCAGTTCTTTGGAAGGTTTTACTATTTTTTGGTTATTTTTTGGAAAAAATACCAAGATAATTTATTTTTAGCTCATTTTTAAAAAAATCAAGTAAAAATCAAGCGAGGGATCAAAGCAGACCCACGCTTCTTCCGGTGGCATCGTGTACCTAGTATGGATGTGTGTGACATGGACTTGCATGAAATTGGGTGAAAATTTGGAAGTCGCCCAATAGAAGGCCAAAACTTGTGTGCTATAACCTTGGGTTTTTGGGCAAAAATGGGACATTTTTGCAAAAACTAGGGTATTTCTGTGAAAGTAACCCAATTCTACCTAAGCCGTGCTCGGTTAAGTAGCGAGTCGAATGCAGGCGATGGGGCACTCGTTCTCGGAAGGTTCTACTATTTTTAGTGACTTTTTGGAAAAAGTACAAGGAAAATTGATTTTTCTGTTATTTTTTTAAAAAAATAAAGTAAAAATCAAACCAAGGTTCGAAACCGACATGTGCTTCTTCCCGTTCCATCGTGTACCCGGTACGGATGTGTGTGGCACGATCTTGCAAGAAATCGGGTGAAAATTCAGAAGCCGCCCAAGAGAAGGCCAAAGCCCATGTGCTATAGCCTTGGGTTTTGGGAGAAAAATAGGACATTTTTTGGGAAAACTAGGGTTTAGGGTTTAGTAACCTTGTTTGCTTCTGGCATAGCCCTGCTTGGATTCATAACGAGTCGTCCAAAGTAGTGGGGCACCGTCCTCAGAAGGTTTTACTATTTTTTGGTGATTTTTTTGGAAAAAATAGTAAGAAAATTGATTTTTCCTTATTTTTTGAAAAAAAATCAAACAAAGGTTCGAGCAAATAGGCTCTTCTTCACGTGGCATCGTGTACCGATGCGGATGTGTGTGGCATGGCCTAATAATAAATCGGGTGTGAATTTGGAAGCCACTCAAGAGAAGGGCAAAACACGTGTGCTATAGCCTTGGGTTATGGGACAAAAATGGGACATTTTTGGGAAAACAAGGGAATTTTTGCAAAGTAACCCTGGTTGTCTTTGCCAGAGCCCTGCTTGGGTTCGTAACGAGCCTTCTGAAGCAGTGGGGCACCATTCCCGGAAGGTTCAACTATTTTTTGGCGATTTATTCGAAAAAATACCAAGAAAATTGATGTTTCCTTTATTTTTTGAAAACAATCAAGCAAAAATCAAACGAAGGTTCGAAATCGACCCGCGCTTCCGCCCGTGCTATCGTGTACCCAGTACGTATGTTTGTGGCACAGCCTTGTGAGAAATCGAGTGAGAATTCGGAAGCAGCTCAAGAGAAGGTCAAAACCCGTGTGTTATAGCCTTGGGTTTTGGGCAAAAAATGAGACATTTTTGGGAAAACTATGGTATTTTTGTGAAGTAACCCTTGTTGTCTCTGCCAGAGCCCTGGTTGGATTCGTAACGAGCCGTCTGAAGTATTGAGGCACCGTTTTTGGAAGGTTCTACTCTTTTTTAGTGATTTTATGAAAAAAATACCAAGAAAATTGATTTTACCCTTATTTTTTGAAAAGAATCAAGTCAAAATCAAAAAAAGGTTCGAAACAGACCCGCGCTTCTTCCTGTGGCATCATGTACCCAGTACAGACGTGTGTGGCACAGCCTTGCAAGAAATCGGTGAAAATTCGGAAGCTGCCCAAGAGAAGGCCAAAATCCGTGTGCTATAGCCTTGAGTTTTAGGAAAAAAATAAGACATTTTTGAGAAACCTAGGGTATTTCTGTGAAGTAACCTGTTTGTCTGCTCGAGCCACCTTGGATTAAGTAGCGAGCCGTGCGAAACAAAGAGGCACCGTTCA
Source organism: Murraya koenigii (assembly GCA_025617385.1). Taxonomy (NCBI): domain Eukaryota; kingdom Viridiplantae; phylum Streptophyta; class Magnoliopsida; order Sapindales; family Rutaceae; genus Murraya; species Murraya koenigii. The sequence goes on along the minus strand of CM046814.1, from coordinate 33,325,718 downwards.
CGAAAGGTTCTACTATTTTTTGGTGATTTTTTGAAAAAATACTATGAAAATTGATTTTTCCCTTATTTTTGAAAAAATCAAGTACAAATCAAATGAAGGTTCGAAACTGACCCGTGCTTCTTCTTGTGGCATTGTGTACTCAGTACAGGTTGGTTCGTGGCACCAGATCTCAACGTCGAAGGACAAGGTAGACCGACCAGACTTTTGACAGTTGGAGATCTCTTCCCGAGGGTGCCTTTTTTCTCTGTGTTTCAAATGTTGTCAATGTGGTATAAGACCGTTCCTCCGGGGATCTCTTTGAAAGTTGGAATATCTGAACTGAGGAACCAAAGGAGGGTCCGAAGGAGGTGTTGAACTGATTCGAATCTTGGACTTCGACCAGATCTTGTTTTGTCGAAGCGATTGGGTTTGCTGGCTAACCCGGAGTGCCTTTTCCTCGATCGATCCTCTTTTTCTGTCAATCACCGCTTCGAAATCTGCTTGAAGCGAAAAAGAAGCGGTTTCCTCGACGTCTGATCGTTCGTTCAGATTGAACTCCATCGAGTGGAATCTGTCTTTATGCCAAAAACACGGGCTTTCTAAGCTCGATGTGGGAAGGTACTTTTCTCTTTCCCCCTGATCTACCTATGATCCCAGCTGAGCTCCCAAGGCGTGCATTTCTTGCCAAATAGAGGACGACTGGTCCCCGGTAACCCTGAGACCCTGTACTACATAACATAGTTAGCTTAGCCCGCTAACTCCGATTTCATAGTTATTTATCTTACCCAGCTATCCGATATTGATTCAATCCTGGTACGCATTAGTGCTTCTAAGAAGGAATTTATTTCCGCTTGTCTCGGTAGAGTAATTCTTGGTGGGGTCTATTTATATCCCTCTTTAGTAATAGAGTTGCTTCTACTCATTCGCTATGAGGTGGCTTAAAAAGAAATGAAAGGCGCCTTCTACTTCTAATAGGCCATGGACTAGATCAGAATCATTCTCAACGAGTCCAGAAGAAGTGATCCCGTTTTTTTCATCGGGTCCGGGTAGAGACCAAAGGTCTTGAGCGACCGATCCGGCAGAACAACTTAAAAGATAAAGAAGTATCGTTAATTTCTTCATGCTCGTTCCAAGTTCGAAGTACCATTTGTACAAATAAGAATCCCCTTCGTTACACGATTTCTTCTTCATATAGATAGATATAGGATCTATGGGGCAATTACTTAGAAGTACATTTTGTGCAACAGCCCTCCCTATCTGATAGAAAAGGATCCCATGATCTTGAACCGATCTTACCTGGGATCGCAAATCCCAAGTTTGTCTATGAAGAGCAGATCTAATTGTATTAGTGTCTATAATTGATTTCTTCTGTGTAATACTAATCGATAGGGCCTCATTGGTAAGTGCTACAAGATCTCGTGCATTGGAACCCATGGTTATGGACCCGAATCCATTAGTATGGAAAATTTTCTTTTCCAAGTGAAATCCCCTAGTATATGAAAGAGTGAAAAAGTGCTTTCGTTGTTGTGGAATAAGAAGCCTTCGTATCTTAATGCATGTATTTAATTTATTCGGGGCTATTAGAGCGGGATCCACTTTTTGGGGAATATGAGTCGAAGCAATAACAAGAATATTTCTAGTGGAACATCTTTCACAATCCCTGGAGAGATAGTTCACTAATAGACCGAGGGATAAGTAATTCGACTCATTCACATCCAGATCATGAATGTTTGGAATCCATATTATGCAAGGAGACATTGCTTTTGCTAATTCGAATTGAAGGGTGATATAAAATCGGCCTATTTCCGACATCATATCGATAGTTAGCGCATTCATCATAGTTAGAAGCTCCAGCTCCGTATCAAGGTCACGATCGATATCGTCACTAGCATCAATATCGTCACTATCATCATCGATATCATCAATAAGAATTTAGGCTTGTTATCAGGAACTTGTTCAGAAATACTGTAATGAAAGGAACATAGGAGTTTGCCGCTAGGTATTTAACCAAATAGGAGCGTCCGGTTCCTATAGAACCTATCACTAAAATACCCCTAGAGGGATAGGGCTAGAGCGGAGCGAAAGGGTTTTCCATGAGATGGGAAATGAAAACTATTAGCCCCACACGAAGTTTGTGAATAAGTGATTGTCTGATAATGAGCAAGGAATATCCGTCTTTCTGCTAAACAGTATGTATTGAACTCATAATTCATGAAATGCTTTTTATGAATGTCAACTAAGTATCGTAAGTAAATTGTTCCCGGTTGTTCAATCATTTGATAACCAGAGTCATTCTTTGAGAAATGATCACTATGAGTCAGACTCGATAGAATTTGATCAATCCTTTTTTCTGTCGTTAAGGTTAAGGTGGAGAACTGAACCAAGAATTCTCTTTCTTTATCATCAATCGAATCACTGTTCGCGACCCAGGATTCTATTTTATCATCAATCCAATCACCGTTCCCCTTTTTTCTTTTTCTTATCAATGAATAGATCTCTTTACTTGTATGACTTAGATGTCTCGTATTTCTCGAAAAAGTGATTCGGTTGATGGGATTTGGTATGATACTTATGAGATCGGTGATATCGACGAGATTGATATTCAAATCTTTCGTCTTAGAACGTATTGATTTAACCCCATCCGCGGGACCACCACCCCATAGCATGTTGCCGCCAAAAGCAGAACCCCGTATTTCTTCTAGAGAATCTCCTAATTGTTCCAGAGCAACTAGAAAGAGATTCTTTAACCAGAAAGAATTCAGTTCAGATGTGGGATACCTATCCAGAAGTTTTCGCAACTCAATCATGTATGGTGGAATCATCAAAGATTTGACCCTTTCGAACTCTGTCTCTAACTCACTATAGGCTCGGGAAACAAAGAGAAGATGTGTATGAACGAGATATCCAGCAACAAGAAGAAGGAAAAGGATTGAATAGAGGAACTCCCGAGCATTTGGCGATCTCAGATGTGTCGATATCAATGGTGACTCATTATTTCGATGAATCATTTCTTCGGACAGAAGAAGATTATGGAAACACTTACTCGAAATCTCACTTATCAGATTCCATTGTGGAAGACACCATTTTTTCTGAAGAATTCGCCATGCTCTATCTGATCCATGCATAATATCATTAAAAATGGATACAAATTTTTGACTTAGTACCGAATGCTGAAAAAGTATCTAAAAATATCAAATTTAGATATTTGTACCCTGTCGAAGTAAGGAACCATGGCATATATGTTTGGAATCGATTCCATTTTGAGAGAGTTGAAAAAGCACTGTCTCGTTGAAAGGTTCTAGACATCTGCCCTTTCTCAACGCATTTCTTTAGACAAAGACTAAGACTCCGTTTTTTCCTCTTTCTCTTTTCGGATGGTAAATATTTCTCAGAACATGGAGTGTGAATCAAACCCATGTTTGAATTGAAATTGAGATACTGATGCAAGTTCTTCTCGTCTGAATCAGATCGATTCATATCTGAAAGAGGTTGACAATAAGTTCTTTCAAAATTGACTATTTGTCCCTCTGTTAGAGGTGTTCCAGAAATGGCTGCGATCGAGTAAATAGCTCTACGAACTAATAGATCGGATCGAATTGAAAAAGGGAAAAATTTGTACAAGTTATACCTTTCCTCACCGCTTTGTGAAAAATCGTTAGGTATGAATATGTTAGATACCTGTGACTCGATTGGTGAAATAGTATCTCTCTCCGCATGTTTTTTTTTTTACCGCCAAAAATATTTTGTTGCGAATGAACAAGATATTGAGGAATTGTCCATACGTAAAATCATAATTATTGATACGGACCTTTTCCACATAAAAATTTAATCTTTTGTTACAATAGAAGCGGAAGCGATGTGGATTATTCAAGAATCGAAGTCGATTTGCTTTATAAAAAGAAGATATCAATGAACTTCTATGAAATGGTTTCACAGGATTCAGCCAATTGTCTTGATCGTGAGATATCATTGAGAAATAGAAATCCGTGTTATCAAAAGATTTCCTGCGATTATTTCTAGTATGGAATGAGTCAATCATCCACTTCGGTATCTTATTGAACAAAAATGGTGATATTCTTCCTCCATTGATCAAAATTTCGATTTTTGGGAAGTATTATGATCACCCAATAAGAAGGGTTTCAATTTTTTCAAATGAACGATTTGAAGACCTATTGATTCTAACAACTGATTGCAGAGTTGATCATTCGGACCTTTCAATTCATAGATGTGGATCTCAGACCTATGAATGGGGATATTCCCGAAACTCACAAAGAAAAAAGGAAGTGAGTTAGACAAAAAGAAAAGAAACTTGGACAAAAAGAAAGGAAGTGGCTTAGACAAATCTTTTTGTCGATAACTTCGAACAATCAATCGAATATTGATTAATACGTAATCGATCGAACACTACTTGAAAACGGCTCTTCTGCTCAGAAACGAAATGTTTCAAATGCTCCTGGAAATTCTTGCTCCCATTGGACCATTTGTATCTATATGCATTAGGATCCCGATTCATGAATCTCTCGGTTCGAGAAATCAAAATCAGAGGAGCGAACCATTTCTTCTGACTCTTTTTCAAATTCGATAAATGTTGGTTGATCGTATATTTCATTATAGTTTTATGATTCAGAGTATCATTTCCTATTTGATCCCTGTGAATTCCATATTCGAAGTTGCGATCGGATCTATTCATTAAAAAGAATCGATTCAATACATTTCTTATGTACCCATAGGTGCTATATTGGATTTGAATCCGATTTCGGATCAATCTAGATTGATTGACTGCCTCCATTATGTTGTTGCTAGCAAATACCACTATTTTTGGTTTTGGATCTTCCAAATCATTCCCGCAGGAGATTCGGACCCATTTTTTCTGATTCTTCGATAAAAGATTCATTCTCTTCATAAAAATAGGAGGTAGAACCAATAAAGATTTCTTTTTCGATTCATTCCTGGAGCCTCATTCAAGAATTGTTTTTGCTCCAATCCGTAGAAAAAAATAGAAAAGGCAAATCCCTTATGATACACCAGATCCGGCTCGGTTATTGATAGAGTGAATAGATCTGCCATTTCTTGAAATCTCTCTTCTGATTCAAAATCGTGGTGTAACGTGGATCCCCCCCTGTTCCGGTCATGGAATAGATGAAATAAATCAAAAAATGGATTTTTGTTTAAGAATGAAATCTTATTGGAACTGTCCATATCCAGTTCATCCTTCGGAACCATATCACATCCCGGATCTGATGAAATAGGATGAATTGAGACGGTATTTTGTAAATACGTAATTATCTTGAATATATTAACTATTTCTTGATTTTCCGATCGCCTGGAAGGGACAAAAGAAACATCCTCTTCTTTCTTCAACAATTTCTGATCTCTAGTGGACCTCTCAGTAGGATTCGAACCCAGATGAAGTTCTGACCATCTGTCAGAGAAAAAAGAACGAATGGATCTTGCAGGATTCCCAAGAAA